>CM050165.1:439364382-439679382 GCA_027410445.1 Discoglossus pictus | reverse complement strand
TATTGTTAGTTTGGTACATACTCGACAAACAAGTTTGTTTTTTCTTGAACTGCAGTGGACCTTTAAACTGCCATGAGTGGTATATCTTAAATTGTTTAATGGGAGGTCACATAGACTCTTTAATCCTATAGTGACATCTTTATCAAGCAAGGATACAAGTGAGAATAAAAATGTGGAGTTAAATATTCTCTGCTCCTATGATTTCTTTTGAAATATTTATCAAATCAAGTCAAATTTTATCTCTGCTTGATAAATATCTCTGAAAACATAGTAAGTAGAGATATGTTGTATTTTAACTCTGTTTTTAGCTGCTTATCCCCAATTGCTGAATATACTACATGCTATAGAAAATTAAAACAGTTCACAGGTTCTTGGAAAGGATATTATTATTATCACTCGTTATTTATAAAGTGCCAGCATTTTCTGTATCACCATTTACAAAGTAGAATAAATTACATTTGGTAGAAAGGTATAGACAAATTCTACAGTAATTAGTGACCGATTTTATTTTCCTGGGCTCCAAGACCTCTGCAGATGGTTAATGCAATCACAAATTGCTTCTGGAGAGAAAAGCTATGGCAAGTCTGGACAAGGTATTACAAAAGTAAAGATATTACACTATCAGCAATGGTCCACATAGTTAGAATTAGGGTATTCCCAGTAGAAACATATGGATGTGAGAGCTGGACCATAGAGATGGACGTGTGTCTTAGAATTGATGCCTTTGAATTGAGGTGTTGGAGAAAACTGCTTAGAGTCCCTTGGACTGCAAGAAGATCCAATAAATCAGTACTTCAGAAAATCAAGACAAACTCTTCACTCGAAAGTATGATCAAAAATAAAGGCATATCATGAGAAAACAATAAAGGTACAGTGTGAAACAAATATAAGATGAATGGGCCAGCAGACTGCTGTATATCTGAAGTAGCCAAATATAAAAAAAAATATTTTACATTTTTGTGGATTGCTGTTCCAGTATTAATTAGATAAGGCCCCATGCCCCTACTCTAGTTTACCTGTGTGTAGGGGCGGCTGATGCATTGGGGCAACTGGGCAAACACCCTCCCAAATTAGAGTCCATAGAAGCATATTTTATTCTATAATTTATTTTATTATTTCTTCCTTCTATTCTAACAGACAGTGGTTATCTTTTCCCTTCCCTCTTTGATTCTTCTCTGCCCAAAAAAACACACATTTAATTAAAAAACAAACACTTTCTGTGTAATGCATTTACACAGTGACTGTCATGTAGTGAGATACCTGAAGATGGAGCCACTGAGTTACTGGAACAGAGTCCTAACCTCTAGGTAAGTCTCTACTTTATGGAAGAGCAGCTCCCTGTGCAGCCTGATTAAGAGCTGTTCAGGCGTCTGACTGCAGCGTCCAATCATTCCTGCCACTAGGGGCACTGCAGAGCACATACAGTAACTCATAGAGACATGCATAGTCTTTGAGGGAGAAGAGAGAGAGGCAGCATGGAGCAACATGGATGCCAGGAGCTGTTGTGTTTTTATTCTTCACTTCAATAAATGTAAGAATTGAAAGCAGACTCTTATGTATTTATTATTCCATATAACTTGCCACTACATTGTTAGTCTCCTCAGCATCCCAAGTCACTCTCACACTGAAGATATTTGTTAGTTCTGTCTAGGTGTGATTGTTTCTGTGTAAATGCATGTCTGTATATGGCATGTTGTGTGTGTATGTGTGTCAATATATGTGTAAACTGCACGCTCTGTTTTATGTGTGTCAATATACAGTTGTGCTCAAAAGTTTGCATACCCTGGCAGAAATTGTGAAATTTTGGCATTTATTTTGAAAATATGACTGATCATGCAAAAAAAAAAGTATTTTATTGAAGAATAGTTATCATATGAAGCCATTTATTATCACATAGTTGTTTGGCTCCTTTTTAAATCATAATGATAACAGATATTACCCAAATGGCCCTCATCAAAAGTTTACACACTCTTAGTACTTAAAACTGTGTATTGACCCATTTAGCATCAATGACAGCCTGTAGTCTTTTGTAATACAATCAGGGCAATATGGGAAGTTTCAAGCATAAAAAACTACATTAAGAATAAAATTATCCCGTGAGGGCTTAGGATTCAATTAGCATCTGCAACACACTTACTTAGTGACAAATTCATTAAAAGCTGGACAGAAATTACAAACAAATGTTTAGAGGACTTGGAAGAAGAGTTGAGTAACCTTGAGATATTGAATATAAAAGTTACAGAACAAGAAAAAAGTGTGGAAAAATTTAAAGATGTATTGCAATTTGAAGAGCTGAACATGAAATTAGTCAATAATATAGAAAAATGTAAAAAAGATCTTAATCTGAGGAAAAAAAGAATGTTTATGAGAGATTATCAGGATTATCAAACAGGAAAGGTCTATAAACTTCTACGACCAGTCATAAGGAGAACACAAGAAGATGTAAGCTCATCTGATTATGAATAGAGATGTGGCGGACAGTTCGCCCGCGGACTATTCGCTGCGATTTTGGCTTGTTCGCGCTCGCATCGGACGTGGACACATACGCTTTTCGGTTCGCCCCCTATTCTTTATCATTGAGGAAAGTTTGACCCTGCACCTCACAGTCAGCAGACACATTTCAGCCAATCAGCAGCATACACTCCCTTCCAGAGCCTTCCATCTGAAGGACAGCATACATTTTAGAATCATTCTGAAGCTGCATTCGTTGTGAGAGGACAGATAGTGTAGCTGCTGGAGATTTAATAGGGAAATAGATAGCCAGGCTGTGTATTTAGCTTCCACTACAGACCTGAAGGACTCATCTGATATCTGCTGCAAGGACAGCAACCCAAAAAGCCTTTTTTAGGGCTAGAACATCATTTATTTTATTTTATAATTTTTTTCTGTGTAATCTAATTACATATGCCTGCCCGCCTGCCAGCGTGTGTGTGTGACAGGCTAACACCTAACAGCTTATATTGTGCTTATTTTCACTACTCATACCTGGTGGTGTACCATACATTGAAAACAACCATTTTTTCCTGTAATCTAATTTCAGTTGCCTGCCTGTGTCAGGCTCACAGCTAATATTCCGCTCTGTTTCACCAGTCATAGTTGGTGTACCATACATTGAAAAAAAAAAACCCTTTTTTCCTTTAATCTAATTTCAGTTGCCTGCCTGTGTCAGGCTCACAGCTTATATTGTGCTCAGTGAAATAAAACAACACTTTTTTGACTGTAATCGATTGAATATCAGTTGCCTGCCTACAGGCGTGTGTGTGAGGCCTACAGCGCCTACTCTGCCAACTTTTGCCAGTGCACAGTGACACTCATATCTGGTGGCACCTTAGATTGCATGCGCAGTGCCCCAAATTTGAAGTAGGAGGTCCGACCAAGCATCTTTTTCCATTTCCCTGTTCCAAAAATCAATGCCATATACACGTTCCCTAATAGTGGACGTAACAGGGATTAAACCGATAGGAATAGTACTACTTAACAGTAAACACCTTATAACAACGCAGACAGAGGCAACGCAGAGAGAGGAGTCTGAAGAAGAGGAGTCAGAGGAGGAAGGTGGCTTTGAGGAGGTGGAAGACCAAACACAGCAGGTGTCCCAGGGGGCTTGTTGTCACCTTTCGGGGACCCTTGGTGGCTGGGTGGAGGAAGAGACCTTCAATGACATCAGTGAGGACAAGGAACAGGACATGGCTAGCTTGGTATCCAACCTTGTGCAAATGGGGAGTTTGCGGTTGTGCAAAGGGACTGTTTGCGGTTGTTTGCGGTGCATTAAACGGGGAGATTGGTCTGTCACTGTGAAGCTGGCCTAACCCTTACACTACCTGATCGATACAACATCATACCTGATGTTTTAAAGCATGTTATTCCAAACAATTTAGGAACGTTAGGTGATTTATGCCCTTTATGGCTTAAAACCAGACTCTGCATCAACTATGTAATTTTCCGTGGGAGTTTTGCCATGGATCCCCCTCCGGCATGCCACAGTCCAGGTGTTAGTCCCCTTGAAACAACTTTCCCATCACTATTGTGGCCAGAAAGAGTCCCTGTGGGTTTTGATATTCGCCTGCCCATTGAAGTCTATGGTAGTTCGCCCGGTTCGCCCGTTAGCGAACATTTGATGAAGTTCGCACCCGCGGTTCGCAAACCAAAAATTTGATGTTCGCGACATCACTAATTATGAACAGTCAGATAAGGAAGATCAAACAACGGGCAAAACAATTAGCCTCACAATTTTGCAAAATGTACAATAAACCTCCCAAGACCCTACTACTACATCTTCATTAAATCAAACAACTTTGGAACATCATAATTTTTTAGCCAAGGGGCACGCCCAAAAAAACTGGCATGGAACAAGACAAAAACACAAGAAAAACTACAATGACTAGAGAAAAGAGAAACAACTATGAAAATACATAAAAGACCATCAGTAATGCTTGGTAATGAATTTGAAGAAAAGGAAGAATTATTAAAACAAAAGAAAGATCAACAAATTTGGAAGATAATAGTCAAGTACATTTTCAAAGAATGGCTATAGACTGTCTTAGATGAAATAATGATGATGTATCTAATAAGCAAATTAATAAAAATATAAACCAAGATGTTTTGGCTAAAAATATCACAACGAAAGAAACAAGTATCATGAATCTCTTTGACTTAACGTTGAAAGAAGCAAATGAAAAAAGGTCTGTCATTCATACCAACCAAAGCTTCTAATTTGTTTGAGATGTCAATCTCTTTGTTAGAAAACTGGCGCTGAAAAAGTGGTTTTTGAATAAAGAAGAACAAGAATTAAACCAAATTAGAGTGGATAAAGATCAAGTAGAGGCCTTTAAAGCACTTATGGGCTTGTTGGATGAACAAAAAGAATATATACAAGGAAAAATACCACAAAGATGCAAAAAGACAATCAGTTGTACAATTTTTTCTGGACATGGTTGAAAAAGATCTAAAAAAACACATGGAAACAGCAAAAGAAGATAAGCTGGAGTACAATTTCAAACAAAATATCAGCAGCCAAGAGAGAAAAGCTCTAAAAGAATTGAGCAATAGTAAAATTATCATAAAACCCGCTGACAGGGGGGCGTAATGTAGTACTTATGAATGAAACAGATTATCTTCAGATGTGCAATAAAGTATTACAGGATGACACAACATATCAAATCTTAAAAGAAGATCCAACAACAAAGTTTAAAAAAGAACTACAAGAAATATTAATGTATGCTAAAGATAGAAAATTGGTGGATCAAGATACATATGATTTTCTGATGCCGAAATATACCACAAAGGCCTCTTTCTATACACTACCGAAAGTGCACAAACAAGTAGTCCCAGTGCCAGGCCGTCCCATTGTCTCCAGCAATAATTGCCTGACTGAAAAAATAAGTATATTTATAGATGGACATCTCAAAGAGATAGTGAAAACATTGCCATCATATATACATGACACCTTGGATGTTCAAAAACAAATGGATGGTATTTCAGTACCAGAAGCAACCATATTGATCACAATTGACGTTGAACAGTTATATTCCTCAATACCACATGATAAAAGAATTTCAGCAGTGGAACACTTTTTAAGTATGCAGAGTACTAAAGATATAGAATTCAATGAATTCAGTATCATATTACTCAAATTCACGCTAACAAAGAACTATTTTCTGTTTAACAACCACTGGTATCAGCAAAGCAAGGGAACAGCGAAGGGTACTGCTTGTGCCCCAAGTTATACAAATCTGTACTTGGGACACATGGAAGAAACAGAAGTATTTGGAGAGAAAATGCAGGAATATACAAAAAATATAATATTATGGCAACGTTTTATTGATGGCATACTGATTTTTTGGACTGCCACTGAAAACAAATTTGTAGAATTCATAGGCTCTTTGAACCAGAATGACTGGGGTTTAAAATTCACATATTCATTAGATAACCAAAAAGTGGAATTTCTAGATTTGATCTAGACAAAAGATGATATAGGGAATATACACACATCTGTATTTCGGAAATCTACAGCCTCAAATGCTTTCATACATTGGTCAAGCCAGCACCCAGTCACATTGAAATCTGGAATACCCACAGGACAATATTTGAGATTAAAAATAAATTGTGACGACATAATGAACTTCAAGGAAAAGGCAAAAGATTTGCGATCAAGATTCAAACAACGGGGATGTCCAAAACGTGTTCTAAAAAGATAATATAAAAGAGCGCTAACAAGTAAACGTGAAGACCTACTATACAAAGTGAAATCTGAAAACAAAGAAACAGATCAGACAATACTTTGCATAATGACGTACGGAAGAGATTGGCAAGCTATTAGGAATATCCTTAAAAAACATTGGTATACTGAGAGAGGATACAACTTTGAGAGACTTCCTAACAGAAGAACCTTCAATTACATATAGGAGAAATAGTAGTGTTAAAGATATCTTAGTTAGGAGTTTCTATAACCCACCAAAGATAACAGAAAATTGGTGAACAGCCACAAAAGGCCTTTTCAAGTGCGGCCACTGCAGGGCATGCAAATATATCAAACCCTGTAAGGAATTTACAGACAAAAACACAGGTATCAAATATCCAGTAAAAAGTCTCATCAATTGTGAGACAACTCATGTTATACAGTATATGTGATGACATGCACCTGTAAGAAATATTATGTAGGAAAAACATTCCGCCAAATACGAAGGAGGATACTGGAACATGTATACTCTATCAATAAACAACTTGACACCTCCGTCTCGAGGCATATAAAACTCTTCCATAGAAACCAACCAGAAACTATGAAATTTCAAGTTTTAGAAAGAATGTTTGAAGGACAGAGAGGGGGAGATATAGATAGGAGGCTTCTGCAAGTGGAAAGTAAATGGATTTTCACGCTTGATAGTAAATACCCCAAAAGGTTAAATGAGAGATACTCCTACACTGCCTTTCTTTAAATTATCAATCCAATGTGGTTCCAGAATGCCTGCATAAACAAAAATGCATGATTCTATATTTAGATTTTTTAAAGTAATCCAATTATATATTCCTCTAAAAATCCCAGTATTTGTTCCTAGATATATATTTCACTTTAATACACACATTTTTTTGTAACACATTCAGTAATTATATCATATAGTATCATTTAGATCATTTCTTAAGAGTACTTACACAACACAACATTCATCATGTTTTCACAGTACTATATATCAATATTAATATACTAAAACTAAATACACTCATACACTTATTTTTATTTAGAGAATCATTATTAGATTATTAATTAAAAATATAGGTTGTTTATCATTTGAGCAGCAACAATGGAGTAGTTTAGGTTAAATGAATTATAAAACCACAGTCACACTTTTTTTATTAATTTCATTTTATTATCATAGTCTTATTTATTATAGTAGTAATTTTTTCATTACACTCAACACTTACCTAAAACAAGTATTGGGACAAAATCAATTGATAGGTTGCTAGTGAGACCTATAGAGATTTCTCTTAACTATTGACCTTAAAAATCTAATTTTAAACACTGCAGAATCAACAATCTATGGTAGAGATCAGGAAGTTTGTCAGTGTTTGGTTTTGTCAATATCAGGATTCAATAGAGTTAGGAACCCTTTGAATATGTTCACCAATGTTCTAATAAAGCTATATTATTATACAATATTGCAATGATGCTGTTACGTTGACGGAGTTACGCCATCGCGTTTAAGACGCAATTACGCAATGCACATATCGGAACCCGGAAGTAAACTGGCTTTATAAGCCAGAGAGGCCAGCATATAACATAGCCTTTGAGAACGTCCACGAGGATGGATGAAACGGCCCGTTGGCAACTATATCTGTAGTTACAGAGGACAGAGGCCATAGGAGGGCACATCAGACACAGTAGATTTATGGGACAAGTTATATGGATCCATACAAAGCGTGGCAATTGAACAGCAAGTATATTAAGTGTGGCAACCAGTTGCCAATACACTAATACTGTTATATGTTATCTGCAGCTTTTGGTATCATTTGTTGTTTTTTGTCCCAAGTGTCTTTGATAGCATACATATATATATATTGAGCCTCCAGTTTATTTAGGATCTCTGTCCTACTCTGTATTTAGTTTTTTATATGTTTTTGAATAGTGCTTTTTATATAGATTACTTTGACTAAATCCTATGATTATCAGCATATCCTGATTTTTTCAGGAGTGTCAGTCTATTCTGATATATGAAGATTAATTACTTTTGACCATTAGAGCTATAGGCATTCAACCCTTTATTTAGGGTGTCCTCCTTGATTAGAGATTAATATTTATGGTAACATTAATCCACACTCACATTAAGGGATTTACTTTATAATGCACTAATTTTATATGTATTTTGAGCGGCGTTATTTCCGGATAAAATATATCCAATTAAAGTTATTTATTTTTTTCATACCATAGTGGTGTAAAGCACCAAGGATATTATAGATATAGATCATATCTCCCTTTTTTTGTGTGTCAATATATGTGTAAACTGCATGCTCTGTTTTATGTGTGTCAATATACAGTTTTGCTCAAAAGTTTGCATACCCTGACAGAAATTGTGAAATTTTGGCATTTATTTTGAAAATATGACTGATCATGCAAAAAAAAAGTATTTTATTGAAGAATAGTGATCATATGAAGCCATTTATTATCACATAGTTGTTTGGCGCCTTTTTAAATCATAACAGATATTACCCAAATGGCCCTCATCAAAAGTCTCCCCAGAGTGGCTTGATGAAATTATGGTCAGGAGATGGCTACTCCAGAACCTTCACCTTTTTCTGCTGTAACCACTGGAGGGTGAGCTTGGCCTTGTGCTTAGGATCATTGTCATGCTAGAGAGTCCAAGAGCGTCCCATGCGCAACCTTCGTGCAGAAGAATGCAAATTATCTGCCAATATTTTCTGATAACATGCTGCATTCATCTTGTCATCAATTTTCACAAGATTCCCCGTGCCTTTAGAGCTCACACTACCCCAAAACATCAGTAAACCACCAACATGCTTCACAGTGGGGATGGTATTCTTTTTACTATAGGTCTTGTTGACCCCTCTCCAAACATAGTGCTTGTGGTTGTGACCATAAAGCTCTATGGTCGTCTCTCCAAATTACAGTGTGCCAAAAGCTGTGAGGCAGGTCAAGGTGTTGAAACCATGCTTTTTTGTGTGGAATTAGCGCAGTAAAAGGCTTCTTTTTGGAAACTTGACCATGCAGCTCACTTTTGTTCAAGTATCGTCGTATTGTACTCCTTGAAATAACCAAACCTTCTTTTTCTAGAGCAGCCTGTATTTCTCCTGAGGTTACCTGTGGTTTTTCTTTGTATTCCGAACAATTTTTTTGGCAATTGTGGCTGAAATCTTTCTTGGTCTACCTGACCTTGGCTTGGTATCAAGAGATGTGGTATCTCACATATATAGTTGTTAACAATATGGGTTGTTGCTAACGCTTTGCAGGCTCTCATAGCAAGGGCCGCAGTTGCTGGCAAGGCGCGTCGAAGGCGCTCATCCCTACGACCCTGCACGACCTCTTCCCCTCCTCCTTCATTGACCCTTGCAGTGGCGGTCACAATCATGTCCCCCCCCTGCATTTAAAAGCTCTAAAGTCACAGAAAAAAAAAGCCTAAGTCACAGAAAATAAAAAAATCTACATTACAGAAAATAAAAAAAATAAGTCACAAATAATAAAAAAATTCAACACTACAGAAAAAAAAAAAAAACTACATTACAACCCTTCCACTACAGAAAATAAAATAAAATTTACACACCTGAAAATGAAATACATACAAACAAATATATACAGTACATTACAATACAAATACAATACAATACCCCCTATCTAAAATACATTAAATCCTATCTAAAATACATTAAATCCTATCTAACATACATAAATACCCCTCTATCTAAAATACATTAAATCCTATCTAACATACATACATACTCCTCTATCTAAAATACATGACATCCTATCTAAAATACACATATACCCTAATAAATAACCCAACTTACCCAACAATAAATATACAAAATATACATTGAACTTACCTGCCCGTGATGTCCCCATGCTCCTCCTCTTCTGCTCCGGCTGGGCCCTGGAAGAATTTGCTATAATGTAGATTTTTTGTATTTTTTTGTGACTTATGTTTTTTTCATTTCTGTAATGTAGATTTTTTTATTTTCTTTGACTTAGGCTTTTTTATTTTCTGTGACTTAGGTTTTATTATTTTTTGTACGTTAGGTTTTATTATTTTCTGTAATTAGTGGGGTGAGAGGGGTTTATTAGTGGGTAGGTAGTTAGTGTAGGTAGGTAGTGTAGGTGTTAATAGGTTAGTGTAGAGGGGGTTAGTTTAGATGTATTAGTTTATTGGGGGGTATAGTGCAGTGTAGTGCTTGTACTTAGTGTCAGGAGGGTCTTTGAGGACCCTCACAGCACTTATGGAGTTAATCTTAGGCTTCTAACTGTCCCATGAGGGTCTTTTTATACCCTTATGGGACTGATGGGGGTTGAATAGAGGCTTATGACGGTCTGTATAGACATCGATAAGAGGATAAAATAGTGTAGTGCTTACACTCTGTATGAGCCTCATGGCACTTATAGTGTTATTACATGCGTTCATTAGTGTCTTATAAGGGTCTATATAGTTGAGGCTCACAGTACACTCACATTGTGTGACAAACAGCATTTCAACACTTTTTTTATTGCCCCATCATTTTTGACGGGCAAGTCACTAGTGTATATCTATATATATATATATATATATATATATATATATATCTATATATATATATATATATATATATATATAATCAGCATACACAGGGATAGAAATATCCTGGGCACCTGAGAGCCAGGGCACCTACATTTTTTTATGAGTTATGTAAAAAACTTAATTTTAACCCCACTATTACATTTCTGCAATAAACGTCAAAATATACGAAAATAAAGGGACACAGCACTGAGACAGCACCTCCCTGTGACTGTACTTGTGACATGGCTGCAGCAGTTTGGTCTGTGATCGGAGGTAAGCTTGATTTAATAGCACATTATTACACTACATTTGGTTGATTTGTGTAGAGATATGTTTGGTTGTTTTAAGGTATTTTAGGATAGAGTAGAAATTGCAAACTTTTATGTACGTTTACTGCAGACAATTTACTTTTTAACAACATTCTACTGATAAATTATACCCTATTTGAAATATCTGCTGTGTCACTTTAAGTTGTACCTTAGATCACACACTACAGTTCTTTGCTCATATTACAATGGTTTGAGATGTGACTGTATTTACTAAGTCAACAATCAGGTGATGTAGATTTAAATAGGATTATGACAAAATTACAAGGAAAGATTAATGTTTATCTATGTCATCACTATGTAAATACATAACATACAGTGTCATTGAAGCTGAAAAAAGACTTTTAGTCCATTAAGTTCAACATTTTTAGGTTTCCTCTGATTCTTGTAATATTTATCCAGATCAATGCAAACAAAATCCCCATTGAAACATTGACAATTGTCTGTTCTTAATTATCTGTTGCTTGAACTACGAAATATAAAATAAATAGTCAGGATAAAGATAGTATTAATGGTGTTACTTGGATGGGAGACTACCTAGGAATACCCAGAGCTGTATGCTGTGAGAAGGAACTGGCAACCAACTCCAGTATCTCTGCCATGAAAACCAAGTGGATCAGTATGGTGTGTTACTGTCCGTGATCTGTAGGGCATTTCTGTAACTCTTAGATTTGTGGACTTCCTATATTTATTGCTCTCCATTTTCATTTTTAGGTCTTTGCTCTTGCTCCAAACTGCAATTAGTAGCCACTTGTGGAAAAGATAAGATGATACGGATCTGGAATGAAGACAACCAGCTTCTCAGGTCAAATCAGTTATAAATGTAATTCTCACTTTAAAGCCTACATTGTAGCCAGGACATGCCATTGTCAGTCTCTTTAAATACATTTCAGTTTTGGGCTTAAAATTAACTCAAACTTTGCAAAATAACCAAACATTGAATAAGACCCTCTTGTCCCCAGACCATTTCTTATTTCGTGTGACTCTTACGTTATTTTATATATATACAGTATATAGTAACTATATATCCTGACCAGTTAACTTACATCTGACTGTCATAAGAACTCCAAATACACTGGAAACTTATAAGTTAAAATGTTTATTAACATACAACAAGGTAGTGGTGATATTAGCATCTGATATACAAGGCTCTAGTCTATATTAATGTCTCTGAGTGTGTGCATGCAAGTGTAGGGTATATTTTTCCTGTCCTCAATATAATTTTACTACCCAGCAAGTCCATTTGGACCAGTTATACACATCATAGCCACACCTTGAAGATTGTCCCAGCCAATCAAATCTTTCATCAGTGAATGACCCCTGGATGCGATTCTTCATTTCACCTTTGCTCGACCCCTTGTCTCTTTTGAGCTGATTCCAAGGCTTTTTGTTCATAATGTGACCACTAATGTTAATGTGTCAAACCTTAAGAGGTGATAAGAGAGTTGCACATTAGTTTCGCAACCACAGATTCCTATGGTGTATACTGGTTGATAAAATAGATAAATTAACATGAAAACACAGATACGCTAGCAAGAAGGGTTAAAACGCTGACAGGGGTTGCAGTAGTGTGCTCCGACTAATGATACAGTGGCGCCGATGCGCTAGCAGAGCTAACCGATAGGCACCTCCAGCAGTGTACCCCAGTGCTTAGAAGAAAGGGATGTGCTGACAGAGATCCCTAAAGTGACACACGCTGATCAATAGTGTAACAGCACTAACACACAAAAGTTGCAATAGGGATTTTGCAATAACATATACCCTCATTGATAATATAAAGTTGCTTTCAGAGAATCGCAATGGGCATTTAAAGTGGTATATACTAATTAGCAATGCCAGAACCTCTACTATGCTAAAAGTTTTTAGTGGTATGAAAGCGCTAATGAGCTCTCAGAATTACAGAGACAGGAAGGGATGGGGGGAGGTGGTGGGCGAAGGAGAGTTTTGAAAGTGGCAAAAAGACGTTTTGGGTTAGAGGACAGAGTTGATATTAGTGATGTAAAGTACTGCTGTTTGGCCAGGTTGAGGGCAGAGGAGTAGGAACGTAGAATAAACTTGTAGTGAAGGAAATCTGCTGCGGAGCGTGATTTCCTCCATAGTCGTTCAGCAGTGCGGGAGCACTTCTGAAAGTAACGTGTGTGTGTAGTGTGCCATGGTTGTGGATGAGATTGAGGGCGTCAGCGTGTAGTTATGGGGGCAAGGGTGTCAAGAGTGGAAGTGAGAGTAGAGTTGTAGTGTGTGGTGGCAGTGTCAGGGCAGTTGAGGTTGGTGATAGTGCTGAGAAGAGGTTGGAGCACAGTGGAGAGTTGTGTAGGGTCGAGTTCTAGCAGGTTTCTGTGGGTTATTGTGGCTGGGGTTGAAGAAGAGTGATGGGAGGAAGATGTGTTGAGGTTGAAGGTAAGGAGGTGATGGTCAGATAGAGGGAAAGGGTGGATGACTAGGTTGGAGGTGTGGGTAATATTGGCAAAAATAAGGTCAAGAGAGTGACAAGCATGGTGAGTTGAAGAATCTGTAAGTTGTTAGAGGCCGAGGGAAGAGGTGAGTGCAAGTAGTTTGGCGGCTGCTGAGGAGGTGGGGGTGTCAATGGCAATGTTGAAGTCGCCAAGTATCAGTGTGGGAATGTTGGAGGAAAGAAAGTGTGGGAGCCAGGCGGAAAAATGATCGAGAAATTGAGAGGAAGTACCTGGGGGGCGATAGATTACAGCAACACGTAGAGAGATAGGAGAGAAGAGGCGGATAGTATGAGCTTCAAAAGACGAAAACTGGAGGGATGGGACAGGGGGTATGAGGTGGAACGTACAGCGAGAAGAAAGTAATACACCCACACCACCACCTTGTTTGTTCCCAGGTCTAGGTGTGTGACTGAGGTGAAAACCCCCATGCGAGAGTGCTGCAGGGGAGGCAGAGGAGAGCCAGGTTTCAGTAAGAGCCAGTAGATTGAGGGAGTTGGTAGTGAAAAGGTCGTGAGTGAAAGTGAGTTTATTGCAGATAGATCGTGCGTTCCAGAGAGCACAGGAGAAAGGAAGAGTGGAAGGTTTGTGACAAGTGATGGGTATCAAATTTTGTGTTTTTCTGGTGTTTTCTGCCCTTGGAGTAGAGCGTGGCTGAAAGCAGGTAGAAATGAGGGAGGGACCTGGGTTAGGGGATATGTCTCCAGCAGCTAGCAGAAGGAGGAGTGAGAGTGAGAGAATATGGGAGTGGGACTTACAGTGATGTTTCTGCTTATGAGTGTTGGGGAGGGGATGAGATTGTGATTGGAGGAGAGAGAATAGCTCATGGGAGCAGAGAAGAGGAGAGGAAAGCAAGGAAGGTGAGATGGTTATAGTATTGGAGGTGTGATACGGATAGGCTGCAAATGATAGTCTGAGAGAGAGGCAGTAGAAGATGAGGAGGAGAAAAAAGTGAGAGAGCATTTCGACACAAGGTGTAGGTGTATGGAGTAGATGAGATAAAGGTGTGAGAGTAAAAGAAAAATTGTTAGTGACCAAGATGGGAGAGTAGCTGGGTTGTGTGTAATTATATATATATATATATTTATTTATTTATTTTTATTTATTTATTTATTTTATTTAATTTTTTGTGTGTATTAAATTAGTTGAATCATTTGAAGCAGGTGATGCTGAGTGAGCAGGTGTAAGTCAGATGAGTATCTATAAATTGAGACAACGCAACGCAACGTAGTATCTCAGAAAATACTACATTGGAGGTCCATCCCTGAAGCTTATTCCAAAATTCTCTAAAATCATTCTTTAGGACACTCCATCTTCCCCTAACTTTGTCATTGGTACCAATATGTACCAAGACCGCAGGTTCATTTCCAGCCCCTCCCAGTAATTCATCTACCCGATCCACAACATCCCGAACCAGAGCACCCGGGAGACAGCAAACTGTTCGATTGCTGGGATCTGGGTGACAAATCACACTGTCTACCTTCCTAATAATAGAGTCCCCTACCACAAAAACCTGTCTGTTGCTTTGCCTAAACTGCCCTCCCACTCCTCCAGTAGAACTGTTCTCCCGGGTGTTAGAGGGAATAGCTCTGTCTGGCATTGCCATTCCTGAATGGATATCCCCAACAGTTTCACTCAATCTGGCGAATCTGTTGGTGCTTGCCAAATCAGTATTGGCCTGCCTCCTGCTCCTGTTCCCCCTGCTTCCCCTTCTAACTGTAACTCAGTTACCTCCCTGAACATCCTCACTAGCCCCAGCTCCACCCTCCATGCTAGGCCCAGCTAAACTTTTCTCCGTGTGCACCAACCACCCTTCCAGTGGAGCAATGTCACTAAGTGCTGCAAATCTCCTCTCCAGTTCTCCAATTTTAGCTTCCAGAGAGGATACATGCTCACACCTCTCACAGAGGTATAGACTCT
This sequence comes from Discoglossus pictus, assembly GCA_027410445.1. Lineage (NCBI taxonomy): Eukaryota > Metazoa > Chordata > Amphibia > Anura > Alytidae > Discoglossus > Discoglossus pictus. The sequence continues at coordinate 439,663,932 of CM050165.1, read as the reverse complement.
GGATCATCTGTTCCAGTAGAGCATACATATGACAGGATTTATACTGAGTGAGGTTGCCACAGGACTGACTCATAATTAAAAACAAAAAAAAAATACATTTTGACCCTTTTTTTTTTACTGCCTCCTGTAAACAGTCACACACAAGGCCCAAACGTATATGCAATTTTATCCCAGGTAAAAACACTCCCCTCATCTGTACCAAATCACTGCACACAGGAAATAACACACTTTACTTGTCTGAGTAAATCAGATGCAGTCACACACTAGGCCCAAACTTATTGTATATGTAAGTATAACCCAGGCAAAAACACTCCCCTCTCACCTGCACCAAATCACACAGGGAATACACGCACTTTACTTGTCTGAGAAAATCAGATGCAGATGTAAATCAAACCTTAATTGATAAATTGATATGCACGGCCACGCAAATCAAAAGTTGTCCGAGATAGTGTTCCTCGTTCGCAAATACGAAGGTACAATATCACGTCCCTCACTCGTAGCTCGCAGCACTTTGAATTTAATAGCGACGTAAACTGTCTCATTTTTCAAGGACATAGGCCTTGCATTCTAACCTTGTATTTACGAGGCTACAATTTAATAAGGCTGTTAATCAGCTATGATTTTATTGAAATTAACACTGGATGTGATATGTGTCCATTTTTGATTGAATGGGCCATGAGGCATTTTGATAAGCTGATTGACCATATTTTTTCTGGTATCTTCTCTGTCTTCTGTGTCCTTTTTTCAAATTATGTGATTGAGTAAAATAGCAGAAGTTGAATACAATTATAAAAAACAATTAACCTTACAAGATAAGTAGTCACACCTGGAATATAACTACAAATTGATGATTAATTACCAAGAGGTAAATATGGATTAGTGTAGCGTTTAGACATGAATAGTATAAAAAGAAGGAACTGAACTAGTCCTACACTACAAAATTACTACAGTGTGAGTTATAGTATAGTAAGAGGACACCAAAGGAAGACATAGATTAATTAAAATCTGAATTTTATTTCATCATATTAGAAACCTTAGTCCAAAAAAAGCTTTATAAAAATATAAAATAGATACTCAGTCACGTCTGGTCTAACTTATGAAAGTTAGTACTAAATAAAGATATCAATACGAATGCAACTCATATAGAGCATAGAGAAATCAATAATATGGCATAAGAGAGAACAGGGAAACAAAAATGTAATAAAGTATACAGTAGAAATATTCAACTACAAAGTACCATATATAGAAATATATTAATGGTAAAGTAAAATCTATTATGTGAATATTAATATAGCACAACCAGGTCTGAACGAGCAAATAGCTATAACAGTATAGGATCAATAAAGTGAAAAAAACAAACATGTTCTAAAAATATTCTGTATATGAAAGTGCAATGTGCTGAAGTGCAAGAATATACATAAATTCACCAATGAAATCTGACAAGTGCAATTAATAAAAAGGACCATAACAATAAATACTAATATGAGCAATATTGTAATTAATCAGACCAATAATCATTTATAATTTATGTGTCAATATATAATTTGAGTGTCAATATAATATATCCACCAATAATATCTAGCAGTTTAATATATGAAAAACAATCATACATTAATATAAGTGTATATAACATGTGATATAAGTCCAAGCAATTGGTAATTCACAAATCGTCCTGTACCATAGGAAAAAAGTTCATATGTGTACATAAAAAATCTATGCAGTAGTGGAACCCAACACTGACTCCTGGGAAATAACAAAAATGGCTACCCTAAACACTAGTTGTCCCTGACGCTCTAATAGGCTGTCCCTCTAATATGTGGTACTGAGGATTCAAGACTTGTAAAAAGCATGGACGTGAACGTGAGCGTCGGCTGATCTCTTCAGTATGTCTGGAGTCCTTAGGAGATGATGTCATGACACCTACATGAGGAGAGCACATAGTAATTTCTGAATTAGATAGACATTTGGGACTTTACTACTGTTGGAGTTACAGGTTTCACTCCTGTTATTTAGATTAGAGCAGTTTATGTAGATGTAAAAATGTAAATGGCTTCGCTCAGTCATGTCCGACTCTTCGTGAATTCATGGACAACACATTGTGCTGATCCACTTGTTTTTCATGACAGAGATACTGGAGTGGGTTGTCAGTTCTTTCTCCAGTGGGCCATAGCCTACATCTCCTGGTATTCCCAGGTGGTCTCCCATTCAAGTACTTGCCAGTGTGACCTCTTGGTTCCCTGGCTGGATTTTAACCCAGAATGCTATGGTGAAAGCACCTGCATCCTAACCACTGGGTCACCAGGGAACTAGCATTGTGTAATAGAGAGGGGTAAAGGGGTAAGTGGTGGATATCTCATGACGTAAAAATAATTTTTCATAATCACTGCAAAATATAAATGATTTTATATAATCATTAGTTTTATACCTCAATTGAATCAATATGATTCTGACATACATAAATATTTCAATAACCATTAAAATCAAATACACCAATATACCAATATACCAATATATATTTATTACACATTAGTCCCCCTACAACACAAAAGGGGATAAGCAAATGTTCAGAGCCACGGTATGCCAAGTCCACAATGGGTCAAAACGCCATAGCGCCTCCCTTGCAAGGAAAGTCCTTCATGATGTTAGTAGTGACAAATCCAATTCGCAAGACTTTACATTTTTTATAAACAGAAGGATCAAAACATATTTTTCAGGCAGGCAAAAATCAAACTGTATGAAATACAGACGGCAACAAACAGCAAAACATACATTAATAGTCTGATCCCAAAACATTGTAACCAAGAGAACCAAAAAAAAAGACTTGCCTGATCCCTTAATCTTTCCTGCAGATGCTCTACAGCATGAACATCCCTAAGTACCATTTCAGAAATATCATTACCTAAGGTGCATGTCACGATTTGCTTCTTCAAGGGCGCTTGATATGAACCTAGTTCAAACCTACCCCAGCAGAATCATGTTGTTCCTGTTCTCTGTGGCACAAAAGAGGGCTTCTGAAGAGGTAAAGGCAGAGAATTCTGCATACAGGTTAATAGTGGTCCATGGCAAGACCACTCCCCAAGTCAGGATACAACACACAGAAATAGTCTCACACCTTGTTTATGTGAAAACTCTCTCTCAACCTTTATTGAATGATCAAAACAACATATTTATACTCTCCAATACCACACACTTGTGTACATTTGTGTATGTGTGATGTCAGACCATCTGGCTTGCAACCTTGGGCTATCAAAGCTCTTGAGGTCAAATTCATTAGACATCTAGGGCCTCATTAAATTCCAGCCTCGTAAATAAGAGGCTTCTACTTAAGTCCTCACATGAACACCTTGCTGCAGGGGTCCATAGGAATCCCTGCAGCCCCCACACATTAACCCCTTGCAGCGGGGGTCCCCGATCGGCACCGATCAGGCCCCCGCTGCATTTAAAACTTTTAAATTCCCCGCCGCAGCTCCTTAAAGAGCCCGCAGCACACTATTACCCAATCCCGGCCACGGCACCTAAAATTAACCCCCCCTCTATGCTGGGGGTCCCCATCGGGACCCCTGAAGTGTCCCCACATGAACCCATTGCAGGGGGGGCCCGATCTGCATAGATCAGGCCCCCCGCTGCATTTAAAACTTTTAAATTCCCCGCCGCCGCTCCTTAAAGGGGCCGCGGCCCACTATTACCCAATCCCGGCCGCGGCACTTAAAATTAACCCCCCTCTATGCTGGGGGTCCCCATCGGGACCCCTGAAGTTTCCCCATAAACCCCCTGCAGAGGGGGTCCCCGATCGGCACTGATCGTGACCCTGCTGCAATTCAATTTTAAATTTCCCGCCTCGCGGGTCCTCAAAGGACCGTAAAAACGGTCTAAACGTACTAAAAATATTAACCCCAGGCAACTATAATTATCCCATTAACTCATGATGGTCAATACAGACCACCATAAGGCCTTAATTAACCCATTAACTCATGATGGTCAATACAGACCACCATAAGGCCTAAATTAACCCATTAACTCATGATGGTCAATACAGACCACCATAAGGCCTAAATTACCCCATTAACTCATGATGGTCAATACAGACCACCATAAGGCCTAAATTAACCCATTAACTCATGATGGTCAATACAGACCACCATAAGGCCTAAATTAACCCATTAACTCATGATGGTCAATACAGACCACCATAAGGCCTAAATTACCCCATTAACTCATGATGGTCAATACAGACCACCATAAGGCCTAAATTAACCCATTAACTCATGATGGTCAATACAGACCACCATAAGGCCTAAATTAACCCATTAACTCATGATGGTCAATACAGACCACCATAAGGCCTAAATTACCCCATTAACTCATGATGGTCAATACAGACCACCATAAGGCCTAAATTAACCCATTAACTCATGATGGTCAATACAGACCACCATAAGGCCTAAATTACCCCATTAACTCATGATGGTCAATACAGACCACCATAAGGACTAAATTAACCCATTAACTCATGATGGTCAATACAGACCACCATAAGGCCTAAATTAACCCATTAACTCATGATGGTCAATACAGACCACCATAAGGCCTAAATTACCCGATTAGCTCATGATGGTCAATACAGACCACCATAAGGCCTAAATTAACCCATTTACTCATGATGGTCAATACAGACCACCATAAGGCCTAAATTACCCCATTAACTCATGATGGTCAATACAGACCACCATAAGGCCTAAATTAACCCATTAACTCATGATGGTCAATACAGACCACCATAAGGCTCTATTTAACCCTATCAGTCCCATAAGGGTATATTATTACCATTATGGGCCTGTTACAACCCAACATTAACCACATAAGTGCCATGATGGTCCTCAAGGACCATCATGACACTAACTACAAACACTACACTATAACCCCCAATAAACCATTTAATCTAAACTAACCCCCCTCTACACTAATCTATTAACACTTACACTATCTACCTACACTACCTACCCCCTAATAAACCTCCCCAACACTCTAATTACAAAAAACAAAAAACCTACAGTACAGAAAACAAAAAACCTACAGTACAGAAAACAAAAAAAACTACAGTACAGAAAACAAAAAAAATTACAACCCCACCCCCCACTACAGAAAACAAAAAAATACATTACAACCCCACCCCCACTACAGAAAATAAAAAAATTACACACCTGAAAAGGAAAGACAGATAAACACAATACAATACATACATATAATACATTACATACATTACATACAATACATGACATTACATATAATATATTAAATATAATATATTACATATAATATATTAAATATAATATATTACATATAATACATTACATACATTACATACAATACATGACATTACATATAATATATTAAATATAATATATTACATATAATATATTACATATAATATATTACATATAGTCCAAATCAAATACCCCCTATCTATCTAACATACAATCTATTTAATTTAAAATAAATCCTAACTATATCAAATACATCCCCCTATCTATCTAATATACAAAAAATCCTAACTACATACACAGACCCTAATTCTAAAATAAAATAAAATAATTACAGTCCTAACTACACAGACCCTAATTCTAAGCTAAAATCAATAAATTAAGACCACTTACCTTTAAGATGTTGCTTCAGATCACTAACCTATGGGTCAAACAAAACAAAAAAATTAGTACAAAACATTAACATCCAATAAATAAACATTCTATACATTCTAAATAATATACTCACCTTTACAGCATGTCCTGTCACTGTTTAGCTCTTCCGGCGCGGCCCTGTTAAAAAAAACCCACAATACATGAATACATTAATACAATATATAAACAATAAATAAAATACACATATAAACAGCTAAATATACATTTAACTTACCTCCCCGCGATGTCCCCGGCCTTCTCTCCTTCAGCCCCGGCTGGCACTGGCAGACCTCCCCGACGCTAATGAACCTCCCGGAGTCGTTTCCGGGAGGAAATTGGCATTGGCGGCTTGTGATTGGCTGAAAAAGCTGTCAGCCAATCAAAAGTCGTCAATGTAGGAGCCAATCAGGATGCGCAGATGTCTTCTACCAATCACTCCGTGGGGGTGTATCCCATAGTGATTGGCTGAAGGCATCTGAGCCTTGTGATTGGTTCCCAGAAAGATAGACAAGTGTTTTAGCCAATCAGGGTGGGATATTGGGGTGTATCCCATCCTGATTGGCTCACACATTGATGACTTTTGATTGGATGAAATTGATAGACAGCTTTTTCAGCCAATCACAAGCCGCCAATGCCAATTTCCTCCCGGAAACGACTCCTGGAGGTTCATTAGCGTCGGGGAGGTCTGCCAGTGCAGAACTCCGTTAGTTTTTTTTTTTTTTTTTTTTTTTTTTTTTTAGAGCGCGGATGGTTCTGCGGCGCAGCCGGGGCTGAAGGAGAGAAGGCCAGGGACATCGCGGGGAGGTAAGTTAAATGTATATTTAGCTGTTTATATGTGTATTTTATTTATTGTTTATATATTGTATTAATGTATTCATGTATTGTGTTTTTTTTTTAACAGGGCCGCGCCGGAAGAGCTAAACAGTGACGGGACATGCTGTAAAGGTGAGTATATTATTTAGAATGTATAGAATGTTTATTTATTGGATGTTAATGTTTTGTACTCATTTTTTTTTTGTTTGACCCATAGGTTAGTGATCTGAAGCAACATCTTAATGGTAAGTGGTCTTAATTTATTGATTTTAGCTTAGAATTAGGGTCTGTGTAGTTAGGACTGTAATTTTTTTTATTTTATTTTAGAATTATGGTCTGTGTATGTAGTTAGGATTTTTTGTATATTAGATAGATAGGGGGATGTATTTGATATAGTTAGGATTTATTTTAAATTAAATAGATTGCATGTTAGATAGATAGGGGGTATTTGATTTGGACTATATGTAATATGTTATATGTAATATATTATATTTAATATATTATATTTAATACATTATACGTAATGTCATGTATTGTATGTATTGTATGTAATGTATTATATGTAATATATTATATTTAATATATTATATGTAATGTCATGTATTGTATGTAATGTATGTAATGTATTATATGTAATATATTATATTTAATATATTATATGTAATATATTATATTTAATATATTATATGTAATGTTATGTATTGTATGTAATGTATGTAATGTATTATATGTAATATATTATATTTAATATATTATATGTAATATATTATATTTAATATATTATATGTAATGTCATGTATTGTATGTAATGTATGTAATGTATTATATGTATGTATTGTATTGTGTTTATCTGTCTTTCCTTTTCAGGTGTATAATTTTTTTATTTTCTGTAGTGGGGGGTGGGGTTGTAATGTATTTTTTTGTTTTCTGTAGTGGGGGGTGGGGTTGTAATTTGTTTTTCTTTTCTGTACTGTAGTTTTTTTTGTTTTCTGTACTGTAGGTTTTTTGTTTTTTGTAATTAGAGTGTTGGGGAGGTTTATTAGGGGGTAGGTAGTGTAGGTAGGTAGTGTAAGTGTTAATAGATTAGTGTAGAGGGGGATTAGTTTAGATTAAGTGGTTTATTGGGCGTTATAGTGTAGTGTTTGTAGTCAGTGTCATGATGGTCCTTGAGGACCATCATGGCACTTATGTGGTTAATGTTGGGTTGTAACAGGCCCATAATGGTAATAATATACCCTTATGAGACTGATGGGGTTAAATAGAGCCTTATGGTGGTCTGTATTGACCATCATGAGTTAATGGGTTAATTTAGGCCTTATGGTGGTCTGTATTGACCATCATGAGTTAATGGGGTAATGTAGGCCTTATGGTGGTCTGTATTGACCATCATGAGTTAATGGGTTAATTTAGGACTTATGGTGGTCTGGATTGACCATCATGAGTTAATGGGGTAATTTAGGCCTTATGGTGGTCTGTATTGACCATCATGAGTTAATGGGTTAATTTAGGCCTTATGGTGGTCTGGATTGACCACCATGAGTTAATGGGGTAATTATAGTTGCCTGGGGTTAATATTTTTAGTGCGAGTCCTTTCAGGATCTTTACGGTCCTTTGAGGACCCGCGAGGCGGGAAATTTAAAATTGAATTGCAGCAGGGTCACGATTGGTGCTGATCGGGGACCCCCGCTGCAGGGGGTTTATGTGGGGACACTTCGGGGGTCCCGATGGGGACCCCCAGCATAGAGGGGGGTTAATTTTAAGTGCCGCGGCCGGGATTGGGCGGGGAATTTAAAAGTTTTAAATGCAGCGGGGGGCCTGATCTATGCAGATCGGGGACCCCCCCTGCAATGGGTTTATGTGGGGACACTTCGGGGATCCCGATGGGGACCCCCAGCATAGAGGGGGGTTAATTTTAAGTGCCGCGGCCGGGATTGGGTAATAGTGTGCCGCAGCCCCTTTAAGGAGCCGCGGCGGGGAATTTAAACGTTTTAAATGCAGCGGGGGGCTTGATCTATGCAGATCGGGGACCCCCGCTGCAAGGGGTTAATGTGGGGGTGCTGCAGGGGTCCTGAGAGAGACCCCTGCAGCATGGGGATGTGTATAGGGTGCAGGGGGGAGCCTCACACTGGTGTCTCGGGCTGTTCCGAGGCAGCACGTAGAGGCTTTCGGATCACTTGCGTGGACTTTTTTTCCACGTAGGGATTCTTACGATATGCGAGACTCAAGGCTACGTAGCTCTCTCGGAGCCTATTCTCGGCCATTTTCTCGCAGTCATATCACAAAGCAGGCTGCGAGAGATTCGGTACTCCGAACAGCAGGAAAACTGCCTTTGCGAGATACGATTTCATCCGCAGCTCGAATTTAATAGGGCCCCTAGTAAACAAACCTTTATGTTACTCAAGTGTTTGCTTAGGACTACTTGAAGTACATGCATCTGTCTTGACCCAAGGTCTCTATGTGTGAGTGTGCAATGATCTGCAGCTAACTTCTATGCAGAGCATTTCTACCAATTCCATATATGTTCTATATAAAATTTTCCCTCTTATAATATATAATAACTAGTATACATAATAACCAGTCACAGGCAACATATAACCACACAATAACACATAATCCCAATGTAACAATGTCATGCTCCTTTGGACATATTCATAAATTACTGACAATATGAGTCCTTAAACAATTCAATCATGACATCAGTGCACATTCCTACAAGACATCAGCTTTATGAGATAGTCTAGGGCCATTTGATTCTGAGAGCTTCCATACATATCAGTTTTAGAACCATATTAAGGGTTATGATGGCATCATTAATTTTATTAAAAACAGCATCAATAATTAACTGGTATCTTATATATTTGGACTATATTAGTGATTATCCCAACACAGGGTAACGGGACTTGGAGAAAAGTATGTGGGTTATTCCAGATATTACCCCAAGAAGAACATTTATATTAAACATACCCCATGAGTAAATCAGTAAATGACTGCTATCATATACAGTCTGTAAAAAGATGCAGCCATGTATAGGTCTTATTTTCACACACCAAGTAATAGGAGCAAGAGAGAGAGTTATATTAGAGCAAAATAACTCAGTAAGGTTTAAAGAGTTCAGTGAAGAGCATGTTATAGTGGAGCAATTTACTGAGGTGTGACATGAGGCATAAGTGACAGAAGAGTTGTTTGAGTCCCATATGTAGATATGACCTTCACAACAGGAGTGACCCTTGGGCCATAACAAGGGTGTCTGTATAGTCGGATAATCATACTATTCATGGCCTTGCAAGGTCACAGCAGTAACCCGGGGTGCAACAAGTAACTTTTTTCTGCTACTTAAAGGTATATATACGTTTCCTAAGTTTCAAATTTTTCCTAAAAAACAGCCACTGATTAGTAGAAAAATATGTATTAGATTGAAAAGTTATTGTACTTACATATTTATATGCTTGATACTGCTACCTGGATTTGAATGCCCCTAGGAAGCTTACATAACAGTGATCCCGGCAGAAGAGCCACTAGGTACAGGTTGTGTCCTCCAAAGAAAGTGTTGTCTTCCCATTCAGGCAGCAGGTGTCTGCCTGGTGCATGCCTTTTCCCTTGGGCACTTTGATTCTTGGGTTTTTCTTCCTGCATCTGGAATCCAACCTCATTTCTCATTTTAGCCCTGGATTTTTCCATGTTCCTCAGGCATTCTTCAGCTAAGAGCCCTTCTTTATCCCACATGCTACTATCCAGCACAGTTAAACATTGGATCTCTATTGCCTTCTCCCTTAATATAGCTGTCAAAATAATTTCTTTCATAGCATCCTTACATACTTCCTTTTCTTGTCTCATTCTCTGCAGTCTCTCCCTTATTATTGCCTGGTCCTCTGCTAACCGACTTTCCATTCTCTCTATTACCTCCCGTTCCTGGGGTCCCTTCATGCCTGCTTTCCTTCTCTAGTATAGATACATCCCTTACTGTCCTCATGTGATTCCTCTCTCTCACTTTCTGAGCCCTCCTCTCCTCGTGCAGCTGCTTCTCCTTTTCTAGTTTGTTCCTCATTCTGTATATCTATCCTAATGCTACTGCATGGGGCTCACTTCCTAATCTTATACCACCCTCAAACTCCTGCATATTCTTTAGTAGCTCCATTTCCTTCTACTGTGCAATTCCTCATATGGGGAATTATATGGAGGGGATGACACCCTTGGTTCTGCCATTGGTGCTGTTGGGCCATCCACATTCATTTTACTTTTCAATTCAACCAGATCCAGTTACCTCACCTGCCACTCCTGTTTCCATAAATGAAAATCACCATGTTTTGCTCATAATTAGCACGTATCTCTTTCTTTTGCTTTCTCAGAGCAGTTGCAAAATTTCCCAATTGCAATCTTTGCCAGACCCCCCCCCCCCCCCTTGTCCATGGCATATTAATATACTATTTCATCCAAAGGTGTTGGAAGGGGGCAGTTTAAACATGCACCCAAATAATCTCCCTATCCCCGATATTTTCAATATCATTGTTTCCCTGCTCCTTTTACTCATTTATGTTTTAATATGTGATTTTACTTAATACACTTGTTCCTGCTTTCTATCCTTAGTGCAATGACCTGGTCGTGACACAAAACTGCACGCATGGTCATCTGAATAATACACTTGTGAAAGGATAGCTCATAGAAAATTATCTCCTCTATTCTAAGTCCTTAAATTTTCCCTATTTTTCTTCTATTTTAATCTTAATTTGTCATCCTCCTCCTGGGGGGCGTTAACTCTCTATTTACCTTCTCAATCCCAGAAATCCTTTAAATGTATCCCTATGCCACTCACACAGTCATATTCATACAACATACACATCTATTACTCCACCTTAGACAATTAACTGCACCGCACAACCATGTGCGGGTCTTTCCCCTGCTTGCGCGGTGCAGTAAATTTTCTAAGGTGGAGTAATAGATGTGTATGTTGTATGAATATGACTGTGTGAGTCCAAGGGAATATTGCTGTCCCTGTTCCGGCTTCAGGAATGTAGAAGTAAATCTCCCAGATCCGCCTGTCTCCCTCTCCAAATCTTGTAGTGCAAGTAAGAAGCAAAGCCAGGACTTCAATTACATTTCTGGATTCTTTATTTTCAAGCTCTTGGAGCACACCTTCTAAGTCACAGCTAAGTAGGTGTACTACCAAAATCAACACTCTCTTTTTATACAGAGTTCAAAGAAAATATTACACAGCCAAGGGGTGGCCCCTTGTCTGTCTCTAAAACATTTGTTAATCTATCTCAACATTTTAGGGGCATTCCATGGTATGACCTTTGTATGCCCATAAAAATATGATTACTTACATCTCAGCAAATCATATGATTAATTAGCTTACATTTTGTTTGCTTATACATATAAACTGTTAAGGTTTGGCATAGGTCCATTTTGCCAGACTACAGACTATTTAAGTACAAAATTTGGTTCTTATTCTAGAGGAATCATCTGCCATTGTGAATAGTAATGTAAAAACTATATCTTGACTTAAAATCACTTCAAAATATAAATACTCTTATATACTCATAAGTTTTGTACCTCAATTGAAGCAATATAATTTTGACATACACAATATTTAAATCAACATTAAAATCAATAGCAAATACACATCAATCAATATGTATTTATTCCACAGGCCACACTACTTTGCACAGCTCTGCATAGGCCTCAAACTGTATTCAGCTTCTTGAGATATAAATTGTACAGATGGAGCCCCCCTCGTTTTTGCTCCCTATGCTTTGTCAGTTGCGGTCATCTCTCTTCCAGTTAGTTTGTATTTTTCTCCCAGGTCTCTGAGTTTCTGTCTCTGCAGTTCTTTCTTTACCAGCAGTACATACTGATCCAAGTTTTTCTCCATCTGGGAAATATTTAGGAGATATAAGCAAAATATTACTAACCTAAAAAGAAGCATACATGTTCCATATACAGAAATATGATCTTGAGTATGTTATACCAAATATAAAAAAAGCATGCAAATATCTAATCAAATACTTTAAAAAACTGAGTGATAAAACAGGTTTAAATTAAAATCACTTAAAGGGACATGGATGGTTTCTGGATTTTAATAGGTACATTATATAAAATATACATATATATTCATTTACTTTTATGTAGCTTTGGTGCCAAAAAGTAAGTAATTCTTAATAAAACAATTGTATGTTATTTTATTATTGTCCAAAGTATTGGTGGTTTTAATGCTAAATTAATAAAAGTTGTATTTTGTTTAAGTAATTGCTTTGAGGTCAGTTCTTTTATGACGACATTTTCCATATGAATTGTTGTAAATATTCAATAAAAGAGGGAATAGTGGTCTTTACCTAAAAAAATGGAGTATATTAATTGTATAGTCTAAATAAGTTTTCAATGTAATAATTGCAAAAAGTAATTTGAATTGGTCTCAGATAAGCAAAACCAATGTCAAAAATCTCTGCAGACTTAGGGATCATCTTCTCTCAGTCAGCCTATTCATAGAAAGTGCAGATCTATAAAAACCAGAGGCTTCAAAATATCCCTGTTAATTATGAATAAAATAAATAATTGTACTTTTACAGCAATAAAACAAAAATAAATAAATAAATGTACACGTCAGATTAGCATTTTTACTTTCATTGTAAATACTATTGTATATGCTATTTTTTTCAGTAGGGTAGGTTTTTTCTACAATAGCCACTACAGGGAAGGAGGCAGATAAATAGGATTCCAGGACAAGAGATAGACTTATATTAGTACAGTTATCATGAGAAGATGTTTCCTGTCATACCCACAGAGAAGCATTTCTGCTGAAGTCTTAAACAGAAAACCTCAAATGGGAGTTTCAAAAGGATTTCATTTTTGTCAGAGTATACCAAGAGATGAATTATACATCTACATACGTATTGTGATTTCTTGATGCTTTCAACAACTGATTATTTAATGAATTAGGCATCACTCCAACTTTAAAAACATAAAGTGAGATTACAATAAATGAAAGCTAGCACAACTGTAGATAAGTAATATTTCCTATTAATGAATACTGCTCAGAGTGCATTTCAAGTCAATATTTACTTAATCTTCTCTTCATATTCCAAGCGAGCACTCCTCCGTATCTTCTGCTTCAAAAGATCATATTCTTACCTCATTATTCACATATTGCTTCAAATTCACCACAAGTTGATCTATATGATCTGTTTCTTTCTCTTGTATGGCATAGCTCAGAGCTTGGTACAGTCCATTCTTCCCTTCATCAGGTTTACATAGAACTTTACCATCTGGATTCAAGAGGATAAACTGGTGCTTCCCCGGTTCAGAACTAAAAAAAGAAAATTGACAAGGTGTAAAGAATTTTACCAATATGCTAAAAACTGATCTAAAACATAGACAATTTAGTTATTTATTTAATTTCATGCCATCTAAAGCATGATATGCAGTGGATTGTTACATGTTTAGTCTGTATTTCCATCTATTGTAATATAAAAGGAGTGAAAGAATATATAAACATAGAAACATTAGATTATGATATGTCTGACGATTCTATCTCCCTAAAAGCTTGGCTTAAAAGTTCCACTCAAGTTTTAAATTTATAGTTTACAGTTTTGAAGAACTTGATTTGATAGTGTGCAAAATGTTTTCATGCTGCTTAAAATAAAATTGCAGCCGTTTATTTTAACGGGAGGAGTGAGAAAAACTGGTTTAGATAAGATCTGTATTCATTTATGTTATGTGTCCTCTTCAAATGTCCCCTTGACAATAGAAGTTAATGGCAGAAATATGCATCTTAGGACCCTCCCACTCAAGCTATCGGGAGACTAGCAGTCCAAGATGGAATTTTTCTCTAAAAAGACTCCTATAAATTATATTGTTAATCTGTTTCACCTATTTCACAAGCATGCAAAGATTTTACCAAACTACAGTGGATCGTTAATTAAGTCTCAGGATGGCCTTATGTGTATCCAGGCATGAATAAATCCATGTGTTTGAACTCACTACTTACACTGAAAGTGTGTTTCACTTTAACTATTTTTTCTGTAATTTTTCAACCTTCCAATTTAAATTCTTGGCCTCGTTCTTGAATTCCTCTTTTTTCATAATATACTTCTCTCCTAAACCTTACAAAATAATTTCATATTTGAAGATTTCTATCATATCATCGTTCATTCTCCTCTAAGTTATACGTCATTAAGGTCATGAAGACTTTAGTCATAAGTCTTGTTTTGAATAAGGGCAACATTTTAGTTCCCCGTCTTTGAATTGTTTCTACTTTCTTAATATGCCTTTGAAGAACTGGATTTAGTTATATAAAGGGGCATTTGTACTTTTTTTTGTTACCGCTAATTATTCTAATACAGCCAAGAATAATATAATTTCTGTGTATTAATGCAATATACAATATAATGAATCATTGTTTATGGTCTTATGATGTAGGATAAAGCTTGTGCTATGTTAATATTTTTTCAACATATGATACCATGATACAAGGTGTACTAATACAGCAAGGTATTATTTTTAGGTTCTAGTTATAACCATCTGTCTGATATTCTGTCCCATGTTAATATGATGTCTATTTTGCAAATCATATTCCATTTACAATTTCTTTATAATGTTTTTTTTCATATTTATATTTGTACAACTCATGCATTGGTCTAATATTCTAACTCATGCTACTTTATTATACATATTGTTGTTTTTTAATCACTAGCAATATGACTATCCATTATTATTATTATTATCGTTTATTTGTAACGCGCCAACATATTCCGTAGCGCTATACATAAGTTAAGTTACAGGCAATGACAAGTTAAAGATTCATACATTGCAAAGAGTGTATGGCCCTGTCTTTGAGCTTGGAATCCAGTGTCCATAGCGCTTTCCCTAAAGCACTGCGCAGGATTGAAACTCGCAGACTTACAATCTAACCTTCAAGCTACCCTTTGTGTCACATACTTGCCTTAATACTTACTTTTATTAATAATTTACCCAATATTCTCACTTCATTTAGCAAAATAACAAAGTATAACTCTAATGATGGAACACCATGTCAATGGAAATGTGTCATCATATTATTTAATTATCTTACTGAAGCATACATTTAAAATATGCATCATCATTACAGTTAATCTACAACTGGATGATTGTGATCCTTTGACAGGTAAATGGACCACATATATCTTTTACTTGATTACATAAAATTACAGGAAAAATGTTTAAAATTAGTTTAATTTTAAAAATCTTACCCTTCCTGCATTTGAAGCAAGATGTCTGTAGCGGAGGAGGATGAGCCTGGATAATGTTCTGTAGACTGTTTCTTCCCATCCTTATGCACCGCAGTCAGTGCTATTCCTTGCCCTCTCAGAAGTTTGCTTTTGGTGAGAACTTTAAGCTCCAGATTTGTGACGGGTTGATTTCCCTCTTGCACATTTTGCACAAAAGCATGTATCTCTTCTTTACTGGGCTCCCCAAGGTGAAGATTATCTGACTTTGTCTTATTACTTTGGATGTCCCCACTCCGTTCCTTTGTTTGACTGATGAAAAAGTTTTTCATTGGGACCTTCTTTATCCACTGTCCAGCGTTTTTTGCTAACTCCTGGGTGCCTTGTTTAATATAAGGATTTTCCCAAGTCATTTGAACCAAACTTGTTAACTTACGGGCAAGCAGCTCATTGAAATGATCAAACAGATCTTTGAATACTACATCTTGCAGCTCTGTTTTTAGTCTCTTTACATCAGGGAACTCATGCCGGACATCCTTTGTGAAAGAGGTGGATTCTGGTATTTGGGATATAAGGTTGGGTATGACTTTATCATTGATCAGAGTTCTGGAGGGAGATCTTAGAATGTCTGCAATTTGGTTTTGGAATTTCAGAAGATGGATACCTAGTTCAATGCCTTTAACTGCAGCTCCAGATACTTCCATATCTTTGAGAATCTTTACAACAAAATTACAAGTAGTTCCTAAACCTTGATTGACATTTTCTAATGTTTTGCCATCACCAACAGTCTCTGTAACTGCCAGTTCACATTTGTCAGATATAATTTTCTTTATTTTTCTTTCTAGATTTTCATCAATTTTATAATTTTCTGGATGTTCAGCTTGAAGTGTATGTTCTGGAACAGCATTTGCTACAATGAAGCTAATGAGAGCTTCATCCAACTGTTTGTTCGTTTTCAGTATGTTGCTGAATTCTTCTTTGAGGGCAACATTAACTATTTCCTTAAATGCTGATTCAGCCCCTTTTTCGAAATCATAATCTAAAGCTTTTAAATTTGCCTGTTTAGACAGTTCTTTTGCAGCATACTTTGCACTCTTTTTAAATATTTCTTTAGTTGCAGAGCTCGTGGCAAGGTTTTTGATAGATTTGGTCACTGCTTCTTTAGTAACTGTGGAGGCTACAGATTTTGCAGAGGTTGTGAACGAAGAGACAAGTTTTTTTCTGGATTTGATCATGTCCTTTGCCACGGATGTGAGAGTTCGTGTTCCATTCCTAAGCTCTTTGTCAACATTTATTGATTTGCCTAATGCAAAGAAACCAGCGGTCACTAGTAATAATCCAATATTAATAGCCTTTGATATAGCCCATTCGGCCCAATCAAAGCTCCCCTTTATCATGCCAATTGCACCATTGATCATATCCCTAACACCCTCTGAAATTAGGCCCATTCCAATCTGACTTGCTGACCCTAGTGACAGAACCCAGATAGCGATTCCAGCCAAAACCTGTAAGGCACCAAGTATAAAAACGATTAGAGCATTTATGCAGAACCTTGGCTTCTTCTCCACTTCAAAAACAATTGACAGGCCATAATCATAGAGAAGGGATAATTCATCAGCAACCAATGTGTCATAGTCTTCATATAAACTAAACACATTTATCTCTTTAGTCTGTGCATCTTCATTTTCTTGAAGTTCTTTTAGTTTTTCTAGGGAATTATCAATGTAATTTGCCCAGGATTTGAGCAAGTTCATTCGCATTTCATTTTGTAAAGTAAAATTTGTGTCTTGATTATGTGCCTTGAATTTTGAAAATTGTGTCATCTTGCCAAAAAAATCAGTGTTACTCACTTCAGAAACATAAACATTCATAGTTTCCTTGGTCTCTTTCAGGAGCCTTATAGCCTCAGTTTTATAATTTTTTTCCCCCAGATTGATTTTGATAAAAGCTTGATTGTAAAGTGAGATGGCTTTGTAAACACCATCAGCATTTTCTGCTTTTTTCCAGTAAGATAGAGCACCATAATCATGACTTTTGTTGTTAATGTGTAAATAAGTATAATCCATGGCCACCTTAATAAAGTCATAAAAGTTGTTAGATTTCCCTTGTAAAAGATCTTCTGATGTCTTTGTCAGGGTTGATCTCAATTCTTCTTTTAGGAAATCTAAGTCTTTGTGATTATTGATGTCTTCTTCATGGAATGTAAGCCATAGGGCCCATGTCTCTTTTAATGCATTAAGGGCAGGTTGATAATCTAGTTTGGAATCATTGGACAAATCTTTGTTCACATCATTACGTTTGTAAACATCCTCTTGCTCAATTAAAGAGTAACTTTTCTTAAACTGTTCCAAGAAATTACAGAAAAAGGTGAAAAGCTCATGACGTATGTTTATCTCCAGGAGCTCATCATTTTCCATGTCTAAAATACGGTCAGTCTCATATTTCTCTCTTAGTTCTCTTATCACCTCCATTGGTTGACCTTGATAGGCGGGAGCTAGGTCCTGCTGATTTAATATCATCTGAACCATTCCTGGGTTTCCTTTACGTGATGTGCGCCCAAATATCTGTTTCTCAACTCTCTTGTTTGGGGGGAAATGAGTAAGAATCACACTTAGCCCACCACTTTGATTCACCTCTTCAGTGACCTTAATGTCTGTCCCTCTCCCACCCAAATTTGTAGCTAAAATGACTTCTTCAGAGTTAAACACTTTCAATTCTATATTGTGCTTATCATTTCTGGTATAAAGAGTAATTTTTTCTGGTTTGGGAATTGTCTTTAAATCTATCAATTTCTCCTGGAGTTCTTCTGCTGTTTTTACATCCTCACAAACCACAAGGACAGCTTGTCCTTGGAGCCATGTTTTGGGGGATGCTCTTAACTTCACACAGTTACAAATCTCTAGTAACCATGACTCTCTACCCCCTTCCACTTGCTGAACTGGTAGTTCCACTTTCTTGGTGTAGCGATGAGTAGGCATTACATAGCAAGATGTTTTATATTGTTCCTTCAGAAACTTGAAATCAGCCTCATCTCCTAAAGTTCCTGATACTCCATATACTCCAGAGTTACAGGTATATCTCTGGAAGAAGTGAAAGTTAGACATGAAGTTGGTTACATGTGACAAAGCTGTTATAGCCAGCTGATGCTTTATCTCTAGAAACTGCTGAAGTCCATCTCCCCAGCGTTTATTCTTTTCAAGAACTCCTGTGGATTTGAAGTCAATTGGAATGATACATTCATTTGTAGTCGAACTTGCATTTTCCCTGCAGTCAATAGTATATTCTCTACTTTTTTCCATCATTATGGCTCTAAGAGCATTCTCCACAAATACACGGAGCCTGTTATTTATGAATTCTTTCAAATGACCTGGGAGAAGAATAACACTGTTGTCCCTCTCTTCAACAGAATGTGTGTAGGTATCAGAATATTTTGTTTTAGATGAAATATCCTCAGCTGTTGCTTCGATTAGATCTTTTTCAGTCATTAACAAGCAGGCTTTTCCTTCTTCAAGTAGAAGCACAGAGATGGTATACTCATTTTCTGTGGTACAAGTCGAGTCTACAAATGAAGCCTTTCCATCCTTCAACTCATACAATTTAAATTTTACAACATCACCCATTGCCTTTCCAAAAATTGTGAACAGGTCCTTTTGTTGAGATGGTGCAAACTTTTTAAGCAGATTTTCTAACTGACTATTCTTTAAGTCTGTGGAACTTGAATCTGAGGAATGAGCTTCTTTACCATGTATTATCTGCAGGTCTTCTTCACTAATTAATCCCAGCTCCACTGCACAAACTAAAAACTCATTGGGACTAAAATTACCAGATTTTTCCTGACCCATCACAGCATCTACTGCAAGTTTATGGAAATACTGAACCCTAGTTGTCCAGAGAATGTCACCTGTCTCAGCCTCTTCAATCCTCTGACACATACAAACTCGTGCCCATATTGCACACAGTAGCTGGTCTAAGTGACGCATGCCAGTTGCTTCATGAGAGAGATAAGTGATCTGAACACCGTTGTCTAAAGTCATGTAGTCAACCTCATCCACAATTGCAATGTCAAACTTGCGATTTCCTCTAGTTTTTTTTTTCTCAAATTCCTGTCTCAGTATGTCAGCAGCAAAGTTGTCCACAGTTCCATAGACAATGTTGTTACTATAAGCATTATTTATGAGTGTATCCCTTTCCTTTGAATTTGAGCATCCATCTAACCCTTGAGGAGGAACTACACTACAAGTCACATTGAACATTTCATATATTTTCTTCCATTCTTCATGATCACGACGGGCCAGCACTGGAGAGCTAGTAATGATATCCACAGTTTTTCCACGAATGGCCTGTATTAAAGCAAACATTGCTATAATACAAGATTTCCCTTCACCTGCAGCAATTTCCAAAAGACAGGTGCCTGAATCTGCAGATAGGAGGAGAGTCAGGAGAGCAGCGAGTTGACTGGCTCGAGGGAAGTAGCCTTTTATATTTCCCCTAGTTGTTAAGTCCTCAACAGCTACTGATAATCCAATCAAAATATTCACTAGTGTTTCAGGATTAGGATTTAAAAAGTCAAGATTCTTCACATCCTTGATTCCTTTATCCCTCATTGCTTCATCTAGATTTTTCAGTTTATAACAAGGGAGTCGATCAAGTACTTTCTGCAAAACCTCCTCAATAGTTTTTAAGATATTTTCCGGATGGCCCAGAGATCTCATCTCCTGTACAATTGATTTCACATCTTTGTCCTTTTCTTTTTGGATTACTGCTTTCAGATAATTGATAGGATCATTTTCTTGAAGAGCCGAGATTGCATTTTTTAAGGTTATCTGGTAAGTCTGGACTTGATGCAGAATTCTCTCCACATTGTCCTGCAATGTGATCTTACTACATGCTTCAAGATAAAATTCAAAAGCCTGAACTGCTGTCCAAATCTCGTTGAATATTAAATAACCAATTATCTCTTGACTATATTGGGAAAAATTGTGTAGAAGACTTTTTGTAATACTTCCAGCTAAAGTCTTGCTATTTTTGCAGAGTTTGTTCATGATGCACAGTATGTAGTAACTTCTTTCTTCAATTACACTGGACTTTTGTAGCATCGATAGATCATCCACTTCTGAATCTGTCAGAGACACATTCACAATTGCATCAAGAAGGTTCATATTTTCTGTTAATGAAAGATTCTCATAACAAAAAATGTCATCCAAATTTTGTAGACATTGAAGGGGTAAGTTCTTTTTTCTGGAGTATTCAACCACCATCTTATGCTGAAGAGCCATGATTCTCTCAGCAATATGTCTTGATAGCATTGTTTCATCTTCATCAATATGGTAATCTGTCAAAAGCTTCATAAAACTCTCTTCAACTTCTTTAATCTGAAGTAAGAAATATTTAAATCATTAATTTAAAAATGTGCATAACTAGTTTACAGTATATTTCTTATTTTCCATGTGTGTGATTGAACAGAGATTCCTGTTACAACTAACACCTTATAAATAGTCCATTTTGTTATGCTCTAGAGTTTCATAAAGGGATTTTGTGGTTTAGGTTATATTTGAACAATGAAGAAAAAAGGGGACCCCTTTATAGTGCACACCTATGAATCTCAGCAATGGAAGAGACCCAATTGATTAAAACTTAGCTTTTAATAAATTATTTAAAAATATACTAAAAAACTAAAAACTTGGACGCTGCAATATAGAACAGGGAGTGGGAAAAGGTATTGGGATATAGATTGACTGGAATGATTATAACGGGCGTTAGTACTCCTTTTAATAATGTCTCTAAAGTGCTATAATAAGGTGCTATAATAAGGTGCTTGTATTAGGTTCTTATAGTGCTACAAAACGTGCCAGTGTTATACACTGTTAAATATAAATTGATATAAAGTGTTAGTAAAAGACCATATGTTATGGCTTTTACTAAATAAAATTGATAGTGGTGCCATATTGCGGGCGTACTAACACTGCCTCCTATTTTTTTCTATTTTTTGCTATATATCCCTTATAGTATTCCTTTTAGTTTCCCTATTTGTTGTATTAGCTCCTGTTTCGAAATGGCTAGGTGATTCAAGGGCAATTGTATTTCTTTTAGCTTGTTTAAATTAAGTCGCTGTGTCCCTGAAACTCTATGCCTCTCCTTTAGCGTGGAGATCGCGGTTAGGACGCCTCGCGATGACGTCACTAACACGCGACCCACGTTGCTGCGTCTCTCCCGACGCACGTTTCTCAATTTCCTCAGGGGTTACCGCCATGACACTCTGACTTCCCTATTTATAGTCTCTGTTGTCATGGGAACCGATATTGAATTTAAAACCAAAGTTTTCTATATTAAAAACCTTGAAAAGTCTCTAATTGTCATATGACTCTTAACCACAAATTTGGGCTTGCAGTATGTTTGAAACAAATAATTAAAATATGTATTTCTTATATTATTATTGTCACTCTCCACATTCATATTATGGAATCATGGACATCGTTATATATATATATATATATATATATATATATATATATATATATGAATTGTTGATGTGTCCAAAGTTTTATAGTAGTAATATCCATCTTGGTATCTTAATCAAAAAGTTTTGTTATATCTCATTTATATTTAGATAAACATTCCAATACTTATCTTATCTCTTATCTGATATGTCTATCTCTTAAATAAAAAAGATAAAAAATATATTACTGTATATTTGCACAACTCAAATAACCTCATTAATTTACATATTATTTTACAGAGTATTCTTTGTTACTTGAGTCCCCTGAATATATTTATATTTCAATTTTAACTATAACTATAAAACTTAGAGATTAATATAGTATTAGTATGTATGTGTTATAATTCCCAGAATCCATGGAGAGTTGTATTAATATTAGGTTATCATTACAGCAAGTCTCTTATGATATAGTAGTTTGAGTGTAAGTCCACAATGTTGTAGAATTAATGTCAACTTAGATATCTAAAAAGTATTAGTTTTTTAATTTCATATATATGGGGAGAAAGTAAAACCTTCATTCAGGCCCTCAGGTTTTCTAGTCTTTAGCAGATAGATCCATCTTGCTTCCATCTTTAGTAACTCTTTATCTAGGTTACCCTTTCTAGTGGTAGGTTTAATGTGATCTATGGCCATAAAAGAGAGTACTTTGAGATGTGTTAGGTTATATTTGGTCTAGACTGGAATTCATAGAAATCCATATTAATAGTATACATGATACATTTTAAAGAACCAGTGTAGATTAGTAAAAAAATAACATAAGTTAAGAATGCAACAAACTACAAAGATTAGAAGCAGTAAAAACAATCGGCATACAACTAGTTTGAGAGAAAAATGTTCATTATTGCAAACTCCGCTAGTGCATAGATGCTTTCATGATGGTCACATTTTATTTTCAAATAAAAATAGGGCAAATAAAAAGCAGGCTCAACAAGTTTTTCAAGTAGACTGGTAAGCTGCTTTTACTAGTTATGTATGGGGGAAGGAGTCAAATTGTGAAATTATATATATATACTTTATTAAAAAAAATATTTTATGTGCTCAGTTTATAAAGCTTTTAATTTGTTACACAAACATTTGCATTTGTGCCAGTCACCAGTAGTCCCTTAACCTTATTCTTCTTAAAGAAGCTTGTAAGTATATTTAAAATTCACAAGCACTACATATGTAGAGATATATCATCAAGATAGATACAGTTGTGCTCAAAAGTTTGCATACTCTTGTAGAAACTGTGAAATTTTGGCATTTATTTTGTAACTATGACTGATCATACAAAAAAATGTCTTTTATTGAAGGATAGTGGTCATATGAAGCAATTTATTATCACATCAGTGTTTGGCTTCTTGTTAAATCATAATGGTAACATATATCACCCAAGTAGCCCTGATTAAAAGTGTACATACCCTTGAATGTTTGGCCTTCTTACAGACACACAAGGTGACACACACACAAAGGTTAAATGGCAATTAAAGGTTAATTTTCTACACCTGTGGCTTTTTAAATTGCAATTAGTATCTGTGTATAAATAGTCAATGAGTTTTTTAGATCTCACATGGATGCACTGAGTAGGCTAGATTCTGAGCTATGGGGAGCAGAAAATAACTGTCAAAAGGACTGTGTAACAAGGTAATGGAACTTCATAAAGATGAAAAACTATATAAAAAGATATCCAAAGCCTTGAAAATGCCAGTCATTCCTGTTCAATTACTTATTATGAAGTGGAAAATTTGGGGATTTCTTGATACCAAGCCAAGGTTAGGTAGACCAAGAAAGATTTCAGCCACAACTGTCAGAAGAATTGTTGGAATACAAAGAAAAACTCAGGTAATCATGAGAAATACAGGCTGCTCTGGAAAAAAGATGGTGTTGTTGATTCAAGGAGCATAATACAACGATACTTGAACAAAAATTAGCTGGATGGTCCAGTTGCCAGAAAGGAGCCTTTACTGCACCAATGCCACAAAAAAGCCTGGTTACAATATGCCTGACAACACCTTGACACACCTCATAGCTTCTGGCACAATGTAATTTGGAGTGACAGAATCAAAATAGAGTATTATGGTCACAACCATAAGCGCTATGTTTGGATAAGGGTCAACAAGGCCTATAGTTAAAAGAATACCATCCCCGCTGTGAAGCATGGTGGTGGATCCCTGATGTTTTAGGGGTGGGTGAGCTCTAAAGTCAAAGGAAATATTGTGAAAAGTGATGGCAAGATGAATGCAGCATGTTATCAGAAAATACTGGCAGACAATTTGCATACTTGTGCACGAAGGCTGCGCATTGGACGCTCTTGGACTTTCCAAAATGACAATGACCCTAAGCAGAAGGCCAAGTTGACCCTCCAGTGGTTACAGCAGAAAAAGGTGAAGGTTGTTGATAACATCGAGCCACTCTGGGGAGATGTCAAACTTGTGGTTCATGCAAGACGACCAAAGACTTTGCATGACTTGGAGACATTTTGCCAAGATGAATGGGCAGCTATACCACCTACAAGAATTAGGGGCCTCATTGACAACTATTACAAAAGACTGCATGCTGTCATTGATGCTAAAGGGGGCAATACACAGTATTAAGAAGTAAGGGTATGCAAACTTTTGAACAGGGTCATTTCATTTGTTTCTTTGTTGTCATGTTTTGTTTTATGATTGTGCCATTTTGTTATAATCTACAGTTGAATATGAATCCCATAAGAAATAAAAGAAATGTGTTTTGCCTGCAAATTAATGTTTTCTTTAAAAATGGTACATATATTACCAATTTGCCAAGGGCATGCAAACTGTATTATCCATAGAGGTTTCATACATAGAGCAGGGCTCATTAGTCTGCACCTCAGAGACAGAAAATAATCCAACTTAGGAAAAACAAACTGCAGATAGTTAAGGTGTAAGTTTGGTCACCCCATACCCTCTAGAAGCAAATATGTACAGCAGCAATTATTTTCAATAAAATCAGGGAAAAACTATAAATCTTTGTGTTCACGGAGCCTTCATCGCACAGTGTCAGCAGATGTTGTCAATCATGGAATAGATAGGCTACAGTGTGTTTGTAAACAGACCTAAAACTTTGATTTTTTTTAGGTGTTACAAGTGTCATTAAAAAAACAAATAGATCATTTTAACATACAATATTTTGCTCTTTCACACTATGAAGAGCACTTGCAGTGACGTAAATGACCCTTTAATCTCCTATTTATACACAAAGAAACCTACTGTGTAATGAAAATGGTTAATCAGGAGTAACCACAACAGGGGCATGATCTGACTATAATATCTTGCATTGAAACATTTTCAACAGAAGAAAGAAGAAATGTTCCATTAAAAATTGGGAAACAGGGTCATGAGCTCATGAAAAATAAATATTAGCCTTTTCAATAGAACACAAATGCTTTTGTGAGTGCAAGTAAATGTCCTAAAATATTACTATATGTCGCTTTATAACAGGGAATGAAGTTAAAAATACTAAAAATTACTGCATAACATTTGTGAATCCCTCTTCCTATGCACACTACCTTTGAGTGTTAATGGGTCCCTCAACCCAAAGCATCCATAGATGGGTAAGGGGCCCCAATGACCCCCTGGTGCAACTTTTAATAAAACATTTTAGAGCATAGGCGAAGGGGGGAAGACCTTCCCTGCCATTGGAGGGGGGTCACACACAGTGTGAGAGAAATAGCAATATGGGTGGGAGGATATTAGGGCTAGTATGGCATGTTCACGTTTTTTAATAGGTTGCATTGATATGGAGACTACTGTTAGGTAGGTCTTGGGCACATGTGCTAGATAGGTATAGCTCCAGTGTGCTGGAGGGTTATGGAGCAATGCAATGCAAGACATTCGTATTATAAAGTGGGAAAATCAGCGGCATGTTGTAACTAGAGGGTGAAGGAAGTAAAGTCACGATATATACTCCACACTAATCAGTCTTTATTAACATAAGTCTGGTAGAGGTAAGGAAAAGGAAACTATGAAACATCTAATATACCAGGATTATATATAAAAACAGGATATAAAAACTTGAAATATAATGGATTGTGTTAATTTAGAATACCTCTCAGTAGACGGACTTTAAAAGGAACAGCTAATAAAGGTCAGGTCCTTTTTTTTCAGAAATTAATATTTTTTGCTTTTTACCAGCCATACCAATAACTAACCTTTATGAAGAATTATACCACAAATTAAGGGCCATATTAAATTCCAGCCTTGTAAGTTCAAAGTGTAGCACGAAAGGTCTGCGTGCTTCAAATTTGTCAGACTTACGTTGCTATTAAATTAGAAGCGGCTGCGAGCTACGAGCGAGGGATGCTATTTTGTAAACGAGTTTGCGGCCGTCAGACCTGCATGTTCGCACGCAAACAATTAATCAATTTCGTAGTTACGGGTTCAGATTGAGCCAATAGAAAAAGAGATCGTAAGCATTACGTCACTGAAAAAGGAGAGAGTAGATTTTGAAGTCCTCCGTGTTAAAAATCCAGTTTGTGATCGGTCCCAAAGGACAGAAATAATGTAATATTAATAAAGCTGTAAATATGATATTCTATTACATGTGAGTTACAGTATGAGTTGTAACACATTGATTGCAGGGGTCAATATAACACATGAAATATTCATGAGATAAAGTATTTTTCGGGGCCGTTTTGTGGGATTGAGAATGTTGTGCTATTAATTTTAAGACCTAACATCACTTTCCCTGTTAATAAAAGTACAGTAGTGTGATGTTATGTATAGTACAAGTGCTACATATTGTACTTAACCCCCTTTGCGGGTGCTCTCGAGCACACGTTGGCCTCTAAGTTTGATTTGCGTGTTACGTGCTTGATCGCGGGTGAACACGTAGCAATTTCATAGCTGAACTGAACAAGTAGCGGTTATAAGGATGAAAGATCAAAGAATTTCAGTGTGCACGGTTCAATGTTGCTCTGCACGTAGCCTATTCTCGGCCGTCCAGCGTGTTAACAAGGAGTCGGCTGCGAGCAACGTTAAGATGCATCTTAGCATGCAAATAACACTAAGATGACATTTACAAGCTACGTGTTAACATGTAGCTCCAATTTTTATATGACGCATCATTACACGCCGACTTTCGGCATAGCTTACTGTATAGTTTCGGTTTCCATTCGGGACTACTCTAAACCAGAGGGATACCTCAAACCCTTCATCTTCCCACAAACAGGCCCGTCTAAGCCTGAATAGAGGAAGGTAACCTTTTGTCACTGAGGAAGCTGCAGATTACAGCAGCGAAACACGTCTGACACTTTTACTTGGTTTTATTGTTCTTATCAAAGGATTTTACTTACTCGAATTGTATCGAATTTTACCAATAAAAAAACTTCTATTTATAAAAATGGTCTGAAGTACTTGTGCTTTGGGACACCCCTTCATGCACACGTGTAAAGTACACAATATCAGACTCAGCGGTTTCACGCAACACAAGACGTCATCACACTATAAGTTCATCATACCGTGGATAAGCACACCATAGACGGCATATGTCTTAGAACCAAGAGACTGAGGAAACCGGCCGGGTACGTCGTGTTAGACACACTTAAGATTGTGCGCTTTGCAAAGATTCCCTCTCCACACCTCCTTCCCATATCAACCGGCTTGAACAGTGCTTTTGGGAACAGCAGCACATTCGACCGTCGTACACACCAAGTAGTATACAACGAGGATTTGAGCGATTCAAACCTATTATACACCATCGCCGATCAGACAAGATCTACCAGGCGCTAATTTTATTATATATTTTTTTTGTATAAATTCAATTATAATTTTAGCTTGTAGTAGTTTTATTTAACTGCACACTTTGATATCCACCCTATTTTTGTGAGTCTTGCTAAATGCAATGATAAGCACTTTCGGTAGTTTCTGCTGGTGTTTTCATTACTCATTTTTGACCATTAACAAGCATTCCCTTATAGCTGATGATTTTTGTTAAAATGTAATTGCGGAGCACACTATTCTACTAATTATAATAAACCAATAGGAAGTGTTTTGTATTTAGCACTAGCAAAACATGTTTGGTTTCATGTGCAGAATGTGATGGCTCCTTTATTTTTAAAGTATGATTATCATATGTTAAAAAAAACATTAGCGATGTTCATGCAATCCAGGCCCAAGATATCAAATATATGTTGGTGTTTTCAACAGTTCACAGCCCATTTTGTCCCACTAAAGTTGGCACTCTTGGGGAGCCGGGACTTCCTGAAGCTGCAGATGCATGCCACAGATTTTATTCATGGTAGAACTATCATAATGAATATTAGAAAAGTTATAGATAATACAAGATTTCCAACAGAATAAAAATAGTCAAAATAAAACAGCCTTGATAATTAGTTTAAATGCTACGAAGGCCTTTGATCTCATTTCCTGGAATCCATGATGACCTCTGTACATAACTTTGGATATAGCAACATGTGGCACATTATAAAAATGATATATTTTAATCCTATAGCTTCTATTATAATCAATTGTACTAGATTGAATAGCATTAAGAAACGGCACTCATCAAGGATGCCCCTTATCTCTTATCTACTTTTTGAATTAGCAATAGAATCACTAGCTTGTAAACTGCAAAATTATTTTCAAAGTATTAAATTGGGAAATAGACATCTCCATTTGGCTCTGTATGCTGTTTTATTATTGTTATTTATGAACGAACTCTCTATAAACTATCCTAAAGTTATCTCTATTTTAGGTAAATTCTCTACTTTTTCTGGATATTTAATTAATAAAAAAAACAAAAAGTTCTATGGTTAGGAACTCCACAAAATATCCAAGGTGAGATCTTTAAAAAGTAAATGGATCAATAAAGTATTTAGAACTGTTACTTTCTTTAGATATTCAGAAGATTTATGCATTTAATTATAATTTTACAATCTCGCAAATTGATAAACTTCTCCAAGGCTGGTCTAAGCTTCCTTTATCTATGATGGGAAGAGTCAGTCTGATTAAGATGCTGATATATCCAAAATTACTGTTTCTCATACTAAATTTGCCAATGATTCTTCAAGAAAAATATATTCAGAAAATACACTGGATTTTCAGGAGATTTATATGGCAATCTAAAAAATAGTGTATTCGTTTAAACAAACTTTGACAATCTGTTGATTATGGAGGAGTCAACTTGCTCAATGATAAGTGGACAAATTGATTAACATTAGTCAACATGGCATTGAACTGACATAAACAGGGGGTGGGGCTGTATGATAATAAAAATGATTATTTGTTACATAATCACAAGACATAAAATGTGAACTGGGTTATTAGTTAACTTTGTAATACTTTATTTTTATATATCCAGAGAGCAATGAAATATAAAATAAAATGTAAAAAATGATATCTAACATCTGAAGGACATGGCCCTTTAAACTTCTTTTATGTGCTCAGGGGAATAGCAACATCCATTCCGTATGGCAACTTCTAAAAAGAGAGTCTGGCCCTTTAAGTCTCCTTTGCTAAGATATGATCTATAGCATTTAATTAGATGGGAATGTTAAAGTAAGCAGCACAATGTGACAAATAGGGGGACAGGGGTTCTTATACAGGATATCCTATCTCAGTGTATGGAAAGATATCTCTTCCCTCGGGACATCTGAGTGGAGCTATTATCTCATACACTTGATATGCAGCCCTGCATGTAATTGAAATGCTGGGGTAGATATTGCATACTTCGTTGTTTCGAGTGCCCTTGTTGGTAGCTGGTCACTATCATATTCAACACAAGTTCAGTCACTCAAATTGTGATCTAAACTACTATTCTTGGTCTTTAAACCCCACCCTAGCTATTCATTATTAAAGAAATGTCCTTAGCATTTGGACATAAACACTTCCTAGTATTGTGGTATTTGCAAGTGAAATAGTGAATTGCTAAAACTAACAAAGGAAGATTTATTGCATTGTTTTTAATTGTTTTTTACATTTCGATTTTATATTTCCTCGCTGTCTGGATATGTAATAATAAAGTTTTACAAAGTTAACTAATAACCCAGTTCACATGTTATGTCTTGTGATTATGTAACAAATAATATTTTTTTTTATTATCATACAGCCCCACCTCCTGTTTATGTCAGTTCAATCCATGTTGACTAATGTTAATCAATTTGTCCACTTAATATTGAGCAAGTTGACACCTCCATGATCAACAGATTGCCAAAGTTTGTTTAAACGAATACAATATCTTTTAGATTGCCATGTAAATCTCCTGAAAATCCAGTGAATTTTCTGAACATATTTTTCTTGACAAATCAAAACAAGTTTCCCTAAAGGAATTTAAGATATTACATAATCAGAAGGCTGAAATTCCTAAATCTATATGTAATAATACTTTGTTTTATCCAATAATTAAGATTTGGAGATTGGTAAATGTTAAGATTCTTCCATATAATAAAATTATATATGAAATAAGGTCAAATAAATCCTTTAGAAAAGATAGGTTTGGATAATGTAGAATATTTTATTGATTAAAGGGATATCTAAGTTTGATGGATTAATAAATTTCTGCACTCTGAAGGCAAAAAGCAGCCTATATGTATACAGCACATCTCATAAAACCTTTTATTTTTATTAATATCTAAAAATCCCACCCAATCAGCATGCAGCATCCGGGGAGCAATATTAACCCACTATTTGCCTTCTCTTGCTTGCTCAGCCAATAGTAGAGCAGTGTTGTCAGCCTGACAAACACTGCTGGGTTAGGACTCATTGATGCTTCCTTTCTATGCTGTGTGCTGTTGCCATAGCAACTAACATATTGCTATGTCTCAAAACTTTCATCTAACCAGATTGGCCAAAACAAATTATGGAGGGGTGTTAACCTTAATTTTAAACTGTCAGAAATTACAATAGATTTTGCTTACTTCAAGGTAAGTGTTTAAATGTTTTTTTTGGTATTTTTTCATGCAAACATTTTTTTTCATATACTATTAATTCTCCTCTATCAGATGCATTCATAATCCAGGAAACTTACATATCCCTTTAAGTAAATAAAAAAGATGAAGACTTTTTCTTATCTGTCTGAGATACACAACTTAAAAGAAGACTTCAGGTTCACTTACATTCAAATTACAAGTTGTATAAATAGATTGAATAAATCAAATACTCCACTTTAAGGGATAAATGTTATAAATAAATTGGTTCAAGGTTATAAAAAAGAGAAATTCATATCTCAAATACCGGTACTTATAATCTTATATGAGAACATTCCACCACAATAAGTACTCTTGAAATGTAAGAAATGGACTTGTCTATTTCCCGAAAGTATTGATAATAAAAACATAATATATAGTCTTTCTGTAAATAGAAAATGTGCTCTACCAGTAACTTACTTTGAACAACAACTGAAAACCATCAATCAAGGCTATTACCTCCCTAAAACTATGTGTAGATTTGAAAAAAAAAATTTAAATGAATATCCTAAATGTAAAATGTGGAATCCTTCTTATACTCATTCCTTCTGGTCTTGAGGCCTAATCTGTAATTTTTTACATAAAGCTGAAGCCTGACTAAAGGGAAAAAAATAATATTAAGTTAGCCATGGAATTGAAACTGATTCTTTTTTGAAGTATTGAGAGAGTTAAGTATACAGAGTGGAGATTCGTAGAGACCCTGATTATTATAGCAACGAAAATCATTATGAAAAAATGGATAGTTAAAGAATCACCTAACATATCTAAACTTATGTTAGCTTTGAAACAAGATTTGTTAATAGATTTATTTGAAAGTGAAAAGATAGCTCAATCCTTTAGTTCCAAGAGCAGTCAGTTTCTGCAGAAAAATATATTTAACGAGTCTTTTGGAAAGATGGTAGTCAAGGTTTTGAAAAGATATTTAGATAATGCCAAAGTTAAAATATCTCTTTGATATGATGGATTGGCTTTAAGTGACCAAATTGTCATTTTAAGATTGAACATATTATGTAATTATCTATTTCCTTTTTGGTGAACTGCAATGTTTTCCTTGCTTATTTATTCTCATGAAATATATTGAATGTTAATTTATTTTTATTATGTAAAACATGTAATAAAGATATATTTAAAAATGCATATATTTATATTTTATCAAAAGCTAAAAGTATTAGTCCACCCCAGCAAAAAGCAACTCCTGTCAGATAAAATGGCTGTGTTTCAATATAGCACAGGGGTTTTTGTTGGTAAAACAACAAATGCACAAAGCCAAGAATTTGTCACTGTTTATTTAATAGTAGATTTGGTTCAGAACATTAAGCACGCTTTTGAATGGAGATCAGTGCAATTAACAAAGAGTGTCTGGGATATAGATCTAAAAAAAAGGATCTTGCGAGTTTGTATTTGAGGATTCTGTTAAAGTTTCAATTTGCATCAACCTCTAGGTGTGGAAATTCATATGTCATTGATACCACCTAGCCCTTAGGGTTGGATTAGCTGAATTAGCCGAAAATCAATGACTTGGGTAGTGTAATATCAGACTATTTGCATATGTAGGTAATTACAAATCATCACACAATTTTACATCTATGGGCAGGTCACTTCATTCTTTTATTATGGCATTAAAACCTTGTATTTTATCTTGTTTGTAATGTAGTAAAGGAGGTTGATATAACAAAAGTATTTTAATGTAGGTTAGAATTATTGTCCCAGTTTGGTGGTATGATAATGTCTTGAAAAGTTAGGGTCGTGCTATCTAATCAAATGCTTTTTCCAACATATAAATGACTGAATATATTTTTGTTTTTGAAGAAGTCTTTATATTTTTTTACAGTATCTAGTATTTGATTAATGCTATTAACTGGATGTGACCTACTGTGAATCCCTTAACTATTGGCACATTTATGATTACACAATGTACTTAAGTCAATTGGCTAAAATGTTATTAAGCTGTTTGAAATCTGTTTATAAAGGAAATTTAGTGGTTGGACAAGACTGGTATGGTATATCTATCAATGTTGGCATCAGAATAATTCCTTGTAAATTAAGTATTGTGCAAGGAATCCATGGTCAAGATATTAATGAACCTTTTTTTTTAATTTCGAGTTGTTATTGTGTCAGGCAGCTTTTTATGAAAATGGCTTATTTAGTATCTTTCTCTGTAAGGTCTGCAAATTTGCAGGAATCTAGGTCTGTTGAATCTGCCTTACATAATGTGTGGTAGAAATATTTAATTATAAATTCCCACTTAGAAGAGTCCAAAATTATTTTTCCCTTGACTATAGATGTCCCGAATAGTTAGCCGGCGGACTGTTCCCGGCCAACATAGCATGTTCGCGTTCGCGGCGAAATGCGAACATATGCGATATTCGACCTGCCCCCTATACTTTATCATTGAGCAAACTTTGACCCTGCATGTCACAGTCAGCAGACACATTCCAGCCAATCAGCAGTATACACTCCCTTCCAGAGCTTTCTAACTCATGGACAGCAGCCATTTTGGAATCATAACTAACTTGCAGTCTTACTGAGAGGAGGCTGAGTGTAGGTGATACTGCATCAATAGGGAAAACCATAGCTAGGCTACTGTACACAGTGTGCAATACAGTCCTGAAGGACTCTTTTGATCTCTGCTGCAAGGACACCCCTATGTCTCTTCCCCCCCTTATCAACATCCTCCCCTCACCTTAGCACCCAACCCTAACACCCCATACACTTATCCCTAACACCCCTCACCCTAACCCTAACACCCCTCACACTTATCCCTAACACCCCTTACCCTAACCCTAAAACCCCTCACACTTATCCCTAAGACCTAACACCCCTCACACTTATTCCTAACATGCCTCACCCTAACACCCCTTACACTTATCCCTAACACCCCTCACCCTAACACCCCTCACACTTAGCCCTAACACCCCTCACCCTAACACCTAACCCCCTCACCCTTATCCCTAACACCCCTTACCCTAACACCCCTCACACTTATCCCTGTGTCTCTCCCCCCCCTTATCATAAAGGGAGGGGGGAGGATGATGAGGGAGGGGGGAAGAGACACAGGGGAGGATGATGAAGGAGGGGGGAAACAGACACAGGGGAGGATGATGAGGGAGGGGGTAAAGATATACAGTGGAGGATGATGAGGGAGGTGGGAGGATGATGAGGGAGGGGGGATGAGACACAGGGGAGGGTGATGAGGAAGGGGGCAAAGAGACACAGGGGAGGATGATGAGGGAGGGGGAAAGAGACACAGGGGAGGATGATGAGGGAGGGGGGAAACAGACACAGGGGAGGATGATGAGGGAGGGGGTAAAGAGATACAGGGGAGGATGATGAGGGAGGTGGGAGGATGATGAGGGAGGGGGGATGAGACACAGGGGAGGGTGATGAGAAAGGGGGCAAAGAGACACAGGGGAGGATGATGAGGGAGGGGGGGAAGAGACACAGGGGAAGATGATGAGGGAGGGGGAAAAGAGACACAGGGGAGGATGATGAGGGAGGGGGAAAGAGACACAGGGAAAGATGATGAGGGAGGGGGGAAGAGACACAGGGTATGATGATGATGGAGGGGGGAAGAGACACAGGGGAGGATGATGAGGGAGGGGGAAAAGAGACACAGGGGAGGATGATGAGGGAGGGGGGAAGAGACACAGGGGAGGATGATGAGGGAGGGGGGAAACAGACACAGGGGAGGATGATGAGGGAGGGGGTAAAGAGATACAGGGGAGGATGATGAGGGAGGTGGGAGGATGATGAGGGAGGGGGCTGAGACACAGGGGAGGGTGATGAGAAAGGGGGCAAAGAGACACAGGGGAGGATGATGAGGAAGTGGGGGAAGAGACACAGGGGAAGATGATGAGGGAGGGGGAAAAGAGACACAGGGGAGGATGATGAGGGAGGGGGAAAGAGACACAGGGAAAGATGATGAGGGAGGGGGAAGAGACACAGGGGATGATGATGATGGAGGGGGAAGAGACACAGGGAGGATGATGAGGGAGGGGGAAAAGAGACACAGGGGAGGATGATGAGGGAGGGGGGAAGAGACACAGGGGAGGATGATGAGGGAGGGGGGAAAGAGACACAGGGGAGGATGATGAGGGAGGGGGAAAGAGACACAGGGGAGGATGATGAGGGAGGGGGGAAACAGACACAGGGGAGGATGATGAGGGAGGGGGTAAAGATATACAGTGGAGGATGATGAGGGAGGTGGGAGGATGATGAGGGAGGGGGGATGAGACACAGGGGAGGGTGATGAGGAAGGGGGCAAAGAGACACAGGGGAGGATGATGAGGGAGGGGGAAAGAGACACAGGGGAGGATGATGAGGGAGGGGGGAAAGAGACACAGGGGAGGATGATGAGGGAGGGGGTAAAGAGATACAGGGGAGGATGATGAGGGAGGTGGGAGGATGATGAGGGAGGGGGGATGAGACACAGGGGAGGGTGATGAGAAAGGGGGCAAAGAGACACAGGGGAGGATGATGAGGGAGGGGGGGAAGAGACACAGGGGAAGATGATGAGGGAGGGGGAAAAGAGACACAGGGGAGGATGATGAGGGAGGGGGAAAGAGACACAGGGAAAGATGATGAGGGAGGGGGGAAGAGACACAGGGTATGATGATGATGGAGGGGGGAAGAGACACAGGGGAGGATGATGAGGGAGGGGGAAAAGAGACACAGGGGAGGATGATGAGGGAGGGGGGAAGAGACACAGAGGAGGATGATGAGGGAGGGGGGAAACAGACACAGGGGAGGATGATGAGGGAGGGGGTAAAGAGATACAGGGGAGGATGATGAGGGAGGTGGGAGGATGATGAGGGAGGGGGCTGAGACACAGGGGAGGGTGATGAGAAAGGGGGCAAAGAGACACAGGGGAGGATGATGAGGAAGTGGGGGAAGAGACACAGGGGAAGATGATGAGGGAGGGGGAAAAGAGACACAGGGGAGGAGGATGAGGGAGGGGGAAAGAGACACAGGGAAAGATGATGAGGGAGGGGGAAGAGACACAGGGGATGATGATGATGGAGGGGGAAGAGACACAGGGAGGATGATGAGGGAGGGGGAAAAGAGACACAGGGGAGGATGATGAGGGAGGGGGGAAGAGACACAGGGGAGGATGATGAGGGAGGGGGGAAAGAGACACAGGGGAGGATGATGAGGGAGGGGGTAAAGAGATACAGTGTAGGGGAATGAGGGAGGTGGGAGGATGATGAGGGAGGGGGGATGAGACACAGGGGAGGGTGATGAGGAAGGGGGCAAAGAGACACAGGGGAGGATGATGAGGGAGGGGGGAAGAGACACAGGGGAGGATGATGAGGGAGGGGGGAAACAGACACAGGGGAGGATGATGAGGGAGGGGGTAAAGAGATACAGGGGAGGATGATCAGGGAGGTGGGAGGATGATGAGGGAGGGGGGATGAGATACAGGGGAGGGTGATGAGAAAGGGGGCAAAGAGACACAGGGGAGGATGATGAGGGAGGGGGGGAAGAGACACAGGGGAAGATGATGAGGGAGGGGGAAAAGAGACACAGGGGAGGATGATGAGGGAGGGGGAAAGAGACACAGGGAAAGATGATGAGGGAGGGGGAAGAGACACAGGGGAGGATGATGAGGGAGGGGGAAAAGAGACACAGGGGAGGATGATGAGGGAAGGGGGAAGAGACACAGGGGAGGATGATGAGGGAGGGGGGAAACAGACACAAGGAAAAGCCTATCATCTTTAGCCTCTTCATTCACTATGCATCTCTCACTCTCCTGTACCTTACACATACCCTTTACAATGTAAGTTTGCGAGTTCTAATCTTGTGAGGTGCTTTAGGGAAAGCACAGTGTATATAAGATTGAAAGCTCAATAACAGGGTCTTCCATTATTTTCATTGTGGGGCATTGTTTATACTTGTACCTAACCCCTGTATTGCGCTGCGGAATATGTTGGCGCGTTATAAATAAAGGATAATAATAATAATGATGAGGGAGGGGGTAAAAAGATACAGGGGAGGATGATGAGGGAGGTGGGAGGATAATGAGGGAGGGGGGATGAGACACAGGGGAGGGTGATGAGAAAGGGGGCAAAGAGACACAGGGGAGGATGATGAGGAAGGGGGGGAAGAGACACAGGGGAAGATGATGAGGGAGGGGGAAAAGAGACACAGGGGAGGATGATGAGGGAGGGGGAAAGAGACACAGGGAAATATGATGAGGGAGGGGGGAAGAGACACAGGGGATGATGATGATGGAGGGGGGAAGAGACACAGGGGAGGATGATGAGGGAGGGGGAAAAGAGACACAGGGGAGGATGATGAGGGAGGGGGGAAGAGACACAGGGGAGGATGATGAGGGAGGGGGGAAAGAGACACAGGGGAGGATGATGATGGAGGGAGGAAGAGACACAGGGGATGATGATGGGGTAAAGAGATACAGGGGAGGATGATGAGGGAGGTGGGAGGATGATGAGGGAGGGGGGATGAGACACAGGGGAGGGTGATGAGGAAGCGGGGAAAGAGACACAGGGGAGGATGATGAGGGAGGGGGGAAAGACACAGGGGAGGATGATGAGGGAGGGGGTAAAGAGATACAGGGGAGGATGATGAGGATGATATTACTTCTGCAAGTGCACAGTGCCACTCATATCTGTTGTCACAGTAGCTTGCACGCATAGTACCAATCTGTCAAAACCTGTAATGATGAATGAGGTCTAGAGTAGCCTTATCCTCTACAGGTTGAGACCTAATGTTTGGGTGACTCCAGACCAACACATGAGTACAAGCAGCACACAAACTCAAAGTCGCCATCCTCCTCCTGGTCCAGCATCATCAGCCACACCAACCACTGCTGTCGTCCATCCCCTTCTCAACCATCCGCCACTCCGTCTCTCACCTTGAGCAGTTCCTGCTCATCTGCCCATAGTCAGGTGCCTGTAAAGGACATGTTTGAGCGTAAGAAGCTAATGTTACAAAGTGCCCCAAATTTGAAGTGATACGACCAACCAAGTATCTTTTTCCATCTCCCGGTCCCAAAAATCCAGGCCTTATACACGTGCCCTGATAGGTGACGTAACAAGTATTAAACTGATAAGAGTAGTACTTACAAACACGCCACTCCTATATGGTGGCACCTTTGATTGCACACGCCGTGCCCCAAATTTGAAGTGATACGACCAACCAAGTATCTTTTTCCATCTCCCGGTTAAAAAAAATCCAGGCCTTATACACGCCCCCTGATAGGTGCTGTAACAGGTATTAAACTGATAAGAGTAGTACTTACAAACACGCCACTTCTATATGGTGGCACCTTTGATTGCACGTGCCGTGCCCCAAAATTGAAGTGATACGACCAACCAAGCATCTTTTTCCATCTCCTGGTACTAAAAATCCAGGCCTTATACACGCCCCCTGATAGGTGACGTAACAAGAATTAAACTGATAAGAGTAGTACTTACAAACACGCCACTCCTATCTGGTGGCACCTTTGATTGCACGTGCCGTGCCCCAAAATTGAAGTGATACAACCAACAAAGCATCTTTTTCCATCTCCTGGTTCTAAAAATCCAGACCTTATACACGCCCCCTGATATGTGCTGTAAAAGGTATTAAACTGATAAGAGTAGTACTACTTAACACACCTTATAATAATGCAGTGAGATGAGTCTGAAGAAGAGGAGTCAGAGGAGGAAGGTGGCTTTGAGGAGGTGGAAGACCAAACACAGCAGGCGTCCCAGGGGGTTTGTTGTCACCTTTCGGGGACCCTTGGTGGCTGGGTGGAGGAAGAGACCTTCAATGACATCAGTGAGGACAAGGAACGGGACATGGCTAGCTTGGTATCCAACCTTGTGCAAATGGGGAGTTTGCGGTTGTGCAAATGGACTGTTTGCGGTTGTTTGCGGTGCGTTAAACGGGGAGTTTGGTTTGTCACTGTGAAGCGGGCCTAACCCTTACACTACCTGATCGATACAACATCATACCTGATGTTTTAAAGCACGTTATTCCAAACAATTTAGGAATGTTAGGTAATTTATACCCTTTATGGCTTAAAACCAGACTCTGCATCAACTATGTAATTTTTCGTGGGAGTTTTGCCATAGATCCCCCTCCGGCATGCCACAGTCCAGGTGTTAGTCCCCTTGAAACAACTTTCCCATCACTATTGTGGCCAGAAAGTGTCCCTGTGGGTTTTAAAATCCGCCTGCCCATTGAAGTCTATGGCAGTTCACAGGGTTCGCCCGTTCGCAAACATTTGTGGCGGTTAGCGTTCGCGGTTCGCGAACCGAAAATGTTATGTTCGCGACATCACTACTCTTGACACCAGAGGGGGGCCGGAGACAGCAAAGCAATGAAAAAAAAATTGGACTCCTTATGTATAAATGTATATTATGGTTCCTTTTTATATATATATATATATATAACATTATGCCCACAGAAGTAAAAAAAAAAATATATATAATACTATACATTATAATACAATATATATATATATATATATATATATATATATATATATATATATATATATATATATATATATATATATATATATATATATATATAATGGGCATACTGTAATGTAGAATATATATATATATATATATATATATATATAATTATATATATACTGTATATATATATATATATATATATATATATATATATATATATATATATATATAAATATATATATAGAAGATGAACAGTTTTCTTCCTTTTTATCTCTCCTCCTCCTCCCCTATTTCTCCTCAACTTTCCTCTCTCTCACACCTCTCTCTCCATTCCTTTCTCTTTCTCCCTCTCTTCTCTCTCCCTGCTCTCTCTCTTCTATCCCTTCTCTCACTCTCCCTTCTCTCTTCCTCCTTGTTCCCTCCCCCTGCTCTCTCTCTTTTCTCCCTCTCTACCCCCTTCTCCCTCTCTCTCTCCCCCATTCTCTCTCTCCTTCTCCCATTCTCTGTCTCCCCTTCTTCATCTCCTTCTCACTCTCCTTCTTCATCCCTCTCTCTCCCCTACTCCCTCTCCTTTTTCCTTTCCCCTTTCTCCCTTTCTCCCTTTCCCCTTCTCTATTTCCCATTCTCACTCTCTCCCCTTCTTCCTCTCTCTTCCCTTCTTCTTTTCCTTCTCTATTCCTCTCTCTCCCCTAATCCTTCTCCTTCTTCCTTCCCCTTTCTCACTCTACCTCCTCTCTCTCTCCTTCACTCCCTTCTGCCTCCCTCTCTCTCCATTTTGCCTCTCCCTTCTCTCCCTTCTCACTCTCTCTCTTCTCTCCCTCCTCTACCTTATCTCCCTCCTCCCCTCCTTCCTTCTCTACCTCCCCCCTCTCATCCCCTCTCCTCCACGTGCCTCTTCCTTCTCCCTTTGTTCCTTCACCCTCTTTCCCTTCTCTCCCTCTCCCTTCTATCTTTCTCTCTTCTCCAACTTACCCTTCTGCCTCTCTCTATCTTCCTTTTGTCTCTCCCTTTCTCCCCCTTCTCTCCCCTTTGTCTTTTCCTCCCCCCTGTCTTCCCCACCCTTGTTTCTCCCCCTTTTCTCTCTTCTCACCCCTGGTCTTTCCCCTTACCCCTTGTCTCTCCCCTTCGCCGTTGTCTCTCCCCTCCCCCCTTGTCTCTCTCCCCACCCTTGTGTCCCTCCTTCCTCCTTGTCTTTCCCCCCACCCTTTTCTCTCTCCTTCCCCATTGTCTCTCCCTCCCATCCCATTAGTCTCCTCCCACCCCTCTCCCCTGCTCTCTCCCCCTTGTCTTTTCCTCCCCCTGTCTCTCCCCCACCCTTGTTTCTCCCCCTTGTCTCTCTTCTCACCCCTGGTCTTTCCCCTTACCCCTTGTCTCTCCCCTTCACCATTGTCTCTTGCCTCCCCACTTGTCTCTCTCCCCACCCTTGTGTCCCTCCTTCCTCCTTGTCTTTTCCCCACCCTTTTATCTCTCCTTCCCCATTGTCTCTCCCCACATCCCCTTAGTCTCCACCCACCCCTCTCCACTGCTCTCTACTCTGAATCATCTGACCGGGGAGAGGTGACAGTTTTTTTACAGTAATAGTTTCTAGCTGCGTATCAAATATTACGTATGATAACCTTATGTAGAACTTCCTTATATGTTTCTATGGCTAGTAATCATTTATTTTTCAGGGGTTACCCCCAATTACCATAAATTGTACTGAGTATTTTAAGTGTCCGTGTACACTGTTCCTCCTTACATTACATTGAAGCTTCTTAGAGTGACTAAGCAGCAAAGGAGGACATTACTACTTGATCAGAGCTGCAAAAGGAAGCACATGGAATACAAAGAAAACATTTTTAAAAATAAGCTTAAGA
Organism: Discoglossus pictus; assembly: GCA_027410445.1. NCBI lineage: Eukaryota > Metazoa > Chordata > Amphibia > Anura > Alytidae > Discoglossus > Discoglossus pictus. The sequence continues at coordinate 439,622,567 of CM050165.1, read as the reverse complement.
TTTTATATTAGTCACAAAAAAAGATTCTCTATAGTTATTTTCTGAACTCACATGAGATTGCATTGTATTATCATTATGTAAATTACCTCGTTAGTATCTATGCTGTGAGCATCATCCTCTACCACAAAGCGCAGAGTGAGAGAGAGCTCTTGGAAATGTGCGGATTGCTGTCTCCTCGCCTGGATTTTCTCACTTCTTTGTGAAAGTTTCTCTTCAAGAGCCTTAGATTCTCTCTCAATCTCCTCCTGAATGCGTCTTTCTCGCTCGATTTTATCCTGTCTTCTTCTCTCTTCTTCTCTCCTTTCTTCTTCCTGTCTCTTTTCCTGCTCTCTCCTGATCTCTTCTTCTCTCTGTTTATCTCTTTCCATTGTTATATTATCTGTTTCTTGTTTTCCTTTTAACAAAAAAAAAAAAATGATTCCACTGTCATTACAAAATGTTATTTTGATATAAAAATATTCCAAAGGTAACAAAACATAGAACACAATGTCATCAATATGTTATATTACGCTATGATATATTAATTAGATCGATCATTTGACAGGCATGGATGAAAAGGAGATAGTTTGTCAAATCAGGAGAGGAAGAAAAAAAAGTAACTTCTTTCATTGTGATATTGAATGTAAGGTTTGTGCAAATTCATCCTGAAATGCAAATTTTAGCTTGTTTTACCAGTTCAGTGGAACATTTCACATTCAGTATATTGAACCATGTGTACAATGAAACAGTGGTGGAGCTACTGCTGGTATAGCAGGTGCAAAGCACAAGGGCCCACAACAGGGTAGGAGCCCTGTGCAACAAGCTGTGGGTTAAGTAAAACAGAATATTTATTCATTAGGAGAGAAGGACTGATCCTTTTTTTTATACCAAAGTGATATAGTGCTTAGCTGACCACCGACAAATATTATTGTCTTTTTATTGAGCCCTACAGTCAACTTGTTGAGAAATTGCAAGGAGGCCTCCATTCAAGAGGTCTGGCACTAAGTTTGACAAAATACAGTGCAAACTAATTTCCCAATATATTCTCACATGCATGGACATTAACAAATATCCTCAGAAATCTAAAGGTCTGATTGGCTAAAGTGCTTTTATTCAATCAGAGCTAGTGTAAGTGACAACTAATCACCAGTGGTTTTTGATATATTGGGAGGATATTGGGATTTTGATATTAAATTTTAGTGAGGGTTTTGAGTTTTGGAAGTGAATAGTTGTATTTAAGGCTTTGTTTTATTGAATAGCTGGTGGGTTTTTTGATTATCCTGACTGGTTGCTTGTTTTATTGATCTGCTGTGGTTAAATAGCATTAGCTTAGGTTTGTCTGATTAGGTATTTTTGCAAGAGCTGCATTAAATAGGATTGGCAGTTTGTTTTGCTAGTTAGGTGACATTTTTTCAAACTGACTATTTAAGTCTTTCTTAGAGTCATGAATAGTTTCCATGATTACATATTTTTAATCATACAATATGTATCACTTTCTGTAGTGTACATGTTTTCAAAAACATGTTATGTGTTAATTTGACAGCTATACACTTATCAAAAAATCAGAATTTTATATTTACATAGACACTGTATTCTCCAAGAATCCTGAACATGCAAAATAACTTCATAAGAATCGGTTATTGACAGAATTTTTTTCTTTATAACAAAATATTTAACTTGACTATTTTGTTTTCCTTACCATAGTTAGGGCAGGTACAGATGCTTCCACCTTTGTCGCATGTGAGTTCAAACATTGACTGGTCATAGCCACGAACACGTATTATTAATGCAGGATTATCAATTGGGTTATAATCCCGAGTCAAGTGGTAGTTATTCCGTGTTTCATTTTGTGAGTGGTCCCCATATTTTAAATACAAGATACTTGGAAGAACCTCATGATCGATAGTGACTGAGCATCCACGTGTGACCACGCCCCTTTCCTAAAATAAATAATAGAGGTTAACATTTTCTTGTTTTTTGGTTCAAGGCATAAAAAAATAGTAGTACACAGCAGTAAGTGAGGGCAGCCAGAGAAGTAACTGGGCTATGTAGAAGTTAAATAATATAATATGAATAAGTCATGAATAGATTTAAACTAAATCAGAAATAGCAAAGAAAATCCCTAAGTGAAATAGAGTAAATTAAATATAAATATATAGACTTTAACGTTAGCTGGATCCCAAGGTAAGCTCACCAGCACACTAAAATAATCCAAGACTCTATTTTTAATTAATGGAGCAACAAACTAAAGAAAACTTTATGAATAAAAAAACAAAAATAATAAAAAAAAATATATATAGTAATATTTATATATTTTACATTTCAGGCTAATAAAATGGGTGCAAGCTACTATAAATGACACCTTCATATAAAAAATTCTGTTTTTTATTTTATGGGGAAATAATTTATACCAAAAAATATATATAAACATATAATAATGATTTAAGACAGCACCAGTCTAATTGTTAAAACTGGTAACTGACTGATGTTGCTGTAATTACTATTATGTATATTATCATTTGATCTTCATATACAGGATCTAACTTTAACTTAAGTCCTTTTGTCAGCTCTATTAAAGCCCCCTTTTTTTCACCACATAGGTCTTTTTGACCATATAAATTAAGAATTATTATACTTCATTATAGATAAAGAGTAGGCTAATACAGCACTGGTATCGTTTGATACAATAAGAGTTCATTTTCTATTTTCTATCTATTCTATATATCAGTATAATGACTAATAGAGCTTATTTGTTAACTATTACCACTGTGTAATTTATGGGTCTGTGTGAATATGTTCTAGCCCTTTTATTAAATTTAGTAAATAAAGTGGCAATTTGGATGTTGTGTCACTAACTATTGAAATTTTTGGTCAGGATCTCTTGTGTTCCCTGTTTTATAAATAGCTTATTTTTCCTCTTTTTCTGCAGTATTTTATTTCATTTTGTTCCGATTGAGTTATACATATAGCTACATAACAATATGCAGGGGATGTACCTGGCCCTTTAATATGAGTGTTACTGATTTCCATGGTAACTCCCTGTGTGAATTCAGAAGAGCCACAAACTTGAATTCAAATCTTGCGATACACGAGAGTACGTCATAAGCAATGATACCACTACGGTGACGTCGGCGTCATGACGTCATTGCGCATACGTTCGTGGGCATGCGAGATGGCCTCAATTTGTCCCCCGTGAATCTGTTCTAACTGTAATGGGGAAACGCGCGTAGAGCAGGGTAAGCAGGCTTATGGGGTAAGCACTTCCACTGTTATATATATATTTTTTCTCACATAAATGGATTAATTGTCCCAATGGGCAACCTTAGTATTTGACATATTCCGCCTATATATAGTGGGGATTGAGAGCAGTATTTACATTTCTGCTTATCAAACTTGTTTTCTTTTTAGGAATCTCTGTGTCTAAATGTGGGATAAACAGAGACTCATTCATTAAATAATTACAGCAACATCAGCCAGTTACCAGTTTTATCAATTAGACTGGTGCTGTCTTAAATCATTATTATATGTTTATATATATTTTGGTATAAATTATTTCCCCATTAAATAATAACAGGATTTTTCATATGAATGGGTCATTTATAGTAGCTTGCACCCATTTTATCAGCCTGAAATGTAAGATATGTAAATATTTCTATATATATCTTTTTTATTTTTGTTTTTTTATTAATAACGTTTTCTTTAGTTTGTTGCTACATTCATTCTAAATATAGTCTTGGATTTTTTTAGGGTGCTGGTGAGCTTACCTTGGGATCCAGCTCAAGTCAAAGTCTATATATTTATATGAATAGATTTAAAAAACAAAAAAATAAAAAAGCTTGTTTTTACTGTACCATTTTCAGATGTAGAGCAGTACTGATTTCAATGTTCCTTTAAGGAACAATACAGTTATTAAACATGGGAATGTAGTAATTGGAGGAATTACATATGAATGTTGCAACTGATATAGATTACGGGTGTGGATTTAAATAATATTTAAAGGTTTTAACATTAGGAAAATTATTGATCCAATATCATTCATAAATATTTGTTTTTCCTCTTTATGGATTATAATCATTTTTAATGTCTTTAAGAGCACATGGAGGTTTCCTTGTTTTTAATATAAATATTTATACTAAGTATTTATTTACATATATAAACAAAATTGTATGAACAGGTGTTTAAAAAGCTCTGATTTGACTAACTGAAACCTTCCAAACAGTCCATGCAAAGGTCAACCTGCTGCAATGCATGCATGCAGTGTTTCTGTAGTACTAGCCAGTCAGGTGTCTTTGCACCATTTAAACATGCTGTTGAGAGAGAGTCTGTGATTGAGTAGTACATCTAGTACCAATATAATTACCGTGTGTATGACCTAGATTGAGCAAAACTTTTGTAGGGACTGTTTTGAAGGTTTCTGAGCTGTTAAGCACTTGCTAATAAAATGCTTAGGTATGCAAATAAATAAATACTTATTATATTATTATTTTAATATTAAAAACAGCGAATGTCCATGTCCCTTTAAAGGCTATACAAACAAATACCCTTTATACTTTCTGTAAATTAGTATCTTCTAACCTCAACTCATGAACTTGCTCTATAGGGGTGATTTATTATACATAGGAATGGACATATGGCTTAAGGTAGAGAACAAAAGAGTGGAGATTTTACATGGGAAGTATATTTGAATAGAATAAAAATGTTATTGGGTTTGGCATAATAAGATCTGAAGAATATTTTCAAAAGTTGGACTCACCTTGATATCAAGTGGTGCAACTTGAAGTACACAAACATATGAGAAATCGTATTGTGTCTCATTTCTTATTGTCATAGAATTGCCCATGTTGAAGTATTCTCAGATGTCTTTTTTACCGGGAATCTTCTTTTGAGGCCTCTTCCACTTTCAACATAACCTTTGTGCAGATTGATGATGTAATCTATAACTTAGTAAAAAAAAATATGTTATAGTAATACTGTGACCTCTAAAACATTGAGTGAAACTGTTGAGGATGTCCATTCAGAAACGGCAATGCCAGATAGAGCTGTTCCCTCTAACAGTCATGAGAGCAGTTTTATTGGAGGAGAGGGAGGGCGGAACAGGCAGATTAACAGACAGGTTTCGGTGGTCGGGCACTCTCCTATTAGAAGGTAGACATGGTGATTTGTCACCCAGATCCCAGCAACCGAAAAGTTTGTTGCCTTAGGTTTGGCATGTTATTATTATTATTATCTTTTATTTGTATCGCGCCAACATATGCCGTAGCGCTGTACAGGGGATAAGAACAGGGGAAATACAAGTTTAACAAATTCAAAAGTTGAAGGGCCCTGTTTTGAGCTTAGAATCTTAGCAGAAAGTGCTTTTTTCCCAAAGCACCCTACAAGACTGGAAACTCGCTACTTACAATCTAAAGGGAATTAAAAGGGCAGAGAACTGGGGAAGAGTAACAAATAAGGGATAGCAAGGGTCAGGAAGTGAAAGATAGAAAGTTTTATTTTAGAGGGAGAGGGGGGGGGGGGATCTGAGGTGAAAGACTAGTATGTTGGTTGACCCCTAGTGTTGAGATGATATATCTGCAAGGTGTTTACCATGGCTCTATAAATTTAATCTAAGTTAGGGTGGGTGAGGGGTAGGGAGGGCGGGCAATGTTCTGAGTATCTCACAGATGTAGTAGGCCTTGGAGCAGAGTGGATTTGCACTGAAAGAAAAAGGGGATGTATTGGGGTCAGACAGTACAGGAAGAGAGGGGAGTTTAGAAAGGAATGGGAGAGAGACATTAGAATGAAGGTATGTGAGGAAGGGGAGGAGATTTGAGGTTATTATGCCAGCCATAAATAGGGGAAAGTGGGGGGAAGGTGGGGATAGCTAAGCAGGGTAAAGGAAACAGTTAAAAATTGAAAACAAAATAAATATTTATATCTGCCAAGATATAATAACATGCATACAGTAGTGATATTAATAAACATATTGGCTCCAGGGATGGCGCAGTTTCCATAGTCTCCTCCATACCTACTGAGGTGGTGTGCATGCAGTTCTGAGTATCTCACAGATGTAGTAGGCCTTGGAGCAGAGTGGATTTGCACTGAAAGAAAAAGGGGATGTATTGGGGTTGTGGATTGTGTTGACAAATTATTGGGAGGGGCTGAAAATTACCCAGCTATCTTGGTACCAATGACAAAGTGGAAGATGGAGAGTCCTAAAACAGGATTTTAGAGATCTAGAAAACAAGTTGAGGGAAAGGGCATCCAATGTAGATACTACCAATGCCATGTGCCAGCCCAAAGACTCAAGGATTTACGGTAAGGTTAATGAGTGGGTAAAAAAAAGTGGTGCAGGATGGAGGGTTTTGGGTTATTAGAGTACTGGGCCAACTTCTCTATAGCAGTGATGGATTGCACATAAATGAAGAGGAAGAGTTTTAAATAGGTAGGTGGGGGGGGACAAGATATAACTAATGTAATAGATAGTGTAGCGGGTAAGGGATGAATTAACTACCTTTGTACAGCGCTACAGAATATGTTTGTGCATTACAAATAAAGGAAAGTAAGAATAAAATTAATTAACTACTAATGGAGGAGGAGAAGGAGGAGGGTTACCATGGACAATAGGCTGATCATGGTAAGTAATTCAAATATAGTATCAAGTAGTTAAAAAAGCATAGATATGACAACCTAAAGTTTAAGTTTGCCAATGCAAGAACCTCGTCAGCTGTAAATTATTAACAGTAAATGAGAAAATGGATAGTATAGGCATTACTGAAACATTGTGCGATGATTGTCATAATTAAAGAGATAATCTTGATGGTTATAACCTATTTAGGAAAGATTGGGGCAATGGTAAAGAAGAAGGATGAGGGATTTGTTGATGTGTTGATGATATGTTAAGGCTAATTTAAAGCTTATAGTCAGAGAAGATATTTATTGTAGAATTAGTGATAATGTTGAAACCTGGTGGGTTCAATTAACTAGTGGTACAATTCCCCCCAGGAATATATTATAAACCTCCAAATATAATTGAAAGCGAGGAACTGCAATTATTGTCTCAGATTGGAAATTCTGCTAAGCATGGGAAAGCTTAGGAAAGGGAGATTTTAACTACCCTGAAATAAACTGGATGAATAAAACCAGCAGTTCAGCTAAGGGGAGCAGGTTCTTGAGTACACTTGATCAGGCGCAAGTTACATAGGGACATACTAAAAATGAGACTAGCTTTGATTTAGACATTACAAATATAGATATAATATCAAATGTTGAAATAGGGAACAGAGATGATAGGTCATATTTGTTTTAGTGTTAAAACAAACAAACAAAAAAAACAATTTTAATGTTAATTGTCCTAGGGCAACAATAAAATGTATATACTGGAACAAAAATGACAGGTACAAATACTAAAAAATAATTGGACAATATTTAAATATACATGCATATCATTTACCATATAGAAGTAAAAGTAAAAACAAGTAAATACCATTCCATGTGGTTTATCAACGAGGTTGTGACAACAGATTTGATAACCTTAAAAAAGAGTTTGATATATTGTTAGATATTGTTAGATAATTTGGGAATCAGCTTAAGGTAAGGACCTCCAAGGTAGTATTTTATGAGATATTACAGGTGCCACGTGCTAACCCAGGGAGACAGATGGAGCTTAGGGAGGCTAATGCGTGGCTAAAAAAGTGATGCACTAAGGAGGGGTTTGGGTTTTTAGAGCACTTGGCTGACTTCTCACTTGGGTACAATCTCTATAGCAGAAATGGATTGCATCTTAATGATGAGGGAGCTTGTGTGCTAGGGGATAGGATGGTAGAACGGATGGAGGAGTTTTTAAACTAATAGGTGGGGGGAGGGACTAGTTAGAATTAATGGGGTAGTAAGTGTAGAGGGGATAAGGAATTAATTATCTAGTTATGTGGGAGGAGATGGGGGTAGGGTTAGTATAGTTAATAGGGAGGTACTGCTATGTAATTCAAGTATAGTGGCAGGCACTCCAGAAGTACAGACTCATAACATAAGGTGTATGCTCGCTAATGGCTTGCCAGGAAAAATGGGAGAGTTAGAATTATTAGCAGTACATGAGAAATGGGATTTAATAGGCAATACTGAAACATGGTGGGATGACTCTCATGACTGGACTATTAATCTGGATGGTTATAACCTATTTAGGAAAGATAGTGGCAATTGTAAAATGGGAGAAGGGATTTGCCCGTATGTTAAGCCTGAATTTAGCCTATAGTTTGAGAAGATATTTATGCTGGATAATTTTAAATGTTTGTGGGTAGAGTTAATAGCGGAGCAGCAAATTCAAAAAGAATATTGGTAGGAGTATGCTATAAACCCCCAAATATAATTGAAAGTGAGGAAATGCAATTAATATTCCATATTGGAAATGCAGCTAAGCATGGGCAAGTTGTAATAATGGGAGATTTTATTTACCCTGAAATAAACTGGATAAATGAGACCAGCAGTTCAGCTAAGGGGGGGGCAGGTTCTTGAGTACACTCAGAGATCATTATCTGGCCCAGGTTATAAAAGAGCTTACTAGAAATGAGGCTATCTTGGATTATGTAATCACAAATAATATTTACATTGTATTAAATGTTGAAATAAGGCAACCTTTGGCAAACAGTGATCACAACACAGTCTTGATTGAGATTGAATAAAAAAAAAAAAACTGTAAGGGCCAACAAAAATTCTGAATTTTAAAAGGGCCGATTTTAACGGTCTAAGGGCAGCAATACAACGTATAGACTGGGACAGAGAACTGGCAGGTAGAAATACTGAACATAAATGGACAAAATTTACATCCTTACTAAATATACATACTTATCACCATATTCACCATATACCATGTGGGAATAAAAGTGAAAGGAGTAAATCCCATCCAATGTGGCTTAACATTGATTTAAAGATCAAGATACGGAGTAAAAAACAGGCATTTCAATTATACAAACAAGAGGGGACAGAGACTGCTTTATGGGAATACAAGGAAATCAACAAAGCAGCAGACTTGCTACAATATTAGACTGGCTACAATAGAAAATGAAAAATTTGTTGCAAAAAAGAATAAGACTAACCCTAATTTTTTTTTAAAATATATTAATGAAAGAAGGGGAGGAAGGAAGCTATAGGAACATTACAATGTGAAACAGGCCATCTGATAATTAGTTACCTGGAAAAGGCAAATGAGCTAAATAGGTTCTTTTCTTCGGTATATACAAGGGAGGTACCAGTGGTTGGGACACTGCAACATAACAGGGCTTCACCACCGTTGTTGAATAATTGGTTAACACAGGAAGAAATCAAAAAGAGGTTAAACAAAATAAATGTTAATATAGCCCCAGGTCCTGATGGAATACATCCAAGGGTACTAAGAGAACTGGGTTCTGTAATAGCCAAACCATTATATCTAATTTTTCAATCAAGATTCACTTATCACTGGGTCACTACCAGATGACTGGAGAAAAGCTGATGTGGTACCTATATTTAAGAAGAGAGCAAGAGCAAATACGGGGAATTATAGACTTGAAAAGCCTCACTTCTGTAGTGAGAAAGCTTTTAGAAGGGTTAATAAGGGATAATATACAGGAAAATATACAGGAAAATGTCTATTCAAACTTTTGATACAGTGCCACATGGGAGACTATTGTGCAAACTAAGAGATACAGGATTTGCAGTAAATATCTGCTCATGGATTGAGAGCTGGCTAAAAGATAGGAAACAAAGGGTTGTTGTAAATGAAACAGATCAGATCAGATTGGACTAATGTGTTAAGTGGGGTGCCTCAGGGCTCAGTATTAGGTCCTCTTTTTAACATATTTGTTAATGACTTAGAAGTAGGAATGGAAAGTATTGTCTCCATTTTTGCTGATAACATGAAGTTGTGTAAGGTAATTAAATCAGAAAATTAATATGAATAAAAGTAAGGTTATGCCTCTTGGAAGGAAAAATAGCCCTGCAATATATAAACTTTATGAAGCTAATCTTGGGGTATCAGATATTGAAAGGGATTTGGGAGTACTTGTGGACAACCACCTAGGTAACAGTTCTCAATACCAAGCAGCAGCTAAAAAGGCAAGTAAAATATTTGCATGTATTAAGAAGGGAATAGAAGCAAGGGAAGCAAATATAATTCTACCATTGTACAAATCCCTAGTATGCCCTCATTTGGAATATGGAGGACAATTTTGGGCACCACTTTATACAAAGGATGTTTTTGAACTGGAATGAGTACAGAGAAGGACAACAAAACTAATAAGGTGAATGAAGGGGCTAAGTTATGAAGAAAGACTAACCAAATATAACTTATTTTCTCTAGAAAAAAGGAGTCTAAGGCCCTCATTCAATTACAATTTTGCCAATTGAATAGGGCTCTAAATAAGCACATAACATATTTTTTTTAAATAAGTTTTTAGTTAGTAAACATTTATCCAAAAGCAAGTTTTTCACTAACTAAAAACTTATGTAAAAATAATATGCTATGTGCTTATTTAGAGCCCTATTCAATTGACCAAATTGCAATTGAATGAGGGCCTAAGAGAGATATAATTACCCCATATAAATACATCCAGGGTCAGTATAAAGATTTATCAAGGGAGCTTTTTGTGCCAAGAGGTTTTCAAACTGACAAGATGTAAGGAAATATTTTATTTTCCCCTTTGAGACAATTGGCAAAGTTTCATTTGTTTTTTTTAGTTCTGTTTGCCTTCCTCTGGATCAATTAATAATTAATCTGCATATTGCAGATTAGAGAAGATCTTAAAAAGGTTAAACTTGATGTAATTAAAGTCTTTGTTCAACCTCAGTTACTATGTAACTATGTAACTATGTAAAAGGACATCTAGGTTTACTAGAAGAAGGACTATTGATCCAGAGAGTAATCTGATCATCAGTATTTTAAGGGGAGAAAAGAAAATCATTACTGACCCTAGATACAATTTTCCCTTTTTTTTTTTTGACTCAATTAACAATGAATCTACATATGACAAGTATCAGGGTATATCTAAATAGAGGTTAAACTTTATGGACTAAAAGCCTCCTCATCTACTATGGTAATAACTATACACTGCTAACATAGCTTTTGGGTTAAAGTACAGAAGAATCTACTAATTTTAAATATATCCATAATCAGTGGCGGAGCTAGTGAATGGAGGGCCCTGGTGCAAAAAAATAAATTTGGGCTCCCCATCCCAGTCAGCGGTGGTCCAAATAATTATTTTAGGTTGGGCCCTCGTGCCTCACTCTGGTGCCAACAATAATTTATAAATAAATATATATAATTTCTGAAGTGTAGCCACCCCAACTCCCTTCTCGCTCTCTCTCTCACTCCGTACCTCCCTCACCTCTCCTTAATCTCTCTCCCCTTGCTCTTTTTCTCTCCCTCTCTCCTCTCTTTCCCCTCTCTCCTTCTATCTCCTTCTCTCTTTTTCCCCTCTCCTTCTCTATCCTTCTCTCTCATCCTCCTCTCCCTTTTCATTCTCCTTCTCCCTTTTTTCCCTCTCCTTCTCTCCCCACCTCTCTCTCACTTTCTCTGACCCCTCTCTCTCTTTCTCTTGTTCCACCATTTCATTCTCCCTCACCCTTTCTCTTTCTCACTCACCATCTTCTTCTCCCCCTATTCCACCCCTCTCCATCTCTGTCACCCTCTCCTCTTTCATCCTCTCTTTTTCTCTTTCCTGCCTCTCTCCTTCTCTCTCCTCCTCTGTCCTTCTCTCTCCCCCTCTCTCCTTCTCTCTTCCTCCACTTTCATGACTCCTTCTCGCTCCACCTTTTTCTTCTCTCTCCCACTCTCTTCCCCCTCCATCCTTCTCTCTCACCCTCTCCAATTGTCTCCTCTATTTCTCTCTACCCCTTCTCTACTTCTCTCTCCCCTCTCTCCTTTTCTCTGCCTTCTTTTCTCTCACCCTCTTCTTCTCTTTCCCCCTCTCTCCTTCTCTCTCCCCCTCTCTCCTTCTTTCTCTCCCCCACTCTTCTTCTCTCTCCCTCTCTCTCAAGCCTCTCCTTCTCTTTTCCCTTCTCTCCCCCTCTCTTCTTCTCTCACAACCCGCTCTCCTCTCTCTCTCCCTTCTCTCCTTTTCTCTCCCTCCCCTCTCCCTCTCTCTCCCCCTCTCCTTCTCCTCTCTTCCCTCTCTTCTTCTCTCTCTCTCATCCCCTTTCATTCTCTCCTCCTCCACCCTCTCTCCTTCTCTTTCCCTCCCCCCTCCACCCCCTCTTTCTCTCTCCCCCTCTCCTCTTTCCACTTTCTCTCTCTCCTTCTCTCTCCCTCTCTCCTCTCTCTCTCCTTCTCTCTTATGCTCTTTTTCTCTTCCCATCTCTCTCCTTCTCTCTCACCTTCGCCTTCTCTTCCCCTCTCACTCCTTCTCTCTCACCTTCCCCTCCATTTATCACTTACCTGCATGCTCCATTACCCAATGCCTGCAGCTGAGCCTCATTCAGAACCTGGCTCCTCCCCCAATGGTCCTGTGATAGGCAGGCAATGACCAGGAAGCCCTCAGAATGGGGTCAATGGTCGGAAGGACCCATTAGTGGGGGGAATTAGAGGCTGAGGGGGTGTAGGTTCCTGGTGGGCTCCATCACTACAGATTTTTTTTTTAAATAATTGACATTTTTTAAAGCAATGCAGCCGCTCTGCACTGGATGCACCAGCAGTAGCTCCACCCGTGTCAATAATATCCCTCTGTGTGTGACCTTCAAAACTCCTACAAGTAGCAAAGGGTTCCAATAGCTGCTATAAAATGTGGAACCCCTGGAATTCCACCTTCCCACACTCTATCCCCAGGCATTCGCTATCTAACTACTTCTTGCAAGTAAAGTGTGATTATTTGCTGTGTGTATTTATTTTGTCCAGGTGAGAGGGGAGTGGTCTGCCTGTGTTAAATTTGCATAAAGGTTTGTGACTTGTCTGGGGTTGTTTGCAACTGGGATTTACTTCTTGCATGTAAAGTGTGTTTATGTTTGTGGGCACTGATTTGGTACAGGTTAGCAGTCATAATATCAGTTCTCGTGTAAGATTAGGAGTTTAAATAAAAGGAAGGAGTTCAAAGAAAAGAGGGCAAACTTAAGTTGCAGAAAAGGGAAGAAAAAAGTTTTTTTTTTAAAAAGCTGAATTTTTGTAGACAATAAATATGAGTCAGTTAAAGTGGCAACCTCACTTAGTGTACATTCTATCATATGTATGCACTACTGGAACAGATAATCCAGGGTCCATACGTCTGTGACATGTGTGAGCATGTTGCCACTCTGGAAGCTCAAATTGGAGAAATGGAGAGGAGAAATGGGGAGGAGAATTGCAGCACTTACTGATATTGCTCTACTGGAAAGGGAGTTGGTGCTCACTAAATACAGTTTAGCTGGGCCTAGCATGGAGGGTGGAGATGCGACTAATTAGGATGTCCCGGGAGGTAGCTGGGTTTCAGTTAAAAGGGAAAGCAGGGGGAACAGGAGGAGGAAGCGGGTCAGTTCTGAGTTGGCAAACTCCAACATATTTGCCAGATTGAGTGAAACTGTTGGGGATGTCCATTCAGGAATGGCAATGCCAGACATAGCTGTTCCCTCTAACAGCAGGGAGAACAGTTCTGCTGGAGGAGTGGGAGTAGAGAATATGCAGAGCAAAAGACAGGTTTTGGTGGTAGGGGACTCTATATTTAGGAAGGTCGACAGGGTGATTTATCACCCAGATTCCAGCAAGTGAACAGTTTGGGCATGTAGTAGATTGAATAGATACATTATTGGAAGGGGTTGGAAATGAACCGGCGGTCTTAGTACATATTGGTACCAATGACAAAGTTAGTGGAAGATGGAGTGTTCTAAAGAATGATTTTAGAGAAATAGGGAATAAGCTTAAAGCAAGGACCTCCAAGGTGGTATTTTCTGACATACGAACTGTGCCACGTGCCAGCCCAGGGAGACAGAAGGAGCTTAGGGAGGTTAATACGTGGCTAAAAATGTGGTGCACCAAAGAGAGGTTTGGGTTTTTAGAGCACTGGGCTGACTTATCACTTGGGTATAATCTCTATAGCAGGCATGGATTGCACCTTAATGATGAGGGAGCTTGTGTGCTAGGGGACAGGAGGGTAGGAGAAGAGTTTAAACTAGAGTTGAATAGCTGAGCAGCAAATTCCAAAAAAATATTAGTAGGAGTATGCTATAAACCCCCTAATATAAATGAAAGCTAGGAAATGCAATTATTGTTACAGATTGGAAATACAGCTTAGCATGGGCAAGTTCTAAAATTAGAATAATAAGTTCTAATAATGGATGATTTTAACTACCCTGAAATAAACTGGATAAATTACACCAGCAGTTCCGGCGAAGGGGAGCAAGTTCTTGAGTACACTCAGGGATCATTATCTGGCAAGAACCTACTAGAAATGAGGCTATCTTGGATTTAGTTATCACAAATAATTTTGATATAGTATCATATGTTGAAATAAGGCAACGTTTGGGAAACAGTAATCACAACACAGTTTCATTTGAGATTGAAATAAATAAAACTGTAAGGGGCCAACAAAAACTCTTAATTTTAAAATGTCAGATTTTAACAGGTTAAGGTCATCAATACAATGTCTAGACTGGGACAAAGAACTGGCAGGTAAAAATACTGAACATAAATGGACAACATTAAAATCCTTACTAAATATACATACTTATCACCATATACCAAGTGGGAATAAAAGTAAAAGGAGTAAATCACATCAAAGGTGGTTTAACAGTGATTTAAAAATCTGAGATACACAGTAAAAAAATGCTTTTAAATTATACAAACAAGAGGGGATCGAGACTGCCTTGCGTAAGTACATGGAAATCAACAAGGCAGCAAAAGAGCTATTAGACTGGCTAAAATAGAAAATTAAAGTTGCAAAAGAGAGTAAGACTAACCCTAAAATATTTTTAAATACATTAATGGGAAGTAGGCCAGGAAGGAAGCTATAGCAACATTACAATGTGACACTGGCCGTCTGATAATTAGTGACCAAGAAAAGGCAGATGAGCTAAATAGGTTATTTTCTTCGGTATACACAAGGGAGGTACCAGTGGTTGGGACACTGCAACATAATGGGGCTACACTACCTTCACCAAATAATTGGTTAACAGAGGAAGAAATCCAGAAGAGATTGGAAAAAATAAATGTTAATAAAGTCCCAGGTCCTATTGGAATACATCCAAGGGTACTGAGGGAACTGGGTTCTGTAATAGCTGAACCATTATATTTAATTTTTCAAGATTCACTCAACACAGGGGTCTCTACCAGATGACTGGAGAAAAGCCGACTTGATACCTATATTTATGAAAAGAGCAAGAGCAAATCCGAGGAATTATAGACCAGTGAGCCTTACTTCTGTAGTAGGAAAGCTTTTAGAAGGGCTACAAATTGATAATATACAAGAATATGTCTATTTGAACAGGATTATAAGTAGGAGCCAATATGGATTTAGGAGGGATAGGTCATGTCAAACAAATCTAATCAGTTTCTATGAGGAGGTTAGTAGGAACCTTGATCAAGGCAACTCAGTGGATGTGGTCTTTTTGGATGTTGAAAATGATTCAGAGGAGAACTGGGTAAAAGTGTTGTGGTCAGATGAGACCAAAATCAAGCTCTTTGGCATCAACTCAACTTGCCGTGTTTGGAGGAGGAGAAATGCTGCCTATAACCCCTAGAACACCATCCCCACTGTCAAACATGGAGGTGTAAAGGGACAACTGCACCGCATCAAATGGACGATGGATGGGGCCATGTACCATCAAATCTTGGGTGAGAACCTCCTTCCCTCAGCCAGGGCATTGAAAATGGGTCGTGAATGGGCATTCCAGCATGACAATGACACAAAACACACGGCCAAGGCAACAAAGGAGTGGCTCAAGAAGAAGCACATTAAGGTCCTGGAGTGGCCTAGACAGTAGCCATACCTTAATCCCATAGAAAATCTGTGAAGGGAGCTGAAGGTTCAAGTAGCCAAACATTAGCCTCGAAACCTTAATGACTTGGAGAGGATCTACAAAGAGGAGTGGGACAAAATCCCTCCTGAGATGTGTGCAAACCTGGTGGCCAACTACAAAAATGTCTGATCTCTTTGATTGCCAACAAGGGTTTTGCCACCAGGTACTAAGTCGAAGGGGTCAAATATTTATTTCCCTCATTGACCTGCAAATCAATTTATAACTTTTTTGACATGCGTTTTTCTTGTTTTTTTGTTTGTTATTCTGTCTCTCACTGTTAAAATACACCTACCATTAAAATTGTAGACTTATCATTTCTTTGTCGCTGGATCAGCAGGGGAACAAATACTTTCCCCCCACTGTATTGAAATTTAACCTCCAGGTTTTAGTGACATAATGAAAATGGTCTCTTCTACTATTGGCTCGGTCTAAACCCATAACTATGAGTCTGAATGATTTATCATATTCACTCCCAGAAATGCTACGTGCCGCAGCATGGTTTACGGATTTGGATTCCGGCCATTTCCTTTAAGGTTTTCTAATTTATTTGCTCTGTAACTCCAGTAAATTTGGGAATTTAATGGGGCCATATGTTTATTTACAGATTTTTTGTAACCAGAAACAAAAAGGAAAAAGGAAGAAGGATATTAGCTCACAAACATCAGGTAAGGAAATTTTCATTAGACAGAAGGAATGAAGTCTGATTTTTTGCGGACAGTTTAAGGAGACTCTCAGATGCCTATATAATAGTTTAAATACAGCCTGAGTGGACAAAACAATTAAAATCCAGGAGTCAACTAATCTAGTGAGAAACTACCCAGACTTTAGTAGTAAGATATATTACATTGAAAAATATATTACTATATAAATATTACATTACCTGCTCTGTGTGATCGAATAGTCTTTTTCTAGTTGTTTTGTTTCTGGTGGCCAAAAAAAATATGTACAGTATAGAACTAATTCCCACTTCCAGTTTTATTTGTGACCATAAGCTCTGTGAAGGAACCAAGGTGTTCCAAAAGCGCACTATATTTTTTCGGTTTAATTTTAAAGCTAGCATCTTTATACCACTTTGGATATTTTTATATTTTATTATAAAAGTAGCTCTGCTCTCATCTAATACCGTGGCAGAATTTGTCTAAGACAATCATTAACATTCTTCCTAGGTGTCCCCTTGTGAAGGAAAACCCCACATTTCTAGGCAAAACCTGTTTTAGATCCTTGACCATGTGCCACTTTCAATTCTACCTTTTGTTTTCTCAAACATGTAAGAGGAAAATGAAAGCCTAATGTTTTTATTATGCCAGTTACAATATATGTAATTCAAGAAAGGCAGTAATACTACTGAACAGTGAATACATTTACAAGAATATGAGTGTCTCTCTTAAACATTTGAATTATTGGGAGGTAAGACATAGTGTTAATAGAAATACAACATATTATATTAAGCCAAAACATATTAATATCTTGTTAATCCAACAACCATTGAGCTTTCTATTTAGAGATCATGGGCCTCATTCTATTATCGGCCGTAAATCGGCCGTAAGGCTGCGATTCCTTGCGAGGGTTCAGTTAACTCGCGATTCTATTATACGGCCCCGCAAGGATCTCCTTTTACGGCCGGCCGCATATCTTGGAACCGGCCGTAAACTGTGAAATATAAAAACTCAAAAATAAATTCAAGCCTGCACTGTACAGCTCTGTAAATGCTAGGGATCATATTGGGGGACATGAGGAATAAAAGGAACCCACTCTCAAGCTTGCACATCTGCCCAAACCCGAGTTCAAATTAACTGTTTATTTGCCGGCTGCGGCGTGGGCGTGTCTGAGGTGCTCCAAGCACTCTGGACTTTTTACATGTATATTTTACGGATATTAAAAATGAAATATTTTACGGATTTGAGTACAGGATAATTATGTGCTATTTTTTCTAACACCTAAAATCCCTTTATAGTCTTCTCAAAGTGCAGGATGGCTTTATTTGAGCTATTTTATGTGCTTAATTGGTGCTAGCGAGACCTTTTTCCTGCAAGTAACTGCGGCTCGTTTTTAGCCTTGCAGAGAGGTTTCCCGGAGCAATTGAATTGCAAATCTCTTGCGGCCGTTTTAGATCAAAGGCTTTCCTCCGGCGCGATCGGCCGCAAGAGATAGCAAGGCACCGGCCGCAAGCCTGCCGGAGCCTACGGCCGTAAGGGAATAGAATAGCAGAATAGCTTGCGGCCGGTCCTTGCGGCCCCGCAGCGGCTGCGGCCGATAATAGAATGAGGCCCCATGAATGGATCTATCCATGATTACATTTGTGACCTCTTCCAGACTAGTGGAATTCATGCTAAGTAATAATGATTTTTGTAAAAACCCAATCATTTTGTGCAGCAGCAAAGTTGCAATGTTAAAAGTCAAGATGGTGTCATCACAGTCCATTGATGTTAATAGCTTCAAGGGCATATCTGATTAATTTAAGCATTTTAATAAAACTGATATAGGGTATAGTTGAAGGATAGATTGGGATTGATGACATTTTTAATATTGCAGAACTATACATTTAAAGACTAGTTATTATATAAAAATATATAAATTAATTCCAGGTGACAATATGTTATTACACTTTGAAGCTTTTCAACAGATTTAAGATTTAGATGTGGCCAATGTAAGTAACGTCTTGTCCTAGTTTATCAAAGACATGCACCAGTATACAAACTGTCAGACAGGTATGCATACTCACCTTGATGTATAGCCAGTTTCTTGTGTTAGACTGATAATTTCCCTGTGCAAGACGTTGGTTATGAGGCATCCATTTATATCCTGGACAGGAGAAGCTTTGTCCATAAACCTCTTTATGGAATGGCAATTACAACAAAACATTGCTGCCAAAGTCAACTGAAATCTTGAGATTAAAAAGAAAGATTACAATATTGCTCTTGATATATTTCCTGAGAAGAGCAATTTCACTACAGATTAAAAGACAACCTAATTCAGCACAATTTTCTAAAAGCAAGTTGAAATACGTTTTGAATTTTGGAAATATGTGCATTTATCGCTGAGAATACAAATCAAAAAAATTCTGTATTTACATGTATCACTGATTGCCCACTGCCAGACCCACAGCTACATCTACATATGCTGAGAAAAAGAAGAAAGTTAACCCTTAAAAAACTCTCTATTCAATGCATGGAATACAGGAATCACCTAAACAGGCCAGTGATGGGTTAACTGGTCAGTGCAGTCCTGATTCCAGGGAAAACAATCACCACGTGCTGGGCTATCTGTTATTACTTATGCTACAGTCAGTATGCAGAAGATACTTTGTTATGTAAACAGACTTAAAGCTTTACATTTTTTTTTTTGCTTTTATTTATGTTATTTAAAAATTTCACAATTTTGCGCTCTTTCACCCCATTACAGTGAGGTAAATGGCCCTTTAAAGTTCAAATAGTTATTTATTTTATAAATTCCTAATAATTTACATCAATCAAAAAATTATTTCAGGAGCTAAATATAACACATATAAGCAGGATGTAGAAGATCAAAGACCCCATAAATCGAGTGTTTGAGGATAATGTCAGACTAATCTAACTGATTTGAGTATGCAATTAAAATTATATATCAGGGTTAGTAGATGTAGTTTGTGAAGATTTTAGTTAAGTATGAAACACTGTACCACACAGTAAACTTATTCTTAAACAAGATTGTCTGGGACTGAATTTGTACATAGTTCAGTGGATAGGACACTGGATGAGAGTCATAGGAAGGAATGGCTACTAACAGAGTGCCACAGGGTTCAGTGCTGGTACTTCTTTTCTTTAATAACATGACAATTGCACCTATTTTCAATTGTAAAATATGTGGGGGGCATTCCAGATGGTGTTAACGAATTAATCAATTCGATACTAAAATTCGATTCACTGTCTTTATCATCTGACAGAATAGAATCTGCACTGTAATAATTCTTTTGTGGTGCATTGATGTATTTTAAAATTTCGTTATTTACATTCAAGGCATCAATATTTTTTGATGTTAATATCACTTTGTTTGCAATGTCTGAGTAATCCTCATTATTAAGAGTGTTTAGAAATATGGCTGATATGAGTGATTCATTGCAAACCATTTCTGATGGAATTTCAATGGTATCATTTGGTAAATGCTGTATTTCTGGATGTTTTCCATCTCCGATTTTAATGAGCCAGTCATTGAATTCATTTTGGCTTTCAGATCTCATATTTAATTCTAATTTGAGATGTGTAAATATTTGCCACAGTTTACTGGTCTTGATACATGTTTCAATGATCTCCGTTCTTTTTCCGTGTGGCACAACAGGTAATGTTTGCCTAAAATCTCCACCTAACAGCATCACCTTTCCACCAAATGGCAACTTTTTATCCATCACTTCTTTTAAAAATATGTCAATACTTTGCAATGCATGACATGACATCATTGTTGCCTCGTCTATGATAATTAGTTTACATAGTTTACATTTTTTTGCTTGTAAGGAATTCAATCGAATATCTGACACTGATGTTTCCAAAATGGGAACTGGCAGCTTAAATCCACTATTCACAGTTCTCCCACCATCTAACAAAAGTGCAGCAATTCCAGTTGTTGCAAATGGCATAGCTATCTGACCCTGTGATCGAATATAACTCATCAAACAATTGTACAGATAAGTTTTTCCTGATCCACCTGGGCCGTCTAGATAGAAATACCGGTCTTTGACCATTTCATCATCTGTAGCATTTGTGATGGCATGAAATGCTTCTAACTGTAAAGTATTTAAAGTTGCCAGTTTTTCTTGTGTTTTTTGTTTTTGAAGCTCAGTGTCATAATCATCAAAATTGATGTCATCTATAAGTCCTGGATCTGGTAAATTAAAACTTGCACAATGTAATCCATGAGCCAACAATATTTCATGGATTTCCATCAATGTTTTTAACAGAGCTATTGGTTCTCTGTAACGTTTCAAGAAATCTTCTGACGTTTAATTTAAATGTTTCCCACAAAGTGAAAGCATCAGGTACATTGCAAAAGATACAAATGAATGCAAATTGTTGTCTCATTTGCTTAGGCATTTGACATAGTGCTGCTTCTTCCAGACACCTCTCCCATTCTGTATCATCAGCTATGAAATTTTGATGTCTTGCAGCTAATAGGAATGTATCATAAACTATGTCATTCACTGTACGTAAATGCTCAAAACTCTGTGCACCGGGAACATGTAGCAGAAGTAACCTTAAGCTAAAACGTTCAATGTCCCTTGGACTGACGGTATAAAAGCGTGGTATAATTTTATGTGCATCTCTTCTTCGTTGTCGCCATAGACCATTTACAAATACATAGTGATAAGGTATCTCTATGTATAAAAATTGTCTGGCCTGCGTATCCTGACAGTTTAATTTAAACCATGCAGTAAGTGTGGTATCTCTGTCTTCACTTTGATATAATGCAGTTCTTTCATTTCCTGCAGTAAAGCAAACCAACTGACTTTGAGGCAAATGTACAGCTAAACAATAGAAAGCATGTGACCGATCATGCATCTCAAATTTCAAAAGGCGCCACATTGCTTCAGGAGCACTCACATACTGAGCATCTAAATAAATTGATAGTTCATCGTGTAAAATTGGATTTTCGTTTTCATTTGCAGCACCTTGTACAACAACAGTAGCTGCGTCATAACCTTTGTATATATATTTATACACATACTTAATTGATTTAATGGAAGTGCAAGCTTCCACATTGATGTGTGCATTGTACTTGATGAGCAAATGTGGATTGTATGGAACGACAAATCTATTATCAACCTTTTGGCCACGGATAATAGCTGTTTGTCCTTGTGTTCTTTTATACAAAGGATATCCATCACAATTTGCATAAGTTTGCATTTGAAATTGTTTTGGAAATTCTTTAGTACATTTTTTATTTTCCATACATGGTGAATTAGGATTCATCTCTCCACATGGGCCATGAATCATTCTATGTGTAACAATCTCCCAAAGTTTTGTATATTTTTCTTGGTCTGGCAATTGTGCGGAAATTACTGAATCCACTCTCTCTGCAGTGTTAGACTTATCTTTTTCCTGCAGTATTAAAAGTATGTGAGCATGTGGCAATCCTCTTTTTTGAAATTCAATGGTGTAAACAAAAGCCACACATTGTCCAAATAAGTGTGCTTTAGTGATATCATGTATTAATGAATTGAGTTTGATTTTGAATACTCTTGCCACTAAATCTGGTCGGTCAGAAGTAGTTTGTCCCAGATTCAAATGTTCCTTGATCTCTGGCCATTGTGGATTACATGTGAATGTAATAAATCTGGTTTTCCAAATTTTGTAACAATAGCCATGGCATCATTATACCTTTCTCGCATATTGCAAGGAGATCCTTGGAAAGAAGATGGCAAAATAATTGCTCTTCCAGCTGGAATGTCTCTGTTGGAAGCTAAATCTGCCACAAAATCCATTAATCCACAATACTGTTCTACTCGTAATTTATTTTGTTGATATTTAATGAAATTTAGATTATTGGCTTCAACTTGTAAATATGAATCAATAATCCATTGTTGAGTGAGTTTGCCTCCATGTAAAATTGGATTAAAACAATTAATAGCAGTTTGTGCCACTTTATATTCCAGCATGGAAATATTAGATCTAATACGAAGTTTAGTATTGGGATAACTTTCCAATTGTAGTTTTGGTTCCCATCCAGGTTCCCCATTTGGAAAGAAAATGGGATATGTCATTGGATCTAAATTACAGCTTAATATATTGATGTTGATAAATGGTTGTTCTTCATTGCGTGGATATATTCTAATATCCCGCTGAAAAGGTGGTTCACCATCTTCATTTTTAAACACCATGGCAACCTCATTTACAGTAGGTAAATTATATCTTCTTTGATCAGTGTTGCAATCTCTTAACACCATATTTACTCTTGGTGAAGGCAATTGATTTCTTTCAGCATGTTCCTGTTGTTCTTTTTCAAGCTGTGCTAATTGTTTGTATGCTTGACTATATGGTTTTTTTTGCATAATTTTATCCAGCTGTTCAAAGACTATGCGCAAACACTGTCTATTTTCTGGAAGTGTCATTCTTTGTTCCACAGCTTCCATCGTATCTAAGACATATAACTGTGCAAATTTCCTTTGCTCTCCTTCTTGTGGGTGTAAATGTGAAGTTCGGTGGTATATTTGACCTTGAACTCTGAAACAGTAAGGACCATGTCCTGGTACATTTTCTGCTAATGTTGCACCCATTGAAGCAAATGAAATTGCACTGTTATAAGACCTTATGTTTTGTTTGAAATTAGTATAATTTGGAAATGTTGGATCGCTCATTATGCATTCTAAATAATATGGAAATGAGTGTCTTAGTGGAAGTTTCACCTTTCCTTTCTGACAGCAACTAATGAAATTTCCATCAGTAGGTCTTTCCTTTATAAAATGATAGGCCCCACAAAACTGACAAACCACATTAAGTAATCCACAATAATGAGTATCTACTTCTACTGCAGTAGTAAACACATTGTCATGCATTTCTTCAACATAGATATCAGACCCACTTTCTATATGTACATTGTTTTCTTGTGTGTCTACATTTAAGTCATTCTGCAAAATAGAATCATTGGACAATGGTTCACAGAGATGTTTTTGTTTACTTTTACGTTTCTTGGAAGCCCCAACACACTCACTTGCGGCTTTCTTACTCATCTTTCTTTTATTTAAAAGTCTCTGTTGATCTTCTTCTTGCAAGCATTGTGAAGTTTCCGGTGTCTGAGCATCTCTCCACCTTTGCTTCCTTTCCCTTGCCAATCTTCTTTTGCGTTCAATTTTGTCTTCTCCATTCTCCGCCATTTTAATCTGTAATTGTAAATAGTAATTATTGTTTGTTCTTTGTTTTGTATATTTGTACATTTTTTTTCCTTTTTTTACTGTTCCATTAAAGTAGATTAATAAACTAATCAAGCATTTTAAAATGTTGCACTTTAGACTGAAAGAAATGAAACCATTTTCAAAGTATTTTATTGACATATATTAAATAGGAAATAGCTGCACATATCTATATTTATATTATTAATCCTTCAATTCCATTCCTTCTTGATTGAATTCACAGCATACCATCAATTTCTTTTTTTTGCAAGTGTTGTAAGCTTCTTATTTTTTTAAAATATTATTATTAATTAGTATTGTCTTTTCAACTTTTTTCAAGTTATGCCTAAATATCATACGTTAATGACTCAATAACTACTCTCCATTTTCCCCAAATATAATATAGCCTTTTTCTATGCATCACTTCAAAATTAAATTTTATACCTGTAAAGATGATGATGATGTTGTTCAAAGGCTGCAAACGTCATGCAGTGTGTTTATTCCCTTGCAGATCCAAAGAAACAGTAAAATCAAATTGAGAATATTTTTAATCTTTTGCTTCATCGATATCATTAAATGAACATCAACAGACATATATTTGGCTACATTAAAAACCGAAAATCATATTTTTTAATATCTTACTGTAGTAATATAATTAAAATTCTGTACCTGTCAAAATAACCCTTATGATGTTCAATGTGTCCGAACGTCACTATCTCTGTTCATTCAGCTACAGTTCACTGCAATTATACAAAATTGGAAAATTAATGTATAATATGTTGCTTCATCTGTATCAATCAATGAGGCTTAACATACATATTTTTGCATAGATTAAAAACATGAAATAAATATATCAATCAATCAGCATGAACACACATATGTAAGCATAGATTAAAAACATACAATCAATATTACTGTTAGTCTTTAAATCAGACTCAATTAATGTGTATTAATCTTAAATTAATGTCTGACTAAATATAACGTCAAGACGTAAGCATGAGTCTATTCCCTTTTATTTTGTTTGAGGGGTATTTGAAAATGAGTATGTTACAACTGAATTATTAAAATAATGTACATTACTAATGAAATAAGAATCAATTCATGTTCAATAATATTAAAGTAATGTGTGACTAAATCTAACATCAAGATGTAAGCATGAGTATATAGCCTTTTTTTTGGTTTATTTTATACTAAATATCTAAGAACTGAATTATTTAAATAATGTACATTAATAATTAATTAATCAACGTGTTTTTTATGCACATTCTTAAACGTTAACCTTTTTTGATATTAATTATTAAATTAATGTACATTAATAATTAATGAATCAATGTGTTGCTTTTTTATTCACATTCTTAAACGTTAACTAATTTTGATATTGATGATTAATTAATTAATTAATTAATTAATGTACATTATGAATGTTTTTAACAATTGTTTCACACAGGTAAGCACAATATTCTTTTTCTAATAATTACATTTTCTATTTTTGATTTATTAAGTAGGTACCAATTTACTAATTAATAATTATAAATGATATTTACCTTTTTTAATGTAATATTGCTGAAGCAGTATCCTGAAGAGCTAACAATCTCTTGAGATTTTCCGGCATCAGAAAACGTCCAGTCAGACTGTCATCACCTGAGGAGAAAGTGTCAGTTATGTGTCAAGTGTGCCCTATATATAGGCTTTGTGCGCGAGACAAATGCATTGTTTTATGCGGGAAATCCGATGTTCCGTGAGACAAATGCGTTGTTTTAGGCGGGAAATCCGATGTGGAGTGAGACAAAGGCGGGAAATCTGTGTTAATGCGTAAATCTGTAATTGTGTTTCGTAAAATGTACTCGCTACTGTCTTTTTTTACTCATTGTGTGGTTAATGCGCATCCTTTGTCTCGTTGTTTTTCGAGCACATACGTCTGTGGCTGTGTTTTACGCAGTTCGTAGTAGAATAGCCTTGTTTTAATTTTTTTCGGCGGCCATTTTTTTCTCGCTTAGCCGATTTTCGATCTTTGTAACTCGTCTAAATCGATGTAAATTGGAGTTCCAACTCACTCCCAGAGGTCCTGCCTGGTTCCCCATGCTGTAAGTGACCTTTTTTTATTTTTTTAGTGTGTATTTAGTGTTTTTTTTATTGTTTTGGTTCTGCCGCTTATCTTGTATTTTTTTCATCTCGTATTTTTTTTCGAAGTCCTGCGTCTTGTGTAAAAAAGTGCTACGGTTTAACGTAACAGTGCTACGGTTTAACAGCTCGCCTCGCTATGCGAGGCTCACCTGCAATGAGCGCCTGCGGCGCTCATTGCCAAAGTGCTACGGTTTAACGGCTAAGTCGTACGATCGGCAAAGTGGTACGGTTTAACGGCTTGCCTCGCTGCGCAAGGCTCGCCGGGCGATGAGCGCCTGTGCGCTCATCGCTAAGTCGTACGCACCACGCAACACAGCGTGACGACGAATCGTAGTTGGACAATTATAATATGTGATAGTAATGTTATTAGTGCATCTCAAGGGAAGTTTGTAACAGGGTGGATATCCCAGGAGGTATACATCAAATTATTTAATAAAACTAGAGCAATGATCAAGTATGTGTAATCTAACATCCACCACTGACTAATGCAAAATTATGCACTGTAACCCAAAAGTAATGATAGTTTGATAGATGAAACAGAAAATAGATATTTAAACACATAGGGCCCTATTAAATTCTCCCTCGTAGTTCTCTCGGTGCTCGCAAAAGGCAGTTTTCCTGCTGTTTGCGAGAACCGAATCTCTCGCAGCCTGCTTTACGATATGACTGCGAGAAAATGGCCGAGAATAGGCTCCGAGAGAGCTACGTAGCCTTAAATCTATGCACGAGTCTCGCATATCGTAAGAATCCCTACATGGACAAAAAGTCCACGCAAGGGATCCGAAAGCCTCTACGTGCTGCCTCGGAACAGCCCGAGACAGCAGTGTGAGGCTCCCCCCTGCACCCTATACACATCCCCATGCTGCAGGGGTCTCTATCGGGACCCCTGCAGCACCCCCACATTAACCCCTTGCAGCGGGGGTCCCCGATCTGCATAGATCAGCCCCCCCGCTGCATTTAAAACTTTTAAATTCCCTGCCGCGGCTCCTTAAAGGGACCGCGGCACACTATTACCCAATCCCGGCCGCGGCACTTAAAATTAACCCCCCTCTATGCTGGGGGTCCCCATCGGGACCCCCGAAGTGTCCCCACATAAACCCATTGCAGGGGGGGGCACCGATCTGCATAGATCAGGCCCCCCGCTGCATTTAAAACTTTTAAATTCCCCGCCGCGGCTCCTTAAAGGGACCGCGGCACACTATTACCCAATCCCGGCCGCGGCACTTAAAATTAACCCCCCTCTATGCTGGGGGTCCCCATCGGGACCCCCGAAGTGTCCCCACATAAACCCCCTGCAGCGGGGGGCCCCGATCAGCACCGATCGTGACCCTGCTGCAATTCAATTTTAAATTTCCCGCCTCGCGGGTCCTCAAAGGACCGTAAAGGTCCTGAAAGGACTCGCACTAAAAATATTAACCCCAGGCAACTATAATTACCCCATTAACTCATGGTGGTCAATCCAGACCACCATAAGGCTCTAATTAACCCATTAACTCATGGTGGTCTATACAGACCACCATAAGGCCTAAATTAACCCATTAACTCATGATGGTCAATACAGACCACCATAAGGCTCTATTTAACCCATTAACTCATGGTGGTCAATACAGACCACCATAAGGCCTAAATTAACCCATTAACTCATGATGGTCAATCCAGACCACCATAAGGCTCTAATTAACCCATTAACTCATGGTGGTCTATACAGACCACCATAAGGCCTAAATTAACCCATTAACTCATGATGGTCAATCCAGACCAACATAAGGCTCTATTTAACCCATTAACTCATGGTGGTCAATCCAGACCACCATAAGGCTCTATTTAACCCCATCAGTCCCATAAGGGTATATTATTACCATTATGGGCCTGTTACAACCCAACATTAACCACATAAGTGCCATGATGGTCCTCAAGGACCATCATGACACTAACTACAAACACTACACTATAACCCCCAATAAACCATTTAATCTAAACTAACCCCCCTCTACACTAATCTATTAACACTTACACTACCTACCTACACTACCTACCCCCTAATAAACCTTCCCACTACTCTAATTACAAAAAATAAAAAACCTACAGCACAGAAAACAAAAAACCTACAGTACAAAAAACAAAAAAACCTACAGTACAGAAAACAAAAAACAATTACAACCCCACCCCCCACTACAGAAAACAAAAAAATACATTACAACCCCACCCCCCACTACAGAAAATAAAAAAATTACACACCTGAAAAGGAAAGACAGATAAACACAATACAATACATACATATAATACATTACATACATTACATACAATACATGACATTACATATAATATATTAAATATAATATATTACATATAATATATTACATATAATACATTACATACAATACATGACATTACATACATTACATATAATATATTAAATATAATATATTACATATAATATATTACATATAGTCCTAATCAAATACCCCCTATCTATCTAACATACAATCTATTTAATTTAAAATAAATCCTAACTATATCAAATACATCCCCCTATCTATCTAATATACAAAAAATCCTAACTACATACACAGACCATTATTCTAAAGTAAAATAAAATAATTACAGTCCTAACTACATACACAGACCCTAATTCTAAGCTAAAATCAATAAATTAAGACCACTTACCTTTAAGATGTTGCTTCAGATCACTAACCTATGGGTCAAACAAAAAATAAAAATTAGTACAAAACATTAACATCAAATAAATAAACATTCTATACATTCTAAATATTCAACTCACCTTTACAGCATGTCCAGTCACTGTTTAGCTCTTCCGGCGCGGCCCTGTTAAAAAAAAAACACAATACATGAATACATGAATACAATATATAAACAATAAATAAAATACACAAATAAACATCTAAATATACATTTCACTTACCTACCCGCGATGTCCCCGGCCTTCTCTCCTTCAGCCCCGGCTGGGCCGCGGAACCATTCGCGCTCTAAAAAAAAAAAAGAAAAAAAACTAACGGAGGTCTGCACTGGCAGACCTCCCCGACGCTACTGAACCTCCCGGAGTCGTTTCCGGGAGGAAATTGGCATTGGCGGCTTGTGATTGGCTGAAAAAGCTGTCTATCAATTTCAGCCAATCAAAAGTCGTCAATGTGTGAGCCAATCAGGATGGGATACACCCCAATATCCCACCCTGATTGGCTTAAACACTTGTCTATCTTTCTGGGAACCAATCACAATGCTCAGATGCCTTCAGCCAATCACTATGGGATACACCCCCACGGAGTGATTGGTAGAAGACATCTGCGCATCCTGATTGGCTCCTACATTGACGACTTTTGATTGGCTGACAGCTTTTTCAGCCAATCACAAGCCGACAATGCCAATTTCCTCCCGGAAACGACTCCGGGAGGTTCAGTAGCGTCGGGGAGGTCTGCCAGTGCAGACCTCCGTTAGTTTTTTTTTTTTTTTTTTTTTTAGAGCGCGGATGGTTCCGCGGCCCAGCCGGGGCTGAAGGAGAGAAGGCCGGGGACATCGCGGGGAGGTAAGTTAAATGTATATTTAGATGTTTATTTGTGTATTTTATTTATTTTTTATATATTGTTTTCATGTATTCATGTATTGTGTTTTTTTTTTTAACAGGGCCGCGCCGGAAGAGCTAAACAGTGACTGGACATGCTGTAAAGGTGAGTTGAATATTTAGAATGTATAGAATGTTTATTTATTTGATGGTAATGTTTTGTACTAATTTTTATTTTTTGTTTGACCCATAGGTTAGTGATCTGAAGCAACATCTTAAAGGTAAGTGGTCTTAATTTATTGATTTTAGCTTAGAATTAGGGTCTGTGTATGTAGTTAGGATTTTTTGTATATTAGATAGATAGGGGGATGTATTTGATATAGTTAGGATTTATTTTAAATTAAATAGATTGTATGTTAGATAGATAGGGGGTATTTGATTAGGACTATATGTAATATATTATATGTAATATATTATATGTAATATATTATATGTAATACATTATATGTAATGTATGTAATGTCATGTATTGTATGTAATGTATGTAATGTATTATATGTAATATATTATATGTAATATATTATATTTAATATATTATATTTAATGTATGTAATGTCATGTATTGTATGTAATGTATGTAATGTATTATATGTAATATATTATATTTAATATATTATATTTAATGTATGTAATGTCATGTATTGTATGTAATGTATGTAATGTATTATATGTATGTATTGTATTGTGTTTATCTGTCTTTCCTTTTCAGGTGTGTAATTTTTTTATTTTCTGTAGTGGGGGGTGGGGTTGTAATGTATTTTTTTGTTTTCTGTAGTGGGGGGTGTGGTTGTAATTTTTATTTTTTCTGTACTGTAGGTTTTTTGTTTTCTGTGCTGTAGGTTTATTGTTTTTTGTAATTAGAGTGTTGGGGAGGTTTATTAGGGGGTAGGTAGTGTAGGTAGGTAGTGTAAGTGTTAATAGATTAGTGTAGAGGGGGGTTAGTTTAGATTAAATGGTTTATTGGGGGTTATAGTGTAGTGTTTGTAGTTAGTGTCATGATGGTCCTTGAGGACCATCATGGCACTTATGTGGTTAATGTTGGGTTGTAACAGGCCCATAATGGTAATAATATACCCTTATGGGACTGATGGGGTTAAATAGAGCCTTATGGTGGTCTGTATTGACCATCATGAGTTAATGGGTTAATTTAGGCCTTATGGTGGTCTGTATTGACCACCATGAGTTAATGGGTTAATTTAGGCCTTATGGTGGTCTGTATTGACCACCATGAGTTAATGGGTTAATTAGAGCCTTATGGTGGTCTGTATTGACCACCATGAGTTAATGGGTTAATTTAGGCCTTATGGTGGTCTGTATTGACCACCATGAGTTAATGGGTTAATTAGAGCCTTATGGTGGTCTGTATTGACCACCATGAGTTAATGGGTTAATTTAGGCCTTATGGTGGTCTGGATTGACCATCATGAGTTAATGCGGTAATTATAGTTGCCTGGGGTTAATATTTTTAGTGCGAGTCCTTTCAGGACGTTTACGGTCCTTTGAGGACCCGCGAGGCGGGAAATTTAAAATTGAATTGCAGCAGGGTCACGATCGGTGCCGATCGGGGCCCCCCGCAGCAGGGGTTTTATATGGGGACACTTCGGGGGTCCCGATGGGGACCCCCAGCATAGAGGGGGGTTAATTTTAAGTGCCGCGGCCGGGATTGGGTAATAGTGTGCCGCGGTCCCTTTAAGGAGCCGCGGCGGGGAATTTAAAAGTTTTAAATGCAGCGGGGGCCTGATCGGTGCCGATCGGGGACCCCCGCTGCAAGGGGTTAATGTGTGGGGGCTGCGGGGGTTCCTATGGACCCCTGCAGCAAGGTGTTCATGTGAGGACACTTCGGGGGTCCCGACAGGGACCCCCGCATTGAGGGGGGGTTCATTTTAGGTGCCTAGGGGGGGGTTTGGAGTACCACCCACGGCAGGGCTTATGTGGGGGACTGCCGCGGAGGTCCCTTTTAGGACCCCCGCAGCACTTGATGAGGAGTGGGAGCCTGCGATATCATCTCGCAGGCTGTCACTCCTCATGTACATTTACGCAGTGTAGATACGTACGGGCCTGCTGCGTAGCTCATACGTTGCTCGCAGCAGGGGTAATTTAATAGCATTGGAACTTAGAGAAACTTTGCAGTACGTAGGGCTTAAGTAGAAGCCTCTTATTTACGAGGCTGGAATTTAATGAGGCCCATAATTTTAAAATATGCAAAGCTGCAGAAAAAGCATTTTGTTTTATTTTTATTTTTTTAGAAAAGTATAAAACAAAACATACAAAATACAAAACAGCAAATAATATACAAATTATTATTATTTATATTGTGCCGATATATTCCTTTGTGCTAAATAGGGTAGATACAAGCCCAAAACATACTTAACACGTTATGAAAGAATGGAGGGCCCTGTTATTGAGCTTAAAGTCAAGCAAACAAAGTGCTTTCTCTAAAGCACCAACAAGACTGAAAACTTGAAAACTTACAGTCTTAATGATATGGGTGAGGTATAGGAGTTCCACAGAATAGGGGCAGCATGAGAAAAGTCCTGAAGGTGGGAATGTGACAAGAGAAGAGGAAAGAAGAATGTCATTAGCAGAGCAAAGAGGATGGTTGAGAGAGTATTTAGAGACAAGAGCAGAGATAAAAGAAAGTGCATTATGATTGAGGGCTTTATAGGGTCAGGATTTAAAATGTTATTCTGGAGGCTATGGGAAGAGAGAGTTGCAGTTGTCATGGTGGGATGTATTAGAATTATGGTTGTGTCTTGTGAGAAAAAGTGACGTATTTTGGAGAAAAAAAATTAGGTGAAAATTACAAGATATAGTGATGTATTTTATGTGAGTAATGAAAGAGAGGGCAAGATTGAGTAGAACTCCAAGAAAATGGGTGGTGAGCGTGATGTTGGCATTGGCAATGGTGAGAGATATGTGAGGAGTGGAAGCTATGGAAGAGGGTGGGAAGATTAGTTGTTTCATCCTTGACATTTTGAGTTTGCCTTGATTGGCAGACATCCGGGAGGATATGCTAGAGAGGCAGTTGGCAACATGAGTTAGAAGAGATGGGCATAGATCTTGCGCAGGGAGGTCAATTTGGGTGTTATCAGCATATAGAGAGTATTGAAATCCAAAAGAGTATATTAGGATACCAAGCAAGGAAGTATAGATGTGGAAAAGGGGGGAATTTTGAGGTACAGTCAGAGGGCGAGGTGATGAAAAGGAGCCAGAAAAGGAGACACTAAGGGCACTATTAAAATCTCCCTCGTAGTTCTCTCGGTGCTTGCAAAAGGCCGTTTTTTTGCTGTTTGCGAGTACCGAATCTCTCGCAACCTGCTTTGCAATATGACTACGAAAAATGTGCGAGAATAGGCTCAGAGAGAGCTACGTAGTCACACGCAGCCTTAAATCTACACATGATTATCGCATTTCGTAAGAATCCCTACGGGCACAAAAAGTGCCCGAATGGGATTCTAAAGCCTCTATGTGCTGCCTCGGAGCAGCCCGAGACAGCCGTGTGAGGCTCCTCCGTGCTCCCTATACACATTACCATGCTGCAGGGTTCTCTATCAGGACCCCTGCAGCACCCTCACATTAACCCCTTGCAGCGGGAGTCCCCAATCGGCACCGATCTGGCCCCCGCTGAATTTAAAACTTTTAAATTCCCAGCTGCGGCTCCTTAAAGGGGCCGCGGCACACTATTAGCCAATCCTGGCCGCGGCCCAAAAAATAACCCCCTCTATACTGGGTGTGCCCATCGGGACCCCCGAAGTGTCGCCACATAAACCCATTGCAGCCGGGGGTCCCCGATCTGCATAGATCAGGCCCCCCGCTGTATTTAAAAGTTTTAAATTCAACTCCGCGGCTCCTTAAAGGGGCCGCGGCACACTATTACCCAATCCCGGCAGCGGCCCAAAAAATTAACCCCCTCTATGCTGGGGGTCCTCCGAAGTGTCCCCACATAAACCCCTTGCTGCAGGGGTCCATAGGGACCCCCGCAGCCCCCCCACATTAACCCCCTGCAGCGGGGTTCCCCGATCGGCACCGATCGTGACCCTGCTGCATTTCAATTTTACATTTCCCGCCTTGCGGGTCTGTAAAGGACCATTAAGGTCCTGAAAGGACTCGCACTAAAAATATATTTAATATGATTCTTAATTAACCCGTCACTCATGAAGGTCAATACAGACCCCCATAAGGCCTTAATTAACCCTATAACTCATGAAGGTCAATACAGACCCCCCTAAGGCCTTAATTAACCCTATAACTCATGAAGATCAATACAGAACCCATAAGCCTCTATTTAACCCCATCAGTCCCATAAGGGTATATTATGATCATTATTGGCCTGTTACAACCCAACATTAACCACATAAGTGACATGACAGTCCTCAAGGACCATCATGACACTAACTACAAACACTACACTATAACCCCCAATAAACCATTTAATCTAAACTACCCCCCTCTACACTAATCTATTAACACCTACACTACCTACCCCCTAATAAACCTCGCCACCACTCTAATTACAAAAAATAAAAAAACCTACCTTACAAAAAATAAAAAAATCTACCTTACAGAAAATAAAAAAACATACGTCACCAGAAATAAAGAAACCTATAGTACAGAAAAAAAAAACCTTCAGTACAGAAAAAAAAAAAACTAAGCTACAGAAAAAAACAAATACAAAACAACCCCCCCACTACAGAAAATAAGAAAATTACACACCTGAAAAGGAAAGACAGACATACACAATACAATACATACATACATATAATACATTACATTACATTACATACGTTACATACATTACATTGCAGAGATTTGGGCTCTTTGGCGCTCGCATTGGACGGCGGACACATGCGCTTTTCGGTCCGCCCCCTATTCTTTATCATTGAGGAAACTTTGACCCTGCACCTCACAGTCAGCAGACACATTCCAGCCAATCAGCAGCATACACTCCCTTCCAAAGCCTTCCATCTGAAGGACAGCATCCATTTTAGAATCATTCTGAAGCTGCATTCGTTGTGAGAGGACAGATAGTGTAGCTGCTGGAGATTTAATAGGGAAATAGATAGCCAGGCTGTGTATTTAGCTTCCACTACAGACTTGAAGGACTCATCTGATATCTGCTGCAAGGACAGCTACCCAAAAAGCCCTTTTTAGGGCTAGAACATCATTTATTTTATTTTATAATTTTTTTCTGTGTAATCTAATTGCATATGCCTGCCTGCCAGCGTGTGTGTGTGACAGGCTAACACCTAACAGCTTATATTGTGCTTATTTTCACTACTCATACCTGGTGGTGTACCATACATTGAAAACAACCATTTTTTTCCTGTAATCTAATTTTAGTTGCCTTCCTGTGAAGGGGGTGTAACCCTTACACTACCTGATACAACATCATACCTGATGTATTAAAGCATGTTATTCCAAACAATTTAGGAATGTTAGGTGATTTATGCCCTTTATGGCTTAAAACCAGACTCTGCATCAACTATGAAATTTTCCGTGGGAGTTTTGCCATGGATCCCCCTCCAAAAGGCACAGTCCAGGTGTTAGTCCCCTTGAAACAACTTTCCCATCACTATTTTTGCCAGAAAGAGTCCCTGTGGGTTTTGAAATTTGCCTGCCCATTGAAGTCTATGGCGGTTCGCCCGGTTTGCCCGTTCGCGAACATGTGATGAAATTCGCTTCTGCGGTTCACAAAATCTCTACATATAATATATTACATATAATACATTACATTACATACATTACATACATTACATATAATATATTACATATACATTACATTACATACATTACATATAATATAATATATTACAAATAAAATATATTACATACAATACATTACATTACATACATTACATTACATACATTACATATAATATATTACATATAATATATTACAAATAATACAAATCAAATACCCTCTATCAATCTAACATACAATCTATTTAATATAAAATAAATCCTAACTATATCAAATACACCCCCCTATCTATCTAATATACAATAAATCCTAACTACATACACAGACCCTAATTCTAAGCTAAAATAAAATAATTACAGTCCTAACTACATACACAGACCCTAATTCGAAGCAAAAATAAAATAATTAAGACCACTTACCTTTAAGATGTCCCTTCAGATCACTAACCTAGGGGTAAAACAAAACAAAATAATTAGTACAAAACATTAACATGAAATAAATAAACATTATAAAAAAACACAACACATTAATACAATATACATACAAGAAATAAAATAAACATATAAACATCTAAATATACATTTAACTTACCTCCCCGCGATGTCCCTGGCCTCCTCCCCTTCAGCCCCGGCTGGGCCCCGGAACCATCTGCGCTCTAAAAAAAAAAAAAAAACTAACGGAGATCTGCACTCGCTAATGAGCCTCCCGGATTCTTTTCCGGGAGGAAATTGGCAATGGCGGCTTGTAATTGGCTGAAAAAGCTTTCAGCCAATCAGAATTCGTCAATGTGTTTATTTTATTTCTTGTATGTATATTGTATTAATGTGTTGTGTTTTTTTAACAGGGCCGCGCCGGAAGAGCTGAACAATGACGGGACATGCTGGAAAGGTGAGTAGAATATTTAAAAAAATGTATATAATGTTTATTTATTTCATGTTAATGTTTTGTACTAATTATTTTGTTTTGTTTTACCCCTAGGTTAGTGATCTGAAGGGACATCTTAAAGGTAAGTGGTCTTAATTATTTTATTTTAGCTTAGAATTAGGGTCTGTGTAGTTAGGACTGTAATTATTTTATTTTAGCTTAGAATTAGGGTCTGTGTAGTTAGGACTGTAATTATTTTATTTTAGCTTAGAATTAGGGTCTGTGTATGTAGTTAGGACTGTAATTATTTTATTTTAGCTTAGAGTTAGGATTTATTGTATAGTAGATAGATAGGGGGATGTATTTGATATAGTTAGGATTTATTTTATATTAAATAGATTGTATGTTAGATAGATAGGGGGTATTTGATTTGTATTATATGTAATATATTATATGTAATGTAATGTATTATAAGTAATATATTATATGTAATGCATATAATGTAATGTATGTAATGTAATGTATTATATGTATGTATGTATTGTATTGTGTATGTCTGTCTTTCCTTTTCAGGTGTGTAATTTTCTTATTTTCTGTAGTGGGGGGGGTTGTAATGTATTTGTTTTTTTCTGTACTGTAGGTTGTTTTTTTTCTGTACTGTAGGTTTTTTATTCTGTACTATAGGTTTCTTTATTTCTGGTGACTTAGGTTTTTTTATTTTCTGTAAGGTAGGTTTTTTTTATTTTTTGTAAGGTAGTTTTTTTTATTTTTTGTAATTAGAGTGGTGGGGAGAATTATTAGGGGGTAGGTAGTGTAGGTAGGTAGTGTAAGTGATAATAGATTAGTGTAGAGAGGGTTAGTTTAGATTAAATGGTTTATAGGGGGTTATAGTTTAGTGTTTGTAGTTAGTGTCATGATGGTCCTTGAGGACCATCATGGCACTTATGTGGTTAATGTTGGGTTGTAACAGACCCATAATGGTCATAATATACCCTTATGGGACTGATGGGGTTAAATAGAGGCCTTACGGGGGTCTGTATTGACCTTTATGAGTTATTGGGTTAATTAAGGCCTTAGGGGGGTTCTGTATTGACCTTCATGAGTTATAGGGTTAATTAAGGCCTTATGGGGGTCTGTATTGACCTTCATGAGTGACGGGTTAATTAAGTATCATATTAAATATATTTTTAGTGCGAGTCCTTTCAGGACCTTAACGGTCCTTTAAGGACCCGCGAGGCGGGAAATGTAAAATTGAAATGCAGCAGGGTCACGATCGGTGCCGTTTGCGGACCCCCGCTGCCGGGGGTTAATGTGGGGGGGCTGCGGGGGTCCCTATGGACTCCTGCAGCAAGGGGTTTATGGGTTTATATTGGCAATTAGTGTGCCGCAGCCCCTTTAAGGAGCCGCGGCGGGGAATTTAAAAATTTTAAATGCAGCGGGGGGCCTGATCTATGCAGATCTGGGACCCCCGCTGCAAGGGATTAATGTGGGGACACTTGGGGGGTCCCGATAGGGACCCCCAGCATAAAGGGGGGTTAATTTTAGATGCCACGGCCGGGATTGCGTAATAGTGTGCCGGGACCCCTTTAAGGAGCCGGCAGAGAATTTAAGAGTATTAAATGCAGCAGGGGCCTGATCAGTGCCGATTGGGGACCCTCGCTGGAAAGGGTTAATGTGTCGGGGCTGCGGGGGTCCCTATGGAGGGGGGGGTT
Source organism: Discoglossus pictus (assembly GCA_027410445.1). NCBI lineage: Eukaryota > Metazoa > Chordata > Amphibia > Anura > Alytidae > Discoglossus > Discoglossus pictus. The sequence goes on along the minus strand of CM050165.1, from coordinate 439,584,828 downwards.
AATTTTAGGTGCCGGGGGGGGGTAGTTGGAGTACCCCCCACAGCATGGCTTATGTGGGGTACTGCCGCAGAGGTCCCGTTTAGGACCCCTGCACTACTTTTTGAGGTGTGGCAGCTTGCGATATCATATCGCAGGCTGTCACTTCTCATGTACATTTACGCAATGTTGATACGTACGGCCCTGCTGCGTAGCTCACACTGTGCTCGCAGAAGGGCGATTATAATAGCATTGGAACTTAGAGAAACTTTGCAGTACGTAGGGCTTAAGTAGAAGCCTCTTATTGACGAGGCTGGAATTTAATAGGGCCCTAAATGTTCAGTTTTCTCGATAACATGTGAACCAAGATAGGGCAGTGTCACAGATGCCAAGAGAGTGGAGAATTTGAATAGGAAGAGAGTGGTCAGCTGTATCAAATACAGTGGAGAAATCCAGGAGAATAAGAATAGAGAAGTGGCCCTTTGATTTGATGGTTAGCATGTCATTAGTGATATTAATGAGAGCTGTCTCTGTGGAGTGTCGGGACTGGAAGCCAGATTGGAAGTATAAAGGATTGTGTTGGAGGAAATAAATTGGGAGACAAGATCGTAGATAATACGTTAAAGAAGTTTAGAACCAGGGGCGACAATTAGATGGAGAAGCTGGATCAGATGAGGCTTTATTAAGAATGGGTGTAATAACTGCATGTTTTAAAGGATGATGGAAATTTGCCAGTGTTAAGGGAAAGGTTAAAAAGAGGTGTGAGGGTTGGGGTCAGTGTGAAAGAGAGCGGAGGAATTAGCTGTGATGGAATAGGATCATATTCACAAGTTGTAAGACCAGAGGTTGATAAAAGAAATGTCATCCTCAGTTACAGGGTCAAAGGTGTCCATTATGGATGAGGGAATGGGTTGAAGGCTGGGTGTTGTCAGTATGTTGAGAGGAGAGTGAGTTAGGGTCACATTGAGAAGAGGTGGTGGTGGGCAGAGGAGGATGTTAAATGTGGTGAACAAGCGTTTGGCATTGGAGGCTAAATTGGATATGAGTAATGAGAAGTAGCACTATTTCACAAGATTGAGGGCATATTAATAGGAGCATATAATGAATTTGTAATGAAGGAAGTCTGATGAAGTGCGAGACTTCCTCCATAGTCAGTAGTGCAGGAGCATCTCTGGATGCAGCATGTTTGTGTAGTTACCAATGGTTGTAAGCTAGAGCGAGTACACCTACCTGTGGTTATGTGAGCAAGAGAATCAAGAGTTAAAATTAGATTCAAATTGTAATGTGTGGTTGCAATTTCAGGGCAAGTAAGGGTGGTGCTTTGATGAATTAGAGGTTGTAGCACACATTTCTGTTTGGTTCTGGTGGCTAAGTGAGAAGAGGAGCAGAGATTGGAAGGTGTGGTGAGGCTTTAGGTTAGGAGATAGTGGTTAGTTAGAGGGAGTGGGGAGGTGATAAGGTTGGATATAGTTAAAAGATTTGTAAAAATTAAGTCAAGGGAGTGCCCATTATGGTGAAAAGGAGATTCTGTCCATTGTGAGAAGCCAAGGGAAAAGTTAAGTGCAAGTAGTTTTACAGCTGTAGGGGAGGAGGGAGTGTCAATGGCAATTTTGAAATCACCACAATAAGAGAAGGTATGTTGAAAGAGAGAAAGTGAGGAAGCCAGGCATCAAAATTGTCCAGGAATTGAGAGGCTGGTCCAGGCTGCCGGTAAATAACAGCAACTTGCAGAGCTTTGGGTTAGAAGAGGCGAACAGTGTGAACTTCTAAAGATGAGACTTGGAGGGAGAGAACTGGAGAAATGCAGTTAAATGTGCCACGAGAATAAAGTAATATACCCACACCTCCACCTTGATTATTCCTGGGTCTAGGTGTGTGACTGCAAAAAAAGCTGCCGTATGAAAGTGCTGTAGGTTAGGCAGTGTCTGAAGGAGTAAGCCAGGTTTCAATATTAGTAGTAATATAAGTAGATTGTGGGAGTTAGAAATAAACAGGTCATGAATGAAAGCGAGTTTGTTGCAAACAGATCTTGCATTCCAGAGGGTGCATGAGAAGGGCAAAGTGGAAGTTTTGTGACAGATGATGGGTATTAAGTTATGAGTGTTTTTGTTGTTTGTTGCCCTGAGGGCTGAGGGTAGTTGATAAAAGGTGGGAATGAATAAGGGGCAAGGGTTAGGAGATATATCTCCTGCAGCTAGAAAAATAAGCAGCAAGAGTGATAGGAGATGAGAGTGGGACTTGCAGAAAGTTTCTGCTAATGAACTTTTGAAGATGGAGGAGATATTGTCTGGAGGAAGGAGAGGAGCTCATGGGAGCAAAGAAGAGGGGAGGAAAGAAGGCAAGGTGAGATGGTTAAGTTGTTGGAGACGCGATAAGGAGTACATGAGGAAGAGAGTCTGAGAAACAAGTAGGAGATAATAAGGAAGATTAAAGTAAGAGGGAACATTGTGACAGAGAGAGAAATCAAGAGGAATAGTTAGGAATAGTAAGCAGGTGATGATCATTGGTCGTATAAATTGAGTGAGTTAATAAATTAAGAGAAATCAGTGGCGGGTGGGAGAGGGGCAGCGAGGGAGGAAATTGAAAGGAGTTATCTGGGGAAGTTTAATAGATATTTAGCTGCAGCAAGCCAGGTGTCCTGATGTGTCTGTCAGCAGTTATAATGGTAAGGTTATAAGCTACTTAGAAAAAATAAACATTTTTAAATTAAAGGAGGAGGAGTCAAAGAATGAGTATAAGGATTAAAAGCATAAGAATGAAGCACAAAAAGAGTTATAAATCAGAATAAACATAACAATTAAAAAACAACAAGATAAATAAAAAAATCACAGAAATTAGTATAATAATCATATGAGGAAATGACTGTAGATTTTGGTGAGATCAATTGCATATACCTTGATTGCAGAAAACTGCTTGAATACAGACGACCTGGTGTGTTTGTTAGGCGTTATCTTGCAATGGGAAAGTTTAACGGATATCACAAGCATATCTCATACACACAATATTTAATAAGCTCTTCAACTTGGATCAATACAATCAAAGTGTACCAATAAAGTTGAAACTATAAATGTTCTGCTAGTACATAACATTACTTGTCCTGATAAACTGAAATATAATACACTAAATTTTTTTTAACATATACACATGTTGAATTTTGCACAGACCTTCTTTGATTGCATTCATAATTATCCATACAACCCTTTTACAATAAGGTGGCTTAGCATTAAACATTCCATAAAGTAATCTAGGATAGATGACTTTGATAATGCCTACTAGTAGTACTTGTAGTACTTGAAGTATTAAAGGAGAAAATGCCTTCCATACTTGTTTTGCAAAATCAAAATGCCTGAAGAGATGAGACATATATACACTCAACACCTAACAAGACCTTGGGCAAATGTATATACTTACAAGACGCCAGTAATAATGAAAATACCTTGTGGGCCAAAGCCATGACCCAACGCACAAGCTAAATCTTTAGAATGGTATTTTACAGACACATTTTTACAATTATTTTTTAAATACTATGAGCCTCATTCAATTCGGTGCTTGCAACTCAATCAGAGTAGGCTGTATGTCTGCATGCCTGCTGAGAGCCCGCAGCCGCTTTAACTTATGGTGCTATTCAACTGGCCGGGCTTTGAAAGTCCTGGCCCGATAGCGCACATCACAACCCATGCTATCGAAAGTAGTATTTGTAGGCTTAAACATGATCACTGACTAGTGATGTCGTGAACAGTTCGCCCACGGACTACTCACAGCGATTTGGGCATGTTCGCGTTCGCAGCGGACGGCGAACACATGCGCTTTTCGGTTCGCCCCCTATTCTTTATCATTGAGGAAACTTTGACCCTGCACCTCACAGTCAGCAGACACATTCCAGCCAATCAGCAGCATACACTCCCTTCCAGAGCCTTCCATCTGAAGGACAGCAACCCAAAAAGCCCTTTTTAGGGCTAGAACATCATTTATTTTATTTTACCATTTTTTTTCTGTGTAATCTAATTGCATATGCCTGCCTGCCAGCGTGTGTGTGTGACAGGCTAACACCTAACAGCTTATATTGTGCTCAGTGAAATAAAACAACACTTTTTTGACTGTAATAGATTGAATAGCAATTGCCTGCCTACAGGCGTGTGTGTGAAGCCTATTGCACCTACTCTGCCAACTTTTGCCAGTGCACAGTGATACGTAATATCTGGTGCAACCGTAGTGTACAGTGACATAAAATCTTTTTCCATCTCCCGCTACCAATAATCCATGTCATATACACGTCCCCTGATAGGTGACGTAACAGGTATTAAACTGATAGGAATAAATAGTACAACTGAACACACCACTCCTATCTGGTGGCAACTTTGATTGCACACGAAGTGCCCCTAATTTAAAGTGGGAGGACCGACCAAGCATCTTTTTCCATCTCCCGCTTCCAAAAATTCATGCCATATACAGGTCCCCTGATAGGTGACGTAACAGGTATCAAACTGATAGGAATAAATAGTACAACTTAATACACCACTCCTATCTGGTGGCACATTACATTGCATGTGCAGTGCCCCAAATTCGAAGTAGGAGGTCCGACCAAGCATCTTTTTCCATCTCCCTGTTCCAAAAATCAATGCCATATACACGTCCCCTAATAGTGGATGTAACAGGGATTAAACCGATAGGAATAGTACTACTTAACAGTACACACCTTATAATAATGCAGACAGAGGCAACACAGAGAGAGGAGTCTGAAGAAGAGGAGTCAGAGGAGGAAGGTGGCTTTGAGGAGGTGGAAGACCAAACACAGCAGGTGTTCCAGGGGGCTTGTTGTCACCTTTCGCGGACCCTTGGTGGCTGGGTGGAGGAAGAGACCTTCAATGACATCAGTGAGGACAAGGAACGGGACATGGCTAGCTTGGTATCCAACCTTATGCAAATGGGAAGTTTGCGGTTGTGCAAAGGGACTGTTTGCGGTTGTTTGCGGTGCATTAAATGGGGAGATTGGTCTGTTACTGTAAAGCGGGTGTAACCCTTACACTACCTGATCGATACAATATCATACCTGATGTTTTAAAGCATGTTATTCCAAACAATTTAGGAATGTTAGGTGATTTATGCCCTTTATGGCTTAAATCCAGACTCTGCATCAACTATGTAATTTTCCGTGGGAGTTTTGCCATGGATCCCCCTCCGGCATGCCACAGTCCAGGTGTTAGTCCCCTTGAAACAACTTTCCCATCACTATTGTGGCCAGAAAGTTCCTGTGGGTTTTGAAATTCGCCTGCCCATTGAAGTCTATGGCGGTTCGCCAATGTTCGCTTGTTCGAGAATATTTGATGAAGTTCGCGTCCGCGGTTCGCGAACTTAAAATTTAAGGTTCGCAACATCACTATTGCTGACACAATGCCATAACTCGTGGGAAGAAACAGCCAATATAATGTCGGTCTGATCGTGACTCATGGTTCAAGCCTGTATGACTTTGAAATCTAACTTCCATTTTTCATTGAAGTCCTACGGGCTTGAGCCATGAGTTACGGCTAGTGTCAGCGATCATGTTCAAGCCCGTAGGACTTCAATGAAATATGAAGGTTGGATTTCAAAGTCATACAGGCTTGAATTATGAGTTATGATCAGACCCACATTTCAGATATTATGCAATATTGATAACGGTGTAAATATGATGTTCGATTACATGCGGCTCTTGCCAGGATCGATATAACAAAGAAATAGAACATGAAATAAAGTATTTTTGGGGGCCGATTTGCGAGCTTGAGAATGTTGTGCTATTAACTCTAAGACCTAACATCACTTTCCCTTTTAATAAAATTACAGTAGTGTGTGTGTATATGCATTTACAGTGCTCCGTCCATGTCATTAAGCCCTTTGCAAAACCTCCTTGGTACCAGTAACTTGTGGTTAAATTTTTGCCATTTGCGGGCTTGATGGAGTGGTTAGCGAGGGTGAATTGAAGCAATTGAATAGCGATTTGCGATTTTAGGGTTTGGAAGTCTTGCAGCTGTAAAAGATCAAAGGCTTGGAGGGCTTTAACTTGTGATTTGCAAATCACAATGGATTGCAATGAATCGCAGCTCGGAGCCCGTAACTCGATCGGAGCACGCAAATGGAAGCCAATTGAATAGCAAAATAACTTGCGAGCTCCATTTGCAATCCCGGATCTCCCGAAAGTCTCAATTGAATGAGGCTCTATATGTGAAAACCTTACTACCTGTAAATTATATACAAATATATATATAATCTGACATTTTCATCAATGCAATAAATACAAATAATGGAAAGGGGGGCAAGTCCGTAAAACTGAACTCTTCTTTCTATTTTATAGAACGGCTCTTTTGCTCACTTTCATTCTCAAAAAGATTGTACTGTATCTTGTGGTGCCCAAGAAATCATAGGTGAGTATTATTGGTGTATGAGAGGTTTGCATGCTTTTAACAGCTACAGAAGAGATATGACATATTATTCCATCTTATTTCACTAAAGGGCCACTCTGGTACTCATACCATAGGGTTTAATTTATAAATATGTATAAAGCACATCACTGGAAGGTTTGATCATGAGACTAAATTTCAAATATTTTGACAATATCATGAGAAGAAAAAATTTCCTAGAGAAGGGGAAAAATTGAAGGAACGCAAAGAAGAGGGTGGCATGGGATAGATAGATGCAGTGGCAATGGTTGAAAGGTGTACCTGGCCTGCTGTGGTCCATAGGGTCATGTAATGTCAGACATGACTGAACACATACAATAATTATTATCCTTTATTTGTAACACACCAACATATTCCCTAGCTCTATACAAGGGTTACGTACAAGGCAACAAAACGAATTTTAACACATTGCAAAAGAATGGAGCACCCTGTCTTTGAGTTTAGAATACAATGTACATAGTGCTTTCCCCAAAGCACCTTGCAAGATTTAAAACTAGCAAACTTACAATCTAAATGGTTAGGGTATGGTACAAGAGGGTGATATATGCCAAGTAAAATCCAGAAGCCTTCCATATGCATATAAGTTAGGCTAAATAGCACATGGAAGATGAAATACTCCATTGACTATGGGCTCTATTCCATGGCTACCGCAAGAAATGTCAGAGTCAAATTCACTTGTAAGTCACTACTGATATATCACATGCATAAATGTAACCTCAGAGAAATGACATTTGTGAGCTTGAAATGTCCATAATATCATAATCCCCAAGTGCCTCCCTTAACGATATCTTATCATTATTATTATTGTTTATTTTTAACGCGCAAACATATTCCTTAGTGCTATACAGGGTTAAGTTCAGTGCAAAGACAATTACAATATTAACAAGATGAAAAAGGATAGAGGGCCCTGTCTTTGAGCTTAGAATCCAGTGTCCATAGTACTTCCCCGAAGCCCCATGCAAGATTGAAAACTTGCAGACTTTCAATCTAAAGGATTCTTACTAAGGTTAACACGTAAGTAAAGGTACAAAACTGCCTCATAGAAACCTGGTTGCTACAATCCCTACAATATGAAGGAGCTAACACCTTAAAGATATATGGAAGTTATATAAATGCATCTGATAGAGGAGACTCAGGAGTCTATTCAAACATTTTCTTGCATGAAAAATACCAAAATAAACATGAATAAACTTACCCCCGTGTTTGCAAAATGTCTTCACTTTTCTCGCAGTTGCTTTTGAGAAGGAAAGCCCTTGAAAATCCAAGCTAAATTAGTATAAAATTCATAATTAATTTTGGCCAGTCAGAAGCAGAATGAATCAGTATAAATCCCACTACCTGCTATTAGCTGGGGTATCCAGTATCTGAACTATAACCTAATATTTTTCCCATTAGTACCCAATATTGACTCCTATACCATACTTTACTATATACTAAAACATGGGAGAAAATATATAGTACATTACCTACCCTTTTGACTACCTTCAATTAGAATCCACAACCGCATGGTGCTCATTCTTCATCTTTAGATAATTTGGAACTTCCATCTTGATTAAAGCATCTGTCTTCTTTCTTGCCTGAAGCCATTGATCTTCTCTTCGGCCCAAAGAAACGAGTCTCTGCATAAAATGACTCCAGTGTAATTCATGTAATGGAGATTCTCCAAGGAGCTCCAGCACCGATAAACTTTCTTTTTTATATCGCTGATATGATAGGGTTAAAGTAGGAGAGATGAATGTGTTTCTTATGGTTTAAGAATGTTCTTGGTAGAAAACTGAAAGTCAGTGTTTTATAACATCTGCTTTAGTCCCATGTGTGTGTGCTGAATGGTATTGTACTATGGTATATGTTCCCATGGACATTGTAATATGTTATGTGAAGGTGTTCCATTCTGTTCATGTTTTCAGAATGTGCCTCTGTTATTTCTAATTGAAATTGAGGCTATTTATTCACGTACTGTCTCTTTAACAGCTTTAACCAGCTCACAGCACAACATGTACACTCAAAAGTACTGATTGGTTAAGCCTAACCAGTAACAATGGATAGATGTCAACATTTTAACCAATTAAAAACCCGAGGAGGAGGCATATTCAAATATATGATTCTGATTGGCTGAAATTTGATTTACACCTATTTCAGCCATTCCGAATTCACAAAAGCAGTATATATATATATTTTTTTTGTTTGTTTATAGAGCAGTGGAATTTTAAGACAGAGGTTAATTTCCATGGGCCAAAAGAGAGGACCAAAGGCTGCAAGCAAGAAAAAAGAGGATGGTTTCTTCAATCAAGATGGAAGTGTCTCTTATCCAAGGCTGAAGAATGAAAACTGTGACTGGTAAATATATTAGCGATTGGGTGTGCTGGTTGGGTAGAATGTGAGCACAACCAAAGTTTAGCCTTAGCGCTTGGTAGATCTTGACTGATCGGCGATGGTGTTTAATAGGTTCGAATCGCACAAATCCTAGTTGTATACTGCTTGTTGTGTACGGCGGTCGGATGTGCTGCTATTCCCAAAAGCACTGTTCACACCGGTGCCTTGTTGATATGTGAAGGAGGTGTGGAGAGGGAATCTTTGCAAAGCGCACAATCTTGAGTGTGTCTAACACGACATACCCGGATGGTGTCCTCGGTCTCTTGGTTCTAAGACATATGCCGTCTATGGTGTGCTTATCCACGGTATAATGTATGTATAGTGTGATGACGCCTTGTGTTGCATGTAACCGCTGAGTCTGATGTTGTGTACTTTCCACGTGAGCGTGAAGGTGTGTCCCAAAGCACAAGAACATCAGACCATTTTCATAAATAGAAGTATCTTTATTGGTAAAATTTTGATACAATTCGGGTAAGTAAAATCCTTTGATAAGAACAATAAAACCAAGTAAAAGTGCCAGATGCATTTTGCTGCTGTAATCTGCAGCTTCCTCAGTGACAAAAAAGGTTTCCTAAAACAGGAGATTGATAGGAGTGTACATGAGTATACAGTCAGGTCCATAAATATTGGGACATCGACACAAAACTAATCTTTTTGGCTCTATACACCACCACAATAGATTTGAAATGAAACAAACAAGATGTGCTTTAACTGCAGACTTTCAGCTTTAATTTGAGGGTATTTACATCCAAATCAGGTGAACGGTGTAGGAATTACAACAGTTTGTATATGTGCCCCCCACTTTTTAAGGGACCAAAAGTAATGGGACAATTGGCTGCTCAGCTGTTCTATGGCCAGGTGTTTGTTATTCCCTCATTATCCCATTTACAAAGAGCAGATAAAAGGTCCATTGTTAAAGTGTGCTATTTGCATTTGTTGCTGTTAACTCTCAATATGAGATCCAAGGAGCTGTCACTATCAGTGAAGCAAGCCATCATTAGGGTGAAAAAACAAAACAAACCCATCAGAGAGATAGCAAAAACATTAGGTGTGGCCAAATCAACTGTTTGGAACATCCTTAAAAAGAAAGAACGCACCAGTGAGCTCAGCAACACCAAAAGACCCGGAAGACCACTGAAAACAACTGTGGTGGATGACCGAAGAATTCTTAACCTGGTGAAGAAAACATCCTTCACAACAGTTGGCCAGATCAAGAACACTCTCCAGGAGGTAGGTGTATTTGTGTCAAAGTCAACAATCAAGAGAAGACTTTACCAGAGTGAATACAGAGGGTTCACCACAAGATGTAAACCATTGGTAAACCTCAAAAATAGGAAGGCAAGATTAGAGTTTGCCAAACAACATCTAAAAAAGCCTTCACAGTTCTGGAACAACATCCTGTGGACAGCTGAGACTAAGATCAACTTGTACCAGAGTGATGGGAAGAGAAGAGTATGGAGAAGGAAAGGAACTGCTCATGATCCAAAGCATACCACCTCATCAGTGAAGCATGGTGGTGGTAGTGTCATGGCGTGGGCATGTATGGCTGCCAATGGAACTGGTTCTCTTGTATTTATTGATGATGTGACTGCTGAAAATAGCAGCAGGATGAATTCTTAAGTGTTTCGGGCAATATTATCTGCTCATATTCAGCCAAATGCTTCAGAACTCACTGGACGGTGCTTCGCAGTGCAGATGGACAATGACCCAAAGCATACTGCAAAAGCAACCAAATCGTTTTTTAAGGGAAAGAAGTGGAATGTTATGCAATGGCCAAGTCAATCTCCTGACCTGAATCCGATTGAGCATGCATTTCACTTGCTGAAGACAAAACTGAAGGGAAGATGCCCCAAGAATAAGCAGGAACTGAAGACAGTTGCAATAGAGGTTTGGCAGAGCATCACCAGGGATGAAACCCAGCACCTGGTGATGTCTATGCGTTCCAGACTTCAGGCTGTAATTGACTGCAAAGGATTTGCAACCAAGTATTACAAAGTGAACATTTTATTTATGACTGTTAATCTGTCCCATTACTTTTGGTCCCTTAAAAAGTGGGAGGCACATATACAAACTGTTGTAATTCCTACACCGTTCACCTGATTTGGATGTAAATACCCTCAAATTAAAGCTGAAAGTCGGCAGTTAAAGCACATCTTGTTCGTTTCATTTCAAATCCATTGTGGTGGTGTATAGAGCCAAAAAGATTAAAATTATGTCGATGTCCCAATATTTATGGACCTGACTGTACATGTTCCTTAGTTTACAATTATAAAAGCGATACACATACAACGTGAAATGTAACCTTTATAATAACTAGGTATGTATGAATAAAGTTTATATGTCTTGTGTGCCTAGAAATATCAAGACTAATAGAATTACTGATGGATCATTAAAGTGCTAAATTATGTGTAGAGAGAGGACCTTGAGGGCAACATAAGGCCTGGTTTAAATGTGCCTGTGGTTATAGCTGGTGTACATCTACTACGTGTAGGTAGCTGGTGATACATATAATTGCTGTTGTCTAGTTGAGTACCGATAGGAGGTTCTTTGTAGTTCCATAACCCTATGGTAGTTACTAACCCTCCTTTGGGGATATGCTGACATGGTTGGAGTGGCCCCGTACTTACGGATATAAACAGTATGTGCTATGATTATATATACCTATCTCTTTGGGAATATAGGGCAAGGAGATGCTGCATTTGTAGACCCATATGTATAGACAATAATATATAAAAGCATACATGTATATGGATTTAAAAACATAAATGTGCAACATGATATGTAGAATATAAGGAGCAATAGCGAATTATACACTTATATAAAACATAAGGAAATAAGGATAAGAGTGTGGATTCATACGCAAGAATCACAGCAATATATAAGGACATGTACAACCATGATATATAAAAAAGATGGATCATATACACACATATATATATATATATAAATATATATATATATATATATATATATATACATACACACACATATACATGAGGTAATGTGTAGTGCTGTGTGGGGGGCAACTCTGATCAATAAATGTGTGGTGGTGTTGGGGCTGCATAAATAATGTAATGACAAAGATAATAAGGTATAAATTAATTAATTAATTAATATCCTGGCCCTTGTGCTTAATGCACACCAGTGTCACACCTTGGTGGGTCTTGGTGAGCTCTGTTTTGGAGTGTGGCTCCATGTGTACACTTACACATTGGGCCTTGGTGTGTTCAGTGGGCCTTTGTATGTGAGGTGGGCCCAGGAAAAATAATTTGGGCAAATAAGCCTTGTTTTCTCATATTGGGGCATGGTATGTATGTGGGTGAATCCAGTGGCCTGCTAAAGCATGTGGGATGTGCCTGGCTTATCCATTTATTGGTATGGCTTTGCAAAGATTCCCTCTCCACACCTCCTTCTGGTAAATATATATACATTGGGGTCCATGTGGTGTAAGGGTGCTAAGGTTTAGGGGTTCTTACAGACCCCCATGGTCTAGGGTTTAACATTTGTGTGCCATTGGGGGCTATAAGGCTGACCATGGTAATGGGGTTAAAGTTAGATTTCATAGTGGTCAATGGCAACCATTATGGTTCTGGTTAGATGCCCCATAGGGGTCCATAGAGACCCCATGGAGTTAATGGACCCCCATCCCTAAGCACAAGGAAAATTGGAAATTGAGCTCGATGGCCCCCGGGTATTGAGGGGGAATCTCAGGGGATACCTGGTCTCATAGGTGTAGCGGGTCAAAGGCATGGCTGGATTACCCATTAGGCAAACTAGGCAGCTGCCAAGGAGCAATTCCCTGTGTGGGGCTGTTTTTTTTTAGCTTAATACCACTTAAAAAATATTTTTTGGCCTTCAAAACTAAATGCTGCAGACTGGCCACTAGGTTTCGCCCACCTGAAACTAGAGTAAAGAAATGTCACTGATCACTTTCACATCCCCTGTATTTCCTGCTGAATGTAGAGAAAGGGCAAAAAATGCACCAGTTGAACAGAAGTAGTAAGTAAGTATATACTGTTTAATGTTTTTTCACAAAAATATTTTTATGTATGGAAATCTTGTTAGAAAGTAGCTCCTCAATAGTATTTATTCTTGGAGATAAGTTGCTTACTTGATTCTGTCTGAATGGCTATTAATATTGTATGATATAGATAATTCTGGGTTAATATTTATTTATGTATTTATATGTACATTTATATATTGTTATGCTAATTATATGTGACCCCTGCTGAATATGTGTACCTTTGATTAATTATAGTTGATCCTGATTAAATATGTATGTATTTGTATATTTAAAGTTTTGGTGAGCCTAGCTAAATATGCTGTTACATAAATATGTGTTTATATTATAATTATGGTTGACCCTGAGTGAATAGATGTAAATGTAAATGATTTAGGGAGCCCTGGCATAATATATACTTAGAAAATAAAAGTAGAGGTATTATGTTTATAGAGGAACCGACCTGAATATGTATACATTCATATGATTATAGTTGAACATGGCTGATTATGTATATTTTCATATTATTATAGATGAACATGGCTGAATATGTATACATTCATATTATTATAGGTGAACCTACCTGAAAATGTATACATTAATATAATAATTGACAACTAAGATGATTTATATTTATATTAGAATAGTCGCTTATGTCCCATATATGTCTGTAGGATGACCTTGGCTGAATATGTGTGTGTTTGTATGAGACACTGACTAAATATTTATATACTGTATTACTATGATGATTTCAGGTGACCCTCTCTGAATATTTATACAGTAATATGATTAAGGAGACCCTGCGGTTTATGTGTACATATATAGGGCCTCATTCTATTATCGGCCATAGGAGATGCGGGGCCGCAAGGACTGGCCGCAAGCTATTTGCCTATTCTATTCCCTTCCGGCCAGGGATTCCGGCAGGCTTGCGGCCGGCCCCTTGCTATCCCTTACGGCCGCACGCGCCGGAGGAAAGCCTTTGATCTTAAACGGCCGCAAGCGTTTCGGCCGCAAGAAAATCCTGGTTGCTATTCAATTGCTCCGGGAACCCTGTCTGCAAGGCTAAAACCGAGCTGCAGCTTACTTGCAGCAAAAAGGTCCCGCAGGCACACAATTAAGCACATTATAAAGCCATAATAAAGCCATCCTGCACTCTGACGAGACTATAAAGTGATTGTAGGTGTTAGCATTAATAGCACAACATTCCCCTACACTCAAATCCGTAAATAAAAATGTTTTTGAATTTATGTCACATATCCATGTAAAAAGTCCAGAGGGCTTGGAGCACCTCAGACCCGCCCACGCTGCGGCCGGAAAATAAACAGTTAATGTAATCTCGGATTTGGGCTAATGTGCAAGCTTTAGAGGGGGTTGCTATTAATCCTCATGTCCCCCATTATGATCCCTAGCATTTACAGAGCTTTACAGTGCCGTCTTGAATTTATTTTTGCATTTAAAGATTTCTGAGCTTACAGCCGGTTGCAACATATACGGCCGGCCGTGCGTGTGAGTAGCTATGCTGTAGACATGGCTGTTATGGGGAAATGTCTGTGATTTGCTCACACAGCAAGATAGCGATAAACACTCACAGAAAATGTAAAAATGGTTGCGCGCATACCCAGCGCATGTACTCACAGGGGGTCCTCCACTTCACTGCCCAGGGGCTCCAAAAATGGAGATCCGGCACTGGTCATAGGCACAGGGATTATAAATCCCCTGTTTTTTTATTTAGCCATGCCTGGGAAGGACTTTATATAGATAGATAGGACTATGAGAGGTTGTAAGTTTAACGACTAGTATATTGTGTGGGTACCATTCTGTAGCATAACAATGTAGACATGTTACAGCTAAATAGCTCCAGGCAAAGCCATGGAGCCATGGAATACAGTCCCAAGTTTACACATAATTTGCAACATCAATATCTTCTTTATCGTAACTATGGTAGGGAATGTATAAAATAAAGCAAGGAAGCTAGTAGGTGCCTCTTATTACCATCAAAAGATAACGGAAAAATATAATATTTAAATATATGAATTGGAATGGCTGAATGACAAGGTGTTTATATAGATAGATGTGAATATGACAGTATGTAAGGACTAGTATATTGTTTAAATACCATTCCGTAGCGTTACAATGGAGACTATTGAAACTCAGAGTCTCCTATGGGTATAGTTTAGGCAGGCTGTTAGCACATGATAGAGCTAACTGGCTATGGGCAAACCCTCCTGGGTATTAGTCAGTACATTTTATGGGATTTTTATTGTGGGAGCCATGGATTAACTCTGCAAATTAGCTTTTTACAAATCCTGCAGAAACAAATTAGCTTTATGGGAGTTTTTCCAATAGCCATTAAATAAGTCCTAAGTTTACACATATTTTGCAACATCAACATCTTCTTTATCATAACTTGAAACATGTGGTAGGAGATGCATTTAATAAAGCATGGAAGCTAGTAGGTACCTCCCATTGCCATCGAAAGATAATGAAAAGATGCAAACAATATATACTAAAAAAAAAAAAAAGAGAGAGAAGTGATGAAATATTGAGGGAAGCTGTTAGGAGAACCAAAACTGAAGAGAACTCTGTAGGACAGGAAATTGCTGTCTGGTAAAAATGATTAAAAAATAAAAGATTCAATGAAACAGAAATAGATATAAAGATATTTTATTAAACACAGTTCAGATTCAGTTCAGTAATAAAATAAATTAAATATATACACCAAAAATATAATTACAAGTAATAAGTAGGAACATTTTACTGAAAGTAGGACTAATAATAAAATGAGTGGTACAAAGCAAAAATCACATTCATGGCTCCCCTTAAAATAATGTTCCTTATTATATTGATATTTAAATTATTTTTAGCAAACTCATGCCAGATATTATGTTAAGTCTAACATCTTACTCGAACCATTCTTCACAAGTGACAAATCTACACCTCGAGAGTGCAGGAATACCTGATTAAAAGTTACATTTACAGTGATAAAACCTTTTAGGGTATATTGAGATGAATAATTTAGCCGGATTATAACACAATTATGTGATCTAATTTAACTCTTTGGAGAGGGGATAAAGCTCTTCAAGATAAATCTTATCCTCCCTTTTTCAGTCCTACTGTCCCTCTTAGCAGACTTGTAGTTACATCATGTCTGGTCATACCTCATATCATTTTGCTAAGAACAGCAAAGTCTTGGATCACTAATATGCAAAATACATTTCTATACTAGGGTGTGTAACCTTTTATTAGATGTTGGCTAATGCACAAATATGAAGGACAGTAAATGAATAACCAGTTGCTCAGAAAACAAGTACTTGTAAATTTATAGCTCAAATAAAACCTCTAAGGAATAGGTGTGTGAACTTAAGAATCTAGGATTATCTGCCAATCTGCCTAAACAACAACTGTGTATTTATTAATAAATGGCCCGCTAGCAAATTTTGTACATCATGTTTATTTGGGTATTAGCTTTGCTGGCCAAGTAATGATCAGTTTTCTGTGTGTTATACATATGACATCTTGAGATCCTTTAGGATACTATATTTACTGGCTACCAGATGTTAGTAAAGGTTCACTGTATAATTATTTGTAGAGAATAAATTAAATTAAGGCTTTATAACTTATATTTATGCATTATCTCTTATTAAGTGTCCAAGAAAAAGGATCTAGGTCTCTATTGCAAGACTCCCATTAGGGTCTTTTTTCTTGAACTGCTGTGGTCCTTTAACAAATAAAGCAAATTCAGAGCACACTTCTTGGTGGTATAGGGACAATCCAATTAAGCTGATTTTTATGAATATATTTTAAACACATAAGAAGCCTGACACTGCAATGTTGCTCTGCCCATGTTTGCAAACACACAATAGTTTAGTGGAGCAAAATAAACAGATCAATACTTTTAAAAATCCCTGGCCTGTATAGTCTTCAGATTTCTAGGCCTCCACTGTGTTCCAAGTGGTCATAGGCTACATGATGCTGTCACTGTATGTGTCTTCCTCCAGGTTAGACAAACTGCATTTCATTTAGTCCATAAGGAGCCCTTCCCATACTCTAGGAGTGGTCTTATATCCAGGCTGCTCAGGTGCAGCTAATTTATTGAGCAGAGAGTTTCACTACTTTAAAGAATAGAGCTTTAAAGAGTCTGTTGCTCACATAAATGTACTGTGTGTCACAATACATCAATACACATATTTATCTGCTTTCTACTTACATTTATCCTGTATAACATTTCTTATTAAAATGTATTTGTTCGTTTTTTGATTGACAACAATAACCCTTGAATTGAACACAAGGTAATATGTCTGACTTTACCACATTTGCAAACTGTAATCCTAAAGAACTTCCATTAAATTAAAAAATAATGACTTTTAATGAGTTTTATTGCTCAAGACTTTTTTTTTTTAAGTACACTGAAAGTAATAATGTTCATTAATTAAATGTACACATTGCTAGACCTTTATTTTATTTTTTTTTCAGTTCATTTAAGCCATTAAATGTTACAGAGATATCAGTGCAAAAATATTTTGTACAAATATATATATTATCTGTTTAACATATTAATCAATACAAGAAATACAAATAATGGAGAAGGGGGGGCAAGTCCTTAAAACTGCACTCTACCACTCTACTTTCCATTTTTATAAAATGGCTTCTTGCTCACTTTCATCCTCATATGGAGTGTATTCTGTGGTGCCCAAAAAATCATAGGCGAGTAATATAGGGGTAAGACATGTTTGCATGTTTTTAATAGCTACAGAATATATGTGACATCTTATTCTGTCTTGTTCCACTAATTAACAACTGTATTACTCATACAAGCACATCACTGGAAGGTTTGAACATGAGGCTAAAGCACAAAACATATTATAAGAAGACATGATTCCCTAGAGAAGACTGATGCTGGAAAAAATTGAAGAAACGAGAAGAAGGAGGCTGGCTGAGGTGGGGATGGATCGATGAGGTAATTGAAGCAATGAACATGAGCTTGAGGAATATTGGAGGGGCAATGTCTTACCAATGTGCCTGGTGTGCTGTGGTCCATAGGGTCATGTAAAATCAGACACGAATGAATAAATAAACAATAATAATAATTATTATTCTGTAGTGCTATACGTGAGTTAAGTACAAGGCAAAAAACTAATTTCAACATATTGCAACAGAATGTTTCAGAGTTTAGACCCTAACGTACATGGTGTTTTCCACAAAGCAACTTATAAGATTGAAAACTTGCACACTTACAATCTAAAGTGTTAGGGGATCGTAAACAAAGGTGATATATACCTAGCAAAATTCAGAAATGTTCAATATTCCATTAAATTATATAAAACTTGAAGGATGAAACACTCCAGAAACTTATAGACTATGGACTCTATTGAATGGCTCCCATAAAAAGGTGAAGAATGATGTTCACTTGTACATCTTGAAATGTTCATAATATAGTATTACCTGAGTGCCTGTCCCATAACTACTTTTAAAATCACTATCATATGCCTCCCATAACAATATCCAATATCCAGCTGAAGTCTGCATGGATGTAAAAGCACAAAAATGCCTCCAAGAAACCTGGATGTCACAATATGTAGGAGCTCACACCTTAAAGGTATATGAAGTTTCATGGATTATGAATGCATCTGATAAAGGAGAATCAGTACTATATGCAAACATTTATTTGCATGAAAAAATCCCCAATTAAACATTAATAAACATACCCTTGTGCAAAATTTCTTCACTTTCACTTCAACTTCTGCAGATGATTTTGAGAATGAATGCTCCTTACAATGTAAGCTAAATTAGTATAAAATTCATAATTCATTTAGGCCAATCACAGACAGGCACACCAGCCTCTGCAGCAAAGCACCATGGGATTTATAGTATTTGTTCCCAAAAACATATTTATCTATCCTTGCTTTAATGGTGCAACTCAACAGTGCTGCTCTGGGCCTCTAGTCTGTGCTGCTACTGGCCGGAAGGATAGTATAGGGTTAAAAACTGTGTCTGAATGCAGTGCTTCTATTGGTAGGTATGAGGTGCCTATGTAGGCAGCTCTGGGGGTGTGGAAACCATTTTTTTTTAAAATCTGTATGTGTACACAATGAATCAATGTAACATTTCTGATATAAGCAGTGTGTATTAAATTCGAAAAAGTTACCCACAGGGAAACTTCCATATAACTTTAATTGTGTTGGATTGAGGTTGATTGCTCAAATCCCAACAATTAAGGGGATACTAGTGCTACTACCATTACTCCTATGAACCAAGAAATCTCAGTTTTAAATTCCCAAACCTTTAGTCTTTATTAGTTCTGGTGATTTTAGCCACTGATACTTATAAGACACCTTCGCACTATTTGTGCTGAATGTATTATTGAAATCACTTTGTTAAATACAGAGCTTTTAACCTCAGATACTACATAGTTACATAGTTACATAGTAATTGAGGTTGAAAAAATACTTTTAGCCCATCAAGTTCAACCTTTTAATATCTCCTCTGATCTGTAATACGCACATTAGTTGTTCATTGATCCAGAGGTAGGCAAACAAAAAAAACAGTGAAACTTAGCCAATTGTCTCAAAAGGGAAAAAAAATTCCTTCCTGACCCATGATACTGGTGATCAGATTCCTCCCTGGATCAATACTCCCTCTCTAATTATCCAGGATAACTCTGAATGTCCTTTTTATTTAAAAAATATACCCTATCCCTTTTTAACGTTATCTATCAAATTATTTTTTAGTTTAAGGAAGATACAATCATAATACTTAAAAATGAATTTATTATCAATGTTAAAATTAACAACAGCACTTAAAATACTTAAAGCATAGTTATCTTATACTGTTCCACCATATCGTCCATAAGTTAGAAAATGTGGTAATTGCACTGGATAATAGAGATATAGATATCTAATGTGGAAAACAATATGATATGTACAAGTATACAATTACTTATCCAAAAGCATTGAATGTGCAAAACAAAAAACTGACTCATATATAGTCCTATTAAAATAATATAAAGTGCTAAGTGTTGACTATAAGAAAATAGTTACAGTGCTTGCTAAGTACCGTATATACTCGAGTATAAGCCGACCCCAAAATATTGGGAAAGATGAGTGACTCGAGTATGACGAGGTGTGGGAAATGTGTTGCCCCCTGTGTCCCCATCTTGTGTGCCCTTTTCTTGTGTCCCCCCTCTCTCCCCCCTGTGTCTCTTCTCCCCTCTCCCTCGCCTGTGTCTCTTCACCCCTCTCCCTTCCCTGTGTCTCTTCCCCCCTCCCTTATCACACTCCTCAACCCCCCTCCTCAATCTCAACCTCCCTCCTCATCACCCTCCTTAACCCCCCTCCTCATCCTCCCTCCTCATCCTCAACCTCCCTACTCAACCCCCCTCCTCATCCTCAACCCCCTTCCTCAACCCCCTCCTCAACCCCTCCTCATCCTCCCTCCTCATTCTCCATCTCCCTCCTCATCCTCAACCCCCTCCTCAACCTCCCTCATCAACCTCAACCGCTGCATCCTCATCCCGCTCCTCATCCTCAACCGCCTCCTCAACCTCAACCCTCCTCCTCATCTTCAACCTCCCTCCTCATCCTCAACCTCCCTCCTCAACCCCCTCCTCAACCCCCCTCCTCCACCCCCTCCTCATCCTCAACCCCCTCCTCATTCTCAACCTTCTCCTCAACCTCCCTCCTCAAACTCAACCCCCCATCCCCATCCTCAACACCCTCCTCATCCTCCCTCCTCAAGCCCCCATCCCCAACACCCTCCTCATCCTCCCTCCTCAAGCCCCCATCCCCAACCCCCTCCTCAACCTCCCTCCTAAACCCCCCTCAACCCCACCCTCAACCCCCATCCTCAACCCCTCCTCAACCTCAACCCCCCTCCTCATCCTCAACCTCCCTCCTCATCCTCCCTCCTCATCCTCAACCTCCCTCCTCAACCTCAACCCCCCTCCTCAACCTCTCTCCTCAACCCCACTCCTCAAACCCCTCCTCATCCTCAACCCCCTCCTCATCCTCAACCCCCTCCTCAACCTTCCTCCTCATCCTCAACCTCACTTCTCATCCTCCCTCCTAAACCCCCCATCCTCAACCCCTTCCTGAACCCCCTCCTCAACCCCCCTCAACCTCCTTCCTCAACCTCCCTCCTCAACCCCCCATCCTCATCCTCAACCCCCCATCCTCAACCCCCTCCTCAACCTCCCTCCTCATCCTCCACCCCTCCTCATTCTAATCCCCCTCCTCATTCTAAACCCCCCTCCTCACTTTACCCCTCTAAATACCTCCCCTTTCCCCTCACTTACCTCCATCTTCAGCTTCTGCTCCGGCCTCCGCTCCTTCTGGCGTCTTGACCCGGAAAATGCTAATGACGTGGCGCATGTGACGTCACCTCATTATCATATACCGGATGCCGATGCTGCATCCTCAACCCCCTCCTCATCCTCAACCCTCCTCCTCATCCTCAACCTCCCTCCTCATCCTCCCTCCTCATCCTCAACCTCCCTCCTCAACCCCCTCTTCAACCCCCCTCCTTCACCCCCTCCTCATCCTCAACCCCCTCCTTATTCTCAACCTCCTCCTCAACCTCCCTCCTCAAACTCAACCCCCATCCCCATCCTCAACCCCCTCCTCAACCTCCCTCCTCAACCCCCTCCTCAACCCCACTCCTCAACCTCCCTCCTCAACCCCCCTCAACCTCCCTCCTCAACCCCCCTCCTCAAACCCCATCCTCAACCCCCTCCTCAACCTCAACCCCCCTCCTCATCCTCGACCTCCATCCTCATCCTCCCTCCTCATCCTCAACCTCCCTCCTCAACCTCAAACCCCCTCCTCAACCTCCTTATCCTCAACCTCCCTCCTCAACCTCAACCCCCCTCCTCAACCTCCCTCCTCAACCCCCCTCCTCAAACCCCTACTCATCCTCAACCCCCCTCCTCATCCTCAACCCCCTCCTCAACCTTCCTCCTCATCCTCAACCCCCTCCTCATCCTCAACCCCCATCCTCAACCCTCTCCTCAACCTCAACCTCCCTCCTCATCCTCAACCTCCCTCCTCATCCTCCCTCCTCATCCTCAACCTCCTCATCCTCAACCTCCCTCCTCAACCTCAACCCCCCTCCTCAACCTCCCTCCTCAACCCCCCTCCTCAAACCCCTCCTCATGTTCAACCCCCCTCCTCATCCTCAACCCCCTCCTCAACCTTCCTCCTCATCCTCAACCCCCTCCTCAACCTTCCTCCTCATCCTCAACCCCCTCCTCAACCTTCCTCCTCATCCTCAACCCCCTCCTTAACCCCCCGCCTCAACCCCCTCCTAATCCTCAACCCCCTCCTCAACCTCAACCCCCTGCCTCATCCTCAACCTCCCTCCTCAACCTCAAACTCCCTCCTCAACCTCCATCCTCAACCTCGCTCCTCAACCTCAACCACCTCCTCATCCTCAACCCCCTCCTCAACCTCAACCCCCCTCCTCATCCTCAACCCCCTCCTCATCCTCAACCTCCCTCCTCATCTGCCCTCCTCAACCCCCCTCCTCAACCCCCCTCCTCATCCAAACCCTCCTCAACCCCCCTCCTCAACCCCCCTCCTCATCCTGTGCTGAGGATCAGTGGCTTGAGGAGGGGGTTTGAGGAGGGGGGTTGAGGAGGGTTTGAGGAGGGCAGATGAGGATGGAGGTTGAGGATGAGGTGGGAGGATGAGGAGGGAGGCTAAAAAGGGCCCCCTCCGCTTATACTCGAGTCACTCTTCCCCCCCATGTCTCTCTACCCCCCCGTGTCTCTCTAACCCCCGTGTCTCTCTAACCCCCGTGTCTCTTTCACTCCCCCCTCCTCATCCTCAACCCCCCTCCTCATTCTAAACCCCCCGCCTCACTTTACCCCTCTAAATACCTCCCCTTCTCCCTTTCCCCTCACTTACCTCCATCTTCAGCTTCTGCTCCGGCCTCCGCTCCTTCTGGCGTGTTGACCTGGCAAATGCTAGTGACGTGGCACATGTGACGTCACGTCATTAGCATATACCGGGTGCCGACGCAGGAAGGAGCGGAGGCCTGAACAGAAGCTGAAGACGGAGGTAAGTGAGGGGAAAGGGAGAGGGGGAGGTATTTAGAGGGGTAAAGTGAGGAGGGCTGGTTTAGAATGAGGAGGGGGGTTGAGGATGAGGAGGGGGGAGTGAAAGAGACATGGGGGTTAGAGAGACACGGGGGGGTAGAGAGACACGGGGGGGAAGAGTGACTCGAGTATAAGTGGAGGGGGCCCTTTTTAGCCTTAAAAAAGGGCTGAAAAACTCGGCTTATACTCGAGTATATACGGTAACTGGAAAAATCCAATTATATGTGAAAGTGTATGTACAAGAATCAGTCAATTCGTTTCACAAACTCCATGTGATTACACAGCATTAAACATCAGTACATATCAATTTATAAAAATAACCTTGTTATAAGTGCATAATATATACATAATTTACTATTTCCACAAAAACAATTACAATTGGCAGACAATAAATATGTCCCTTTCTGTTTTTTGTCCAAATTGATGAACACCTATAATCAATGTATCACTATGAAGATTCCTTGCAAATGTCATAAAGTTACTTATTTCATTATATCTCAGTTCAACTAATGTATGCAGGCTGTAAGCTTTTGTTGCAAGCCACTGATCCTCAGCACAGCAAGTCGGCGTGTGACGTAGGTGTGCAGTGTCTGATGGGAAGTCGACGCGTTTTGCGGGTAAACGCTTTCTCAAACGTAGTACATTGAGACATTCTTTTGACTATACTAAATCCACTACCATTTATTTTCAGGTATCAACATTTCTAGTTCCTTTTCCCATTTAATAATTCTATCTGTTTTACCTTGATGTTTTATGGTATTCATAATAACCTGAAATTTCACCACCTTATGGGATAATTTATCATTAATAATCACTTCTTCAAATGGTAGAACTTCCTTGTCATAAATTAACTTGGTAACCCAGCCTTTTAATTTATGAAAGTCTAACCAAGTAAGGTCTCTCAATTGGAACTCCAGTTTCAACTGGTCATATGTGAGTCTTACACCTTTATTATATTATCGTTAATGCATTTTACACCCTTTTTCATTAAATAACCCACACAACGATTATGGTTTATGTTTATATTGGTTATTGATAAATTTTTTTACATAATGATATCTATTTTAAAAATAATTTTATTACATAATTTATCCTGTTGTATTTTGTATTTATCAGTGTAGTTTTTTTTTTAAATTCCAGATCTTGCGCCATATTTTGTTTATGACCTTTTTCTCTAAATGTTATACAGCCTTGGTTTTATATTTCTTATAATTGTAGACCCAGATCTAAGAAAATAAAAGAAAATCGCTTTTGGATTAAAAGACATTTTTATTTTATCCTCCCATTATGATTTGTTGTATTTTTCTCATTTACCTACAGTGCCTTGCAAAAGTATTCACCTCCTTGGCATTTTTTGTGTTTTGTTGCCTCACAACCTGGAATTAACATGGATTGTTTGAGAATTTGCATCATTTAATTTACAGAACATGCCCACAACTTTGAAGATTTTTTTTTATTTTTATTGTGAAGAAAACAACAAATAGGACAAAATAACAGAAAAAGTCAATGTGCATAATTATTCACCCCCCTAAAGTCAATACTTTGTAGAGCCATCTTTTGCAGCAATCACAGCTCCAAGTCACTTTGGATAAGTCTCTATGAGCTTGCCACATCTTATGGGATTTTTGCCCATTCCGTCTTGCAAAACTGCTCCAGCTCCTTCAAGTTGGATGGTTTGCGCTTGTGAACAACAATCTTTAAGTCTGACCACAGATTTTCTATTGGATTGAGGTCTGGGCTTTGACTAGGCCATTCCAACACATTTACATGTTCCCCTTAACCCACTCAAGTGTTGCTTTAGCAGTGTATTTGGGGTCATTGTCCTGTTGGAAGGTGAACCTCCGTCCTAGCCTCCAATCACACACAGAGTGGTACAGGTTTTGCTCAAGAATATCCCTGTTTTTAGCACCATCCATCTTTCCCTCAACTCTGACCAGTTTCCCAGTCCCGGCTGCTGAAAAACATCCCCAAAGCGTGATGCTGCCACCACCATGTATCATGGTGTTTTTTGGGTGATGTGATGTGTTGGGTTTGCGCCAAACATAGTGTTTTCTTTCATGGCCGAAAAGTTCAATTTTAGTCTCATCAGACCAGAGCACCTTCCTTCATACAATTTGGGAGTCCACCTCCCTATGATTAAGCTACTGTAGTAGTGAGACGGTGTCAGGGTAGTGTCTGATGACATAGTAAGTCAGCACCAGCAGGCTGCCACCAGAGAGCAAGCAGACCACTCACTGCCAGCTAAGTGTTCATTTGAGGAGCAGCTCCATCATGACTGACCCCGGTTTAGAGCCCCTCTTGTTTCAGAGCTGGTGCAGTAGGGAGGGTCGCCGTGCTCAGCAGCCACAATAGGATGTCGTCTGAGGGATACCAGCCCAGCTGTTACCAGTCACAAATAGGTGCAGGTGAGAGGCCTGACCTCAGGGTATAGGGAGCGCATATGATGGGAGCTCTATTTTCGGGTGCGCTTTGATGTGAGCACATGCACGCATCAGCGTGCACATGTTGGCGCGTATGCGTCGGGGCGCTTTTGGTGTGCGCCTGAAAGTCAAGGTGCCCAGTGATACATTAGCACAAACACTGCTTGCCAATATAAAATATATAAACTTTTGTTTTAAAAAATATATATATATTTTCACTAACTAATCATGAGATCTTTGCATTTACCAGAATATATTAGCACAACAGTGTTTGCAGAATGTGTTTGATGAATATTAGTGGTTAAGATCCTTGTAATATTTGGGGCTACTATAATGATACATTAAGTATAACAGTGCTTAAATAAATAAAGGTGTTTTACTAGTATCTGAGGTTAAGATTTGGAGGACACTCCTAGCACTTATGGGGATAAATAGGCCTAGATGGGGTTAAATAGGCACAGTTAGTGTTAAAGGGGGATAGTAGGGATTAATGTGTTTTAGTTACGGCTAATGGGTTAATGGGGTATGGTTAGGGTTAATAGTGTACTGTAGTGCTTAGACTTGGTGTCATGAGGGCCCTCGAGGACCCTCATGGCACTTATAGAGGTTGACCTAGGGGTTAATAGTGTAATATAGAGTTTTATATAGACCCACATTGGACTGAGGGGGTTAGTTTTAGTGTCATTGGGGTCTATATTGACCCCCATAAGTGATAGGGTTAAATAGAAGCTTATGGGTGTTTGTATAGACCCCCATAAGTTATGAGGTTACATAGAGGCTTATGGGGGGTCTGTATAGACCCCCATAAGTGATGGAGGTAATTAGGGGCTCATGGAGCTCTGTATAGAGCCCCATGAGTGATGGGGTTAATTTTAGGTGTCCAGGGACCCTGCTGCATTTACAATTTCAAATTTCCCACCACTTCACGAGGCGAGCAGTGCAATGAGCGCCTTTTGGCGCTCATTGCAGCCGAAGTCCTGCGTGCTCAATGGCTCGCCTTGCTTAGCGAGGCTCACAAAGTGTGACCAACATCATAAGCATTCCCAACACTGACAACTATATATGTGATGTTTAATGTCTAAAATTTGCATATTGTATGTTTTAAACTACGAGTCATCTTAGTTGTTTTTAAAAAGTGTTTTATAATGTTTTATTATGGGCGTTTTTTTTTAATCCATGGATATAATAAAGATAATTAATAATTCCTCACAAGAATCTCTCTATCTAGACACATTTAGTGTTATGCACTGAGACAATAATTTGTACCAAGTTATCATCTCTGGTCATACCTCATATCAATTTGCTAAGAACAGGAAAGTCTTTGACCACAAACTTGCAATATACATTTATATACTAGGTTGTGTAACCTGTTATTAGATGTTGGCTAATGCACAAATATGTAAGTCAGTAAATGAATAACCAGTTCCTCAGAAATTTTGTATTATTTATAGCTCAAATAACATCTCTAAGGAATAAGTATGTGAACTTAAAATGTTAGGACCATTTGAATCTGCTTAAACAACAACTTTTGTACATCATGTTTATTTCGGTATTGGCTTTGCCGGCCAAGTAGAGCTCAGTTTCCTTTGTGTTATATATATTGTGTCTTGAGATCCATTAGCACACTATGACCCTTATTCAGTTGCAAGTGCGCAGTTGCCTTTATACCAGGCGTAGGATTGCAGGCTTGAAATTTCCTACACTTACGGAGAGATTCAATTGAACAAGCCCACAATTTAAGACTGAAAGCCTAAACAGTAAACCATGCAATTGTAAGTAGCATTTCAGAGTGTGATCATGATCAAGTAAGCAAGGCCGTAACTACCGATTTAGAAACAGCCAATAGTAATTGAGACCGCCATCATGAGGACAGTAAAACGTGGAGTTTAAACGTCAATCAGTCAGCTTTTAGAGGTCCATATGTGATTGGATTTGAAATCCGGCAATGTACAAAATAATAAAAATGAATGGCGATATTGCTCTAGTCCATGTGGGTGGCCTGATATGTATTAAATCCTTGATTACCGAGATTGATATAACATGGAAATGAAACATAATAAAATATAATTTTTGATTGCTTGAGATTGTTGTGCAATTAATTCTAATGTCTTTCATCGATTTCCACAGTATTGATTTTTTATTTGCATTTACAGTGTTACGATCGGGGGTTTAACCCCCTTGCGAGTCCTATCTGGTACTCTCAGGATTTTCTTCTAAATTTGCCATTTACGGGTGTGAAGACAATTGAGGGCTTGAGGAATTGTAGCAATTGATTTGCGATTATAACATTTACAGGCTTGAAAAATCAAAGACTTAGATGGGTCGGAGTTACGATTTTGACAACCACAGTGATTTTCGGCCTGTAACCCGCAAATCGTTGATGGGTCGCTAAAAGACGCCAATTACATAGCAAAATTAGTTTACTGGCTACATTACTCACTCCAGTAACTAACAATCGCTCAATTGCATAGGGGCCTAAATTTCCGAAGAACTGGCTACCAGATGTCAGTAAAGGTCAAAGTATCATTATTTGAAGAAAATAAATTCAATGAAGGTTTTATAACTTACATTTGTGCATTATCTCTTATTAGGTGTCCAAGGAAAATGATCTAGGTCTCTAGTACATTACTCCCATTTGTGTCTTTTTTCTGGAACTGCTGTGGCTCTTTAACAAATAAAGCAAATTCAGAGCACACTTCTTGGTGAATAGGGACAATCCAATTAAGCTGGTTTTGATGAATACATATTTATATTTTAAACAAATAAAAAGCCTCACACTCCAATGTTGCTCTGCCCATGTTTGCAAACAAGCAATAGTTTAGTGGAGCAAAACAAGCAGAACACTAGTTTTAAAAATCACTGGACTGTATTGTCTTCAGATTTCTAGGTCTCCACTCTGCTCCAAGTGGTCATAAGCTGAAAGCTGCTGTCACTGTATGTGTCTTCCTCCAGGTCAGACAAACTGCAAGCAATTAGTCAATAAGCAGCCCATCCCATACTCTAGGATCGGAAGGAAGGAGAATGGAGGAGGAAAGTGCAGAGATGGCATGGGGGCCCGAGCATAAGACACACATAGCAGAGGGACAGAGGGGAAGGGGGGGGGTGGAAGTTCAGGGAAGGGACAGGCCCGAGCGACAGGTCAGGGAGGCAAGGGTCCCCATCCACAGTCGAGAGGGCAAGAGGGTAAGTGCAATCACAGGGCCCACAATTATATGCACCGGGAGAATTTGCTCCTCCTCTGTGCTATCTGTTGCTGCCCCATCATTCTTGCAGTGGGAGGGAAGTGAAGCCAGGGCCTAGGACTCAGGCTTGGAAGGAGGCAGCGGAAGAGGTTACTGTGATAGGCACAGCGCCAAGGAATGTGAAGTCTGTCAAGCACAGATTCAATGACATCAGGGCCAAGGTAAGGAGGTCACAAGGGACCTTCTGAGATGGTTGCCCGCCACTGGAGCTTCAGGCCCAGTGGCCGAGCAGGACCCGGTCTCCATGTCAGGTAAATATCACATATACCAATGTGCCACCACATGTGCATCACACACACTACACATGTACATAATGACCAACAATCAAGCAACAGAGAGTCAATTTATTGGTGTGCTCACTACAGCCTATGCAGTTACAAAATGCAGCCATAATAAAGATAGAGTTATGAGCCAAGAATTATCAAGACCATAAAACAAAGAATAGATCATATCTAGCATATGATAGCTAATCTGAGTTGCAATTAGGAGAATCACCCAGGTTCAAGCCTAGATGTCAGATAGTAATGAACACATAGTAATGTATATTTATACTAATCATACTAATGACATATACCTTTATTTTCTATCTTTCAGCAACCAGGAGAAGGTCTGGGTCAAGTGGTGAGCCAGAGGCGGGGGCGTCGGCTCCATCTGAGCTGGAACCGGCTCAAGGGGAGGATGAAGGAGGAGGATCTGAGGGCCCTGGCTCAGAGGAGGAGGAGGTAATTTGGGTGGTGGGGTCACCGTCCGGACCTCTGGCAACCCCGCCAGGATTTGACTCCACCATCCCCCTCCAAAGACTAAGAATTTTGCCAGGGCCCTGCAGTTGGACATATGGAGCCCAGGACAGCAGCCAGCCACCACCTCCTTCTCACCACAGCAGTGCATGTGATGGGTTAGAGTAGATTAGTGTGGTGTATGTTTCGCTGGTCCCTTTCAGGGTTGGTGGTGAGTGGGTTTGTGTATCTGAATGAAGCTGTGAGCTATACCATGCAGGGCCACTGTAGGTGGGCAGGTGATAGCAGAGAGGTTAGACAAATCCCAGTCCACTAGAGAAAGAACTGGCAACCCAGTCCTGTATCTTTGGCATGCAAACCTTGTAGATACACACAGACAGAGACATTAGTAAGAGTGCTGTAGTCCATAGGGTCACAGAGAGTCAGACACAACTCAGGGACTGAACAACCATATGTGAAATGTCACCTAGTACTTGATATGTTTAATGTGGTGGTGTAATTTGTCCACTATTTGTTGTCCTAATGTAAATGTGAAAAGTTATATGTACATAAGATGATATTTGTATTTTTAGGCTTCACATTAGAGCCTCTGTGAGTGTGAAAGGGTTAATATGTCAGCCATTTGCATGTATTTGTGTTACAATTTAATGCGGGAGTGTGTCTTTAATAGCTTTCAGCATATTGCAGCATGACTTTTCATATTGGCATGTGCATGACCATTACAATCTATGTGGAAATTAAATTGTTACTTTTTGCAATATTGGATATGTGGGAGTAATTGTAATGTCTTCCATTGCTTTCCCCATGTTTTAATGTGTATTGGTGTCTTTAATTTGTAATGTGCTGTGTTACCAACTAGTCTGTAAACCCTTTGCAGGTCCTATTTGGAACCGTAAGCTTTGGGCTACTATTTGGCATTTGCAAGCTTGATTGCGGCTGTGGTGTTGAACGATTTTAGCGATCACAAGTCTTGCGGCCTTGACAGATCAAAGGCTTCTGGAGGCTGTAAGCTCCATTTTTTCAAACCCGTAATTCGGAAGCCATTCCGAGGACTCAAAAATACACCAATTGAATAGCAAATTAGCTTGCGACCTCTCTTACGGGCTCCCAGATCTCATGAAAGCACAATTGAATATGGCCCATATTTTGTACAAATATATGTTATCTGTTTAACATATTCATCAATACAAGAAATACAAATAATGGAAAGGGAGGCAAGTCCTAAAAACTGCACTCTACTTTCTATTTTATAGAATGACTCATTTGCTCACTTTCTATCTCAAATGGATTGTATAATGTGGTGCCCAATAATTCATAGGTGAATAATATAGGTGTAAGAGAGGCTTGCATGCTTTTAACAGATACATAAAATATATCACATTTTATTCCATCTTATTCCACTAAAGGGCCACCGTAGTACTCATACAATAGTGTTTCCTTTTATAAATATTGTGACAAACATGGCCGCCTGGATCTGACGTATCCTTAAAGGAGTATGCAAAACACGTACAGTATGGTGCAGCAGACTGGTATTTTATTGTGGCAGTAAAAATAAAATAACGACATTAGCAGCAACTTGGCTTAAGAAAATAAAAATCCACTTACTGACTTACTGACTTGTCGGAACACCCTGACTAGTCTGAGCTGCTACTCTGCCTCAGGTAAACACAAAGAAGGACAAAATAGGAGACAGCAATTCTTCCCACTGGTGTGCACCAAATAGTCTCTGTTTTAGCAGAAGTCTTTTCCACTTTTTTAGATAAGTAACAGCGTATGAAGCATAGGGCCCACCCATCTCACCCATTTACCTCACCCTATGGATCCTTTGATATTGCAATACTGACTTACTGCAAACAAACAGGTCAAGCACTCATCCTCTTCTCTGGGGTATAATAAGTCTGCTGCCTTAATTTAGTGCCTCTTACAGCCTTGGCAGGTCCAAACTGGCATAGACCTTATCTTCTTAGGCCACTCTGCCTGGTAATCCTGAGTATGCAATTCACTTACTTGGTGCCTTTGTAGCTTCACCCCCTGAGTCTGTAGTTACTCTCTCTGGCAACTCTGTTAGTCCAGCGACTTCAAAACAGCATACACTCCTTTCTGTCGTCCAAAACTGGCAGCCCCAGTAAACAAGATTTTCTCCTTCAGGTTTGCTTTCAAAGTCCAGAATGCAGATCCAGACAAGACCAACTAGCAAGCTCCTCTCTGTGGCTTGCACTGGCTGCTAGCAGCAGCACACAACCTGGGCCCCTTCCATCTCTCCTTTCCAGACATAGTTACATAGTAATTGAGGTTGAAAGAAGACATTCAGTCCATCAAGTTATACCTTTTAAGATCTCCTCTGCTCTGCAATATGCAGATTAGTTGTCAATTAATTGATCCAGAGGAAGCAAAACAGAAAAAAAACCAAGTGAAATACTCTCTCTCTAATTATCCAGGATAACCCTGAATGCCCTTTTTGATTAGAAATAAATCTAGTCCCTTTTTAAAGTTATCTATCAAATCTGCCGTCACCACCTCCTTTGGTAGAGAATTCCACAGATTAACCACCCTTACTGTGAAGAACCATTTTCATTCTTTAAGGTGGACTCTTTTTACTTCTCAAAGGATGTCCTCTTGTCAGTTGGAAATCTCTTGGCACAAAAAGCTCACTTGATCAATCTTTATACTGACCCTGGATGTATTTATATAAGGTAATCATATCTCCTCTTAGATGCCTTTTTTCTAGAGAAAATAAGTTTAATTTGGTTAGTCTTTCTTCATAACTTAGCCCCGTCATTCCCCTTATTAGTGTTGTAGCCCTTCTCTGTACCTTTTTCAGACCTTTAAATGCTGCTTCACCTGCTAATTACATCACATCCAGGAGTTTTAACTCTGTCACTCCTGTATAGAACCTTTCAAGGCTTATACTTTGCACCATCCTCTGGGGGCATCGGCTCACAATATATATAAAGCACATCACCTGAAGCTTTGATCATGAGACTTTTGGCCATATCATGAGAAGAAAGGATTACCTAGAGAAGAATCTAATGCTTAAAAAAAGTTGAAGGAACACAAAGAAGGGGGTGGCAGAGGTGGGAATGGATAGCTTAGGTAATTCAAGCAATGAATATAAGCTTTAGGGTGATCAGAGGGACAGTAGCTGCCTGCAGTACTGTGGTCCATAGGGTCACATAAAGTCGGACATGACTGAATAAATAAACAACAATAATTATAAGCTGGGATATCATCTGTAATTCCCACATCTAAACTATAATCTAATATTATCGCAATTAACACATAATATTAACCGTTATACCTTACTAAACTATAACCAATTTGAGAAAATATAATGTACATTACCTACCCTTTTCACTACCTCCATTGACAATCCACAACAAGCCACAACATACCTCACTTAGTTCAGCAAAATTGGAATCCGCAAAAACAGTATAAAAAGAGAGGGAGTGGTCAAAGAAAATATTAACTGGCACAGAGCTCCTGGATCTCTGTTAAGGTGAATTTTGTTGTTTATAGAATGGTGGGTTTTTTAGGCAGAGGCCCATTTCCATGGGCCAAAGAGATAACCAAGGGCTTCAAGCAAAAAAGAAGAGGATGGCATTTTCAATCAAGATGGAAGTGCCCACTTGTCCATGGCTGAAGAATGAGGACTGACACTGGATAGCATCAAAAGGGTAATTTAAATACATTACTCATGGGGAGATAGGGTCCATGTGGTGTTCGAAAGTGTGCCAAGATTTAGGGGTTAACTTTAGGTGCCATGGAGTTCATAAGCAACCCTACATTGATAGTTTTCTAAACCAAGGGGTCCTCAATTAATGCTATAGGGAAGGTCTGTTTGCCACAATGCTGAAGAACAGTATGAGAAAATCAACAGCAACTTCCAAATCAACAACACTGAATGACAGATCATCCAAACATGCCTCTCCATTGCCCCATTCTGCGATCCTGGGCCATTACCTCAGTTCCCCAGTGAATAAGTAGGGAGGAGACACTGTATTACTTTTATTCCTTTTTAGTTTATCTTTTTTTTTGTTGTTTAGAATTTTACAGCGTTTTGATCCCCAAGCAGTGCTACCTGTAAACCATATACACAATCAGGTATATAATCACATCTGATTTGTAAAGACATCTCACATAGGATTCCATTTTGGCAGTGGATGACAGAACCAATTAGTGTTTCTGAAACCTTTCACACAACAATGACCTAAATTGTTTGAATCTGGCTGTAATCATAAGCAGGTATCTTCTTTGATTAAACGTGTTGCATTTACTAGTAATTGATAATGTCAGTTGTCAGTTGTTTAAAGGAACAGTCCAAGCTCCACACAACTAAATTTTATCCAGCAGATCACTACACGAACACCAAAAAATACATGTTAATGTAGGCTTTGTAAGAAAAAAAATGTTTAAAAAGGTACCTAATGCAAAGATGACAGCGGTGTTAGAGAAAAAAAAACATACCCACAAACCACATTTTTCTCCGAAACCCATTCATGATACCAAAAAACAGAGGCATTTTATTATTATTAGATTTGATTTATTCAAAACGTGGATCAGCAACAAAAAACATCCAAAATGGCTGCTAGTGACTGACTGATTGGGCAGAAATATAAACCACATTGCTTTTTATAGAGAATTACATAATGAACATGGTATAATCAATTATCTCTTCTATGAAAATGACAAATCCCAGCAACAGCCAATAAGATATTATTTACATAAGGTAATCCAATAAAATATAAAAACATGTACAGGTCACGAACTGAAAGCAATGCTGGTACGTCACACTAGATGCACACAAAAAAATCTCTTACTTATTATCTCTGCGCATAGGTCTGATTTTGGACTTGTGGGCTACTGAAATACATATTGTTTAGGCTAAATTATTGTTGACTGTTTCCAGAGAACAATTTATTATGCAAAGAAGGACTTTTTTACAGTTATAAAATAAAGACAATGAATTTATCTAAGAAGCAAAATTAACTGTTTCATACCTTATGACCGATAATGGACTGAGTACTGTTTCAGAGCTAAAGTTTACAAGTGCTACAAAAGTGATGAATGCTATATACAGTATATACACTAAATAATGTATGGATATTTGTATTTTACCCCAACACTCCCCCCTATGACAATGAAAATTGTCATCAAAAGAAAAAATACATATATGACAGGCTGTAATCTTAATATAAATTTCACACATATAGCTAAATAATATAAAAACAAGATAAACGTATTAGTAAGTAGAAGTAAGATCCTCAGACTGGCATTAAAATAGACTCAAGGTCCCTTAAAGATTCAGTCAGATGAGTTTTCTACACATATGACATTACATCTCCTTCAAGGACCCGCAGCACACAAACATTAAGGCCGGCAGCGGGGGTACTGTAAGTACCCCCACTGGCACCTAACATTAACCCTCCAGTGCTGGTGGTCCCCATTCCGACCCTCGGAGGGTCCCCACATTAACCCCACATTGACCCTCGCAGTGGGGGTCCCGGATCACATGCAATCAGGGGACCCCCGCTGTAATTAAAATTAGAATTGCCTGTCTTGCGGGTCCTTAAAGGACCGTAAAGGTCCTTAAAGAACAAGCAAAAAATAACAATAAACCCTATTACTCATGGGGCTCCATACAGAGTCCCATGAGCCCCTAAATAACCATCTCACTCATGGGGGTCAATACAGACCCTCATAACCCCTTAATTAACCCTGTAAATCAAGGGTGTCAATACAGACCCCCATAAGCCCTTAATTAACACTAATACGCATGGGTGTCAAGTACAGAGCCCCCATAAGCCCTTCATTAACCCTGTCACTCATGGGGGTCAATTAATACCCCCATAAGCCCTTAATTAACCCTGTCACTCATGGGGATCAATCAGGACCCCCTATAACCGCTTAATTAACGCTATCACTCATGGGGTCAATACAGACCCCCCCATAAGCCCTTCATTAACCCTGTCACTCATGAGGGTCAATCAGGACCCCCATAACCCCTTAATTAACCCTCTAACTCATGGGGTTCATTATAAACCCCCATAAGCCAATAATTAACCCTGTCACTCATAAGGGGGTCAATACAGACCCCCATAATCCATTTATTAACCCTGTCACTCATAGGGATCAATACAGACCCCCATAAGCTCTTAATTAACTATGTCACTCATGGGGGTCAATACAGACCCCCATAAGCCCTTCATTAACCTTGTCTCTCATGAGGGTCAATCAGGACCCCCATAACCCCTTAATTAACCTTGTAAATCATGGGGATCATTACAGACCCCCATAAGCCAATAATTTACCCTGTCACTCATAAGGGGGTCAATACAGACCCCATAATCCATTAATTAAACCTGTCACTCATAAGGATCAAGATAGACGCCATAAGCACTTAATTAACCCTCTCAATCATGGGGTCAATACAAAACCCCATAACCCCTCTATATAAAATACAGTAAATCATAGCTAACATACATACCCCCTCTATATAAAATACAATAAATCCTAACATAAATACATCCCCTCTATCTTAAATACAATAAATCATATCTAACATACATACATCTCCCTCTATATAAAGTACAATAAGTCCTATCTAACATACATACCCCCCATATAAAATACAATAAATCCTAACATACATACATCCCCTCAGTCTAAAATAAAATAAGTCCTATATACATACACAAACACTAAATCTAACCTAAAATACAATAATTAAGACCACTTACCTTTGCAGATCTACCTTCAGATCACCAACCTAGGAAAAAAGGGAAAAAAAATGAGTACAAAACATTTACATATAATAAATAAACATTTGAAATATTCTAAATATTCTACTCACCTTTCCAGCATGTCCCTGCCTTTCTTCATTTCTTCTCCAGCACAGCCCCTGTTAAAAAAAAATACATTACGTTACTAATAAATACATACACAAACAAAATAAAATAAAATAAACATAATATACATTGTACTTACCTCCCCGCAATGTCTCCGGCCTCCTCCTCTTCTGCCCCGGCTGAACCCTGGAAGAATCGGCGCTAGCATTTATTGTATTTTATGTAGAGGGGGATGTATGTATGTTAGGTAGTATTTATTTTATTTTAGATAGGTAGGTATTGTATTTAGTTATTTTTTTGTATTGTATTGTAATGTAATGTATATATAAATATATATATTGTATGCATTTCCTTTTCAGGTGTGTAATGTTTTTTTTAATTTTCTGTAGTGTGGGGGGGTGGCGTTGTGATGTAGGTTATTTTATTTTCTGTAATGTTTTTTTTTGTTTTTGGTGATTTCGATTTTTTTATTATTTGTAATGTATATTTTTCTGTTTTTATTACTTAAGTTTTTTTATTTTCTGTAATGTACATATTTAAATTTCTGTAACTTAGGTTTTATTACTTTTTTTGATTTAGGTTTTATTATTTTCTATAATTAGTGAGGTGGGGGGTTTAATAGCGGTAGGTAGGTAGGGTAGGTAATATAGATATTAATAGGTTAGTGTAGAGAGAAGTTACTTTACATTTAATGGTTTATTGGGGGGTATAGGGCAGTGTTGTGTTTCTACTTAGTGTCATGAGGGTCCTGGAGGACCGTCATAGCCCTTATGGGTTTCATCTTAGGCTTCTAACTGTCCCATGAGGGTCTTTAGATACCCTTATGGGACTAATAAACTTAAATAGACGCTTATGAGGGTCTGTATAGACACCCATAAGAGAAAGGTTTACCATAGTGTACTGCAAACACCTTGCGTCATGTGGGTCCTGGATGACCCTCATTCCACTTATAGTGTTATTACCTGGGTTCATTAGTGTGCTATAGGGGTCTATATAGTTGAGTCACCCAGTACACTCACATTGTGTCACACACAGCATTCCCAGCTTTACAGTTGTATTGCCGTCATCTTTTGATGGGCAAGTCGCTAGAATATATTTATATATATATATATATATATATATATATATATATATATATAAATGGCATCTGTATGTTTGTATTAAATAAAGAAAAAATTAAAAAAATGAATGAAGTTAAATAAGTTGAGATAAACAAGAGAATGAAAAAGAAAATGAGGTGGAATAATATATTGGAATGTAAGGGAAAGGATGTGTGTAATGATGAAAGGATGAAAGTTTAACATGAAGATGATGTGCATATAAATAAGTGTATAATCTACATGTGTGTGGTGTGATGACATGTATAATGCATAAAAATGGCTTATGTGTGATATGATCATATGTTATATGATGAATGTAAAACCAGTATACAGTGAAAATATAAATAAATGTGTACTGTGTTTTCATATATTGAAAACTATCATATATCTTTAGGTTGTAAGTCTGCGAGTTTCAATCCCACAAGGTGCTTTAGGGAAAGCACTATGGATTTGAGGCTCAAAGGCAGGGCCCTCCTTGCCTTGTTATTTGTTAACGTGTATGTATCTTTGTCTTAAAAGTATCTTATGTACAGCACTACGGAATATGTTGGCGCGTTATAAATAAACAATAATATTAATATGTGAAATAGAATGGTGGTGGGAGAAAAACGGGAACATTTTTTAATTTGCTAATGAAATAAGGGTAAAAGAAGGAAACAATTATAGAACAATGCTGTAAATAAATATCGTACTAAGGCTACATATATTGGGAAAACCTTACTTTTCAGTGTATCCAGTTGGTAAAAAGTAGTCATAAAGGCTATAAGGACTATACTGTACTTGAATTGTAAAGCATATCTCTGAAAGAAGCAATAATCATTTTAGAGAAAAGCTGAATAGGAAAATCCTTTACTGATACCATTAGGATGTTGTGAATTTAAAATGAATATCCACTTACTTTCTAGTTGTAAAAGTTGCCTTTCAAGGTCACCACCGCGTGTTTTACCTGCATATATGATGCACAACAAAGAAGTTCATGGATTCAAGTTTGTTTGGATGAAAAGTTTGGATATGGCGTGAAACTGGAGTATCCATTTGATTGACCACCGTATATCAATGCTCTAACACTACAGCTGAGTTGCCGTATTGTTTTGCCAATGTATATCATCGGACAAGGGCAAATCAAGATATAGATGATGTGTGTTATTTTACAATTTATTTACTCAAAAGTATGTTCCAATGTGTACTTAAGATGTTCCTAATTTGTTTCCAGTCACTTCCATACGTCATTATGCAATGTGTAGGTTCATCTTGATCTTCGTTTTGCTTAATTTTGGGAGTTTTATTGCCATATAAAAGTTCTGTCCTGTCGTCCTCAAAGGAACATTTGTAGGCCCTTTTAAGGACTCTGTTGGGGTAGCCCCGCTCTTTGAATATGGAACTTAGTTCTTTTGCCTGTCTATTAAACACCGCAAGAGTGTCATAGTTTCTCCTTAGGCTCAATTATTTGCCAAAGGGAATGCCTGATTTTAAGGCCAAGGGGTATAGACTCGACCAATTGAGTAATACATTTGGGGTCTTGTAGGTTTTGTATAGACGGACGTATGTATTACATCAGTTTCATCTTTCATCAAATGTAGGTCTAAGAATTCAATGTGGTCATGGTTGGTGTTGAAGGTGAAACTTGCCAATGGCTGCCCCCCGAATCTGATGATAGTATGTCTTGTTAGACAAAAATATGTTTTTTTTAAGATGAACCTGAGAATTTTTAAAACGAACCCGTTGAATCTGGTATAGTTGTTTCCTTTTTCAGCAAGAAAATATGTAACTGCTGATAAACCACGATCATGGGGGATGCTTAAGTAGAGTTGCTCTACATCTATTGTTGCAAATAGAGCCTCTTGGGGAACGTGTATTCCATCAATCTGTTGTTAAGACATCTAACGTATCTTTTAGATAGGTCGGTAGGGCCTCTACTATTTCTTTAAGGTAGTTATCCACAAATGTACTTATTTTTTCAGTGAGATTAATATTTCCAAAAACTATAGGACACCCAGGTAAAGGTTGTACATTTTTATGTATCTTGGGTAAGACATAAAAAGTTGCTGTGGTGGCGAATTTTGTAAATAAGTAATTGTCTTGATCCATTAGATTGTTGTCTCTAGCTTTACTCAAGATATATCTCTAAACTCTTTACTGAAATGGGAAGATGGATTGTTGTTTATTGTTGCATAGGTGTGCTTGTCGGATAAGATCTTCTCGCACATTTTTAGATAATCCTGTTCTCTTTGCAGTACAACATTACCGCCTTTGTCAGCTGGCTTAATAATGGTGTTACTTTTTCTGAGGTCTTTAAGGGCTTGTCTTTCTGATCTATTAAGATTTTGCATAATTGATATGGTATCCAATTGGGTTTTATCATAATGTTGTCTAAGGTCCCTTTCCACCACATCTAAGAAGACTTTTATATTGGCATATTGGTTCAAGTCTGGTGTAAATTTACTGAGATTTCTCCTTTTTTGTTGTTTCTAATATAATGGATCCCTGTAGATTTTGCTCATCTAATAGGGATATGAGGTCATTAAAAAAATCCTCGTCCTCTTGCCGTAGGCCCAGATCCAAAAGTCTTCTTTCAGATTGTAAAAATGTTTTTCAAAGCCAGTTTGCATGCGAACAGGTTGTTATACTTGATGTTTGTAAATAATTGGAACAACTTTTAGGAACATAAGATAATCCTTTCATTAAGAGTGATTTGTGAGAGTGATTAAATGTGATGCAGGTGCCAACTGTATCTGCAGGCCTCTTGGAATGATTTTGGATCTAATGTATTTTTGTAAGCTCATGGTTTCCCCCACTGTTCTTATTTGTTTGTTTTTTTTTAAATGTAAATGTTTCTTGTGAAGTGTTGAAGATGTTAGAGTACATTACAGATTAAAATGTATTTTGTTCACTGTCTGTGAGGGTTGTTTCAGCTTCTTTGATCAGATCTGTTAAATTCCAACTATATTGATTAGATGTGGCCATTTTAGTAAAAAGTACACATTTATTGCTGCACTTTATAAAAGGAGATGCAAATGACTGACGAGGTCTTTTTAAATTTGGATTAAACCAACAAAATTGAGAAAACAGACGTATATGACCTAATGGTTTCCCTAGTGGTTAACACTAAATATAGTATATAATGATTGCATTTTAATAAGGGAAAAAGCGTAATTAAAAAGTTGAAAAAATGCTGCAGTGTCAATCTATAAATTGTTGCAAGTACCATCCCAATCAATAAAAAAAGTACAAAATGAGTATCCAGAATATGTAATTGAAACATGATGCAATGCTAAGCATATACCGTATGGAGCAAAAACGCTAATAACAGCATAAAAAAACGAATAACAAGAAAGGTACACAGATTCCACTAATGCATCATTAAACCTGTAAATGAGGTCTTGCTGAGTAGTGAAGTGTACATATATTCCTAGAGTGCCCAATACTTTAAGTTGGTTGAATTCAAATTGCCAGAAAAAGTTAGGTCCAACATAGGGTAGACCCTGCACATCAACCTCTCCTGGTCCCCACAGTCCATTTCGCTCACAATACGAGCTTCCTCATGGTATAAACTTGTTAAAAACTTGGGCCCAAGTAAGGCCTGAATTTCTTCCGCGTTTGGAAGTAATCCAAAATGTCCGCTGGAGCATAAGCCCTGTGTATAGATATATAGACACATAAAGTTTTGGCTATTCAAATGCTACCCCTTTTATTTTGCACCAATCAAGGAGAACACAATGACATCATCACATCAGCGTCGCGTCACGTGATTAGATGCGACACGCCCCCTT
Source organism: Discoglossus pictus (assembly GCA_027410445.1). Taxonomy (NCBI): domain Eukaryota; kingdom Metazoa; phylum Chordata; class Amphibia; order Anura; family Alytidae; genus Discoglossus; species Discoglossus pictus. The sequence continues at coordinate 439,543,841 of CM050165.1, read as the reverse complement.
TCATTACCAAACACGGAAGCAATTCAGACTCTAAATAGGCCCAAGTTTTCAACAAGTTTATCCCAGGAGAAAGCTTGTATTGTGAGCGAAAAGGACCGTCGGGACCAGGAGAGGGAGATGTGCAGGGCCTACCCTTTTTCTGGCAATTTGAACTTAACTAACTGCTAGTATTGGGCATTCAGTTGCCTCTATGAATATATGTACACTTCACTACTCAGCAAGACTTCATTTACAGGTTTAATGATGCATTAGTGGAATCTTTGTACCTTTCTTGTTATTCAGTTTTTTATGCTGTTATTAGCTTTTTTGCTCCATACAGCTGGTTGTTGCCATTTGATTAACCTATACATTTATTACCTTTGCATATTATCCCTCTCCTTTATTTGCTTTTATTAATATATAGTTTGTACATTTTTTACGTTTTTTAATTGCAGTACCATTCTTTAGTGATCCTGTGATTAGCAGTTCTACTGACATATGAGGATCACAAAAATATATCTACATACTAGTATATGCTTATAATTGCATCATTTTTAAATTACATATTCTGGATACTCATTTTGCACTTATTCTATTGATTAGCACGGTATTTACAACCATTTATTAATTCACACTGAAGCGTTTTTTTAAATCTTTTTTAATTACCCTTTTCCCATATTAAAATGCAATCCTTGAAAACTTCATACAGGCCCAGTCTTACACATCACACTTGGCAAGGCCCCTCTTTGTCCATATGATAAACAGGCAGATCACTTGCTTCTGGATGGTGAGGTCCTCGGGACAAAGCATTTAGGCCATCATGTGCAGATATTCAGACACAAGACAAGGAGTATGTGGCTTTCTCACAGATCTTTACATCTTTTCTGTTTGCCAGTAAATATATGTATTGGTGTATGGTCATGTCAATGAGCAAAAGTTTGACCTTTCCCCTTTTTCTTGGGTGCAGACAAGATGTATCTCTGGACTTTGTCTTTAGTCAGCAAACTCTGTATCTGTTTCTTCATCCATTATTATCTGTTGCCATCAGGATAGGTACTTTGTAGAAACTTTCTCTCGTCATATATCAGGGCACACTCATCTTTTCTTTGTCTTTACAGGCACGCACTCGCTGTCATCTTCTTCTGGGTTAGGCAAGTGAAACAAAAATCCAAACATACAAGATCTATCATACAAGAAACTTTCATACATCTTTCATCTAGATATCCTATCATCATATACACCTACCCTACATGTTTCCCTAACTGTAACATAAATATAACATATGCATAACTCTATAATAAACAAGGGGTGGTATAAACAAAAAGCAATTAGGTTAAAATGTAAATCATGCAAAGCTAATAAACATATGAAATACATGTAAAATATACAAGCAGCCATTATTTTCTACTCCTGCTAAAGCAGCAAAATTATCATTAGGACAGTTTCAATTCTACTAATGATGTCTCTATAAATGATAAGACATTACTTGATTTATCCTATAACAGGTTGTATATATAAAAGGAATTTACTAATTATATCACTCTCAGTATACATTTATTAATAAAGCTCTACAAATATGTCCTTAACTCATAACCTAATCCACTTCTTATCATGTTTCTTTCTTAAAGGCCTAGAAATACCTTGACAAGATTTTCCTAATTCCCTACTCATTTGCACCATGGCCATTATTTGAGCTGAGGATGGGCCTGGAAGTATATATGTCACAATGTCACAGTATTTATCCAACATGGATAAACAAAACATAACACAAAAAGAAAACAGAATTGGTATGATAAGGTTTTTTAACCAGATAAGATATCATAAACTGATTTCTAGTGATATGTGTACGTTCCAATATCTACCTGTGAAATAGTCAGTAGATAGGGATTGTGGGCAAACCACATGTATTCTGACAGAGAGAAATGTAAACATGAAGCTTCACTTGAGCAAAACATTTACAACTAATAAAATAAGCTAGCCAGAAAAAAGCAGACCAGCAAGATCAAACAAAAATGTAAAAAGGAAAAAAACACCTTAGAAAAAAAGAAAACGAATAAAAAATATATTCTTCGTCATATATTCGTAAGTTGATAAGTAGATATTTTTGACTATCCTGTATGCTTATCATAACCCATTAAATAATTTCACCTTGTTAATTGTTATCTACAAAACGTAATAATTATTATCATGTCTTTGGAACAGGTACTGTGCTTCTAAATATTATTCTAGAAAAATGTACTTCACTCCTGCTATAATTCCACATGAGAATCATATCACAAGCTGTTCTGATCCTTTTAAGCAGAAACTAAACTGCTTTTTTTAGGAACCAGATCTAAATAAAACCTTAATTAATTATTATCCAAATTGGCAGACGGCATACACACACAAATATTAATCTGAAATTTATCAGATTTCAGATTATATTCTCTATAAGCAATTTTATTTCACTTGTTTGTCAGATGTAATGGACAATACACATCACAAAAGGAAGGTAACTCCTATCCGCCATTGAAGGAAGGCAACGCCTCTGTTAATCTATATCTATGCCATCTACAGGTAGGCACACCTTAAAAACCATTGAAAGCAAGGCAACTCTTATCCGCCATTACAGGAAGGCAACTCGCCTGTTAAGCTATATCTACTTTAATTAAAATCTACAGCACTTCTTAAAGTAACACCTTGTCAGGAACTATATCTATTTAATATCTCTTAATCTAGTCTCAGTAACTAACACCTTTATAATGCACAAGATCTTAATCAATTCTACTTCTGTTAATTACACTATTTCACTTAATATCACTAATTAGCGTACTAAATAACAAACAACAAAAAATGCAATCATACTAGGTTCTGGGTAGAAGTCAGTCTGGGTGAGGTCATTTTGTGCGACTTTGTCTTGTCACTCCTTACATGCTTCCAGGCTGCCATGGAAGATATGCATGACAAGCAATCCCACACAGATTTTTTCACAAAAACGGCTCTGCTCACCTCTAAATTTTGGCCATGATTAGTTGTCAAGCATCTCCCCCACAAATTCCTGCAGCTCTGGGTGTTATCTACCGGACAAGTAGTGCACTCCTGACTTGGATCGTCAAATGTTGTAGAAAAATATCATTCCCACAAACCACATTTTACTCCGAAACCCAGTCATGATACCAAAAAACAGCCAGTCATGATACCAAAAAACAGAGGCCACTGATTATTTTCTTATTATTAGATTTTATTTATACAAAACATAGTTCAGCAACAAAAAACATCCAAAATAGCTGCTGGTGACTGGGCAGAAATATAAACAACATAGCTTTTTATCATGAATTACATAATGAACATGGTATAATCCATTACCCCTTCTATAAAAATGGCACATCCCAGCAACAGCCAATAAGATATTATTTATATAAGGTGATCCAATAAAATATAAAAACATGTGCAGGTTACGCACTGAAAGCATGCCTGATACGTTACACTTGATGCACAAAAAAAAACTTCTACTTGTTATAGTTACATTGTTACATAGTTACATAGTAATTAAGATTGAAAAAAGACTTTCAGTCCATCAAGTTCAACCTGTTAAGATCTCCTCTGATATGCAATATGCGGATTAGATAATAATTTATTTGTTGTTAAATAATTATTAATAGTATAGTATTGGAGGATGAATAAAGAGTTAGTCCATCAAGTTCAACCTTTTTAGATCTCTATTGATCTCTTTAATGTGGACTATTTATTATTATTTGTTAATTGATCCAGAGGAAGGCAAACAGAAAAAAAACCCATTGAAACTTTGCCAATTGTCTCATAAAAAAGCAAAAGCAAAATTCCTTCCTGACCCCAGAAACTGGCAATCAAATTTCTCCCTGGATCAATAATTCTTCGCTAGTTATCTAGGATAGCCCTGAATGCCCTCTTTATTAAAAAATATATCTAACGCCTTTTTGAAGTTGTTTATCAAATTCGCTGTTACCACCTCCTTTGGTAGAGAATTCCACAGTTTAACCACCCTAACTGTGAAGAACCCTTTTCTTTGTTTAAGGTGACATCTTTTTTCCTCTAACCTCAAAGGATGTCCTCTTGTCAGTTGAAAATCTCTTGCTACAAAAAGTTCACTTGATAAAGCCTTATATTGACCCTGGATGTATTCAAATACGGTAATCATATCCCCTCGTAGACGCCTATTTTCTAGCGAAAAAAAGTTTAGTTTGGTTAGTCTTTCTTCATAACTTAGCCCCTCCGTTCCCCTTATTAGTTTTGTTGCCCTTCTCTGTACTTTTTCCAGCTCTAAAATGTCCTTTTTATGAAGTGATGCCCAAAATTGTACTCCATATTCCAAATTAGGGTGTACTAGGGATTTGTATAGTGGCAGAATTATATTTGCTTTCCTTGCTTCTATACCCTTCCTAATACATGCTAATATTTTACTTGCCTTTGCAGCTGCTGCTTGGCTTTGAGCGCTGTTACCTAGGTGGTTGTCCACTAGTACTCCCAAATCCCTTTCAATATCTGATACCCCTAGATTTGCTCCATTAAGATTATAGATTGCATGGCTATATTTTCTTCCCAAATGCACAACCTAGCATTTATTTGTATTAAATCTCATCTGCCATTTAGCCGCCCATTTCTCTAATTTATGCTAATTCCTTTGTAGGGAAAGTACATCATTATCTGATTTTATTACCTTGCACAACTTAGTGTCATCAGCAAAAATGGAGACACTACTTTCGAGTCCTACTTCTATGTCATTAATAAATATGTTAAAACGGAGAGGACCTAATACTGAATCTTGAGGAACCCCACTTATCACATTAGACCAATCGGAGTATGTTCCATTTACAACAACCCTTTGCTTCCTGTCTTTTAGCCAGCTCTTGATCCATGAGCAGATATTTACTGCAATTCCTGTATCCCTTAGTTTGCTCAATAGTCTTCCATGTGGCACTGTATCAAATGCCTTTGAAAAATCTAAAAAGACTACATCCACTGAATTGCCCTGATCCAAGTTCCTACTAACCTCCTCATAAAAACTAATTAGATTGGTCTGACACGACCTATCCTTCATAAATCCGTGTTGACTGCTACCTATGATCTTGTTCAAATAGACATATTTTTGTATTCTGTCCCTTATTAACCCTTCTAAAAGCTTCCCAAACACAGATGTGAGGCTCACTGGTCTATAATTCCCCGGATTTGCTCTAGATCCCTTCTTAAATATAGGTATCACTTCTGCTTTTATCCAGTCATCCGGTAGAGACCCTGTAGTGAGTGAGTCTTCAAAGATTAGATATAATGGTTTGGCTATTACAGAACCCGACTCCCTCAGTACCCTTGGATGTATTTGATCAGGACCTTGGGCTTTATTAACATTTATTTACTCCAATCTCTTTTGGATTTCTTCCTGCGTTAACCAATTATTTAGTGATGGTAGTGTAGCCGCATTATGGTGCGGTGTCCCAACCACTGGTACCTCCCTTGTGGATACAGATGAAAATAACCTATTTAGCTCATCTGCTATTTCCTGGTCACTAATTATCAGATGGCCTGTGTCACATTGATTATGTGTCACATCAATTATCAGATGGCCTGTGTCACATTCCTAAAGCTTCCTTCCTCGCCTTCTTCCCATTAATATATTTAAAAAATATTTTAGGGTTAGTCTAACTTTCCATTGCAACTGACTTCTTATTTTCTTTTTTAGCCAGTCTAATAGCCCTTTTGCAAGCCTTGTTGATTTCCTTATAGTCACATAAAGTTGCCTCTGTTCCCTCCTTCTTGTATAATTTAAATGCATGTTTCTTTTTCCTCATCATGATCTTTAAGTCATTGTTAAGCCACATGGGATATGATTTACTCCTATTCATTTTATTTCCACATGTTACATGCCGATGAGTATGTTTATTTAGTAAGGATTTGAATGTTGTCCATTTATTTTCAGTATTTTTCCCTGTAAGTTCTTTGTCCCAGTCTATATGTAGTATTGCTGCCGTAGCCCATTAAAGTTAGCCCTTTTAAAATTTAGAGTTTTTGTTGGCCCCTTACAACTCTGTTTTTTGTATTCAATCTCAAATGATACTGTGTTGTGATCACTGTTCCCCAAGGGATCCCCTATTTTAACATTTGATATTATATCAATATTACTTGTGATGACTAAATCCAAGATGGCCCCATTTCTAGTAGGTTCTGGGCCAGATAATGATCCCCGAGTGTACTCAAGAACCTGCTCCCCTTAGCTGAGCTGCTGGTCTCATTTATCCAGTTTATTTCAGGGTAATTAAAGTCTTCCATTATTAGAACTTGCCCATGCTTAGCTGCATTTCTAATCTGTAACAATAATTGTATTTCCTCACTTTCAGCTATATTTGGGGGTTTATAACATACTCCCACCAATATGCTTTTAGAACTAGCTCCCCCACTATTTAGCTAAACTCACAAAGATTCAATGATGCCGTTAGTGCCAGCATAAATATCTTCTATGACTATAGGCTTAAATTCAGGCTTAACATACATACAGATCCCTCCTCCTCTTTTACCATTTCCCCTATCTTTCCTAAATAGGTTATAACCATCCAGATTAACAGTCCAGTCATGAGATACATCCCACCATGTTTCAGTAATTCCTATTATGCCCCATTTTTCTTGTACTGCTAATATTTCTAGCTCGTCCATTTTCCCAAGCAAACTTCTTGCGTTAGCAAGCATACCCTTTATGTTGTTACGGCTCTGCCGTTGTGAAGTGTTTGCCACTGTATTTGTGGCCCCTATTAATACCTCCCTACTGTCTATTGTAACCCTCCCCCATTCTCCTCACCCATAGGTAACTAATTCATCCCTTTCCCTCTCTACCCTATTTACCCCAATACTTCTATATAGTCCCCCCCCCCCCACCTACAAGTTTAAAATCTCCCCCAGCCGTTCTACCATCCGATCCCCTAGCACACAAGCTCCCTCATCATTAAGGTGCAATCCATCCCTGCTATAGAGATTGTACCCAAGTGAGAAGTCAGCCCAGTGCTCTAAAAACCCAAAACCCTCTGCACTGCACCACTTTTTTAGCCATGCATTAACTTCCCTAAGCTCCTTCTGCCTCCCTGGGCTAGTGCGTGGCACTGGTAGTATCTCAGAAAATACCACCTTGGAGGTCCTTGCTTTAAGCATATTCCCTAGTTCTCTAAAATCATTCTTTAGGACGCTCCATCTTCCACTAACTTTGTCATTAGTACCAATGTGTACCAAGACCGCCGGTTCATTACCAGCCCCTCCCAATAATTTATCCACCCGATCCACAACATGCCGAACCCGAGCACCAGGGAGACAGCAAACTGTTCGATTGCTGGGATCTGGGTGACAAATTACCCTGTCTACCTTCCTAATAATAGAGTCCCCTACCACCAAAACATGTCTGTTGCTCTGCCTATTCTGCCCTACCTCTCCTCCAGTAGAACTGTTCTCCCGGCTTTTAGAGGGAACAGCTCTATCTGGCATTGCCATTCCTGAATGGACATCCCCAACAGTTCAACTCAATCTGGCAAATCTGTTGGTGTTTGCCAACTCAGAATTGGCCTTCCTCGTCCTGTTTCCCCTGATTCCCCTTCTAACTGTAACCCAGCTACCTCTCTGGCCAACCCCACTAGCCTCAGCTCCTTCCTCCATATTTGGCTTAGCTAAACTGTGCTCCGTGAGCACCACCTCCCTTTCTAGTGGTGCAGTATCACTAAGTGCTGCAATTCTCCTCTCCAGATCTTCAATTTAAGCTTGCAGAGAGGCAACATGCTCACACCTGTCACAGAGGTATGGACCCTGGATCATCTGTTCCAGTAGTGCATACATTTGGCAGGATGTACACCGAGTGAGGTTGCCACTGGACTGACTCATGATTATCAGTTACAAAATACAGTGAGAAAACAAATCAATGTATTTGTATAAAGATTGCTTTTCTACACCTTAACCCAAACAAAACAGAAAAAAAATATACGTTTGTTTTTTGTTTTTTCTTATAATACTCCTTTTCTTTGGATTTCCTCCTTTTATTCAATCTCCTACACACTAACTACACTTACACTAGAAATGATTGCAAGCTCCACACCTCGCACTTCCCTTGTTAAAATAGACCCCGCCTACTCGCCTGCACAATAATAAATTAGCACAGGACAGAAAACACTGCACTGCCTCACAGAACAGATTCAGCAGAACTCTTTTATCTCTTCGCATAGGTCAGATTTTGGCCTTGTGGGATACTTAAATACATATTGTTTAGGATAAATAATTGTTGACTGTTTCCAGAGAACAATTTATTATGGGAAGATGGGTTTGTTTATAGTTATAGAATAAAAACAATGAATTTAACTAAGAAGCAGAATTAACTAGTTAGTTAGTGCTACAAAAGTGATGAATGGTTGGCTGGAAAATGAGAAAGACACTAGTGTAGAAAAATTATTGTCATGACACCCTGGACATTTTTGGAACTTGTACCAGGACTTTGATGTATACTTTTCATGAGGTACCTAAACCAATGTTTTTTCTAATGATCCTTTTGAAAGAACTATATCACTTGCTGACTTGTACTGGTGTGTAATACTTTTTCACAATCTCTGGTTGTAAGTCTTGGGTCCCTAAGACCCCTTTTCACAAGGTCAAGTGGAGTCAAGTGCTTACCCCGTTGATCTTTTATCTTGTGGTTAACCACAAATTAGGAAGTACTTGATCTCAGCCCTTATTCCTGACCCCCCATAAATTTAATAGAGAGCCCAAATTAGTAGAAATCTAGTGGAAGTCTTGGTTGGCCATGAAAAGTGGATATACCCAAGAGTCGCTTCAACTCCCCTCCAACTCAATTAAAGTATCTCTATCCGACGGTAGGTTGGCTAGGGAGCAGATAAACCCAACTATTATTTCCTCCCCACTCAGGAGGCACCCTTAACCCTCTAGTCAGTACCACTACCTTCAGTTGGGTCCCCCGACAAGTAGAGAACCCCCTTAAGACTCTAAAACTTGCACACCCCAGCCCCATGGTTAGAGATATTAGTTAAACCCTGATCCATCATGCAGACACTCTGTCTAAAGCAGTCATGCTACCTAATCAACCCTAGCTGTGCCCAGATCCTGCCCAAAGGTAGTTGTTAACTGGGGCTATTACCCCTCAGCACCTGGATGGGGAGCACATGGGCTGGCGCTGGGATCTTGGAGACAGACCTGACCCATTGCGGTAGTTCAAAGGAGGTAGATCAATGTTTTCAAAAACTGCCAAACCCAATTTACCAAAATGATGAGAAAATATAACAAACTTCCATCCAAAAGGTCCCTTTGTCTTGTGGTGCATGTATCCAACACTGACAGGTCAAACAGCTCAAACGTTATAATAATATAGAAATATTTATTATAACAGCTTTGGCTGTTGATCACACACGGGTGAACAGCATAGCTGGAGATAGAGATAGAGGCACAGAGCCTGCAGAGATGTTTCAAGGTTAAAGAGAGCACACAGCACAGCACAGCAAGATCCCCATATTTATAGCAAAACATAAACAGGAAGTTCTAGTGATTATTATTGTACATTTCTTGTTAAATAAACAAGCCTTTGGTCACTATGACAGGGAGTAGTACTCATCTGCATTTGTTGAATGAAAGTTAGGAAGCAGCATATCAGTATCCAGCATTTGTAATAAAAGACCCATCATTAGAAATTAATAGATATCAACCTGTAGGAAGAAACATAGACAGAGCTAGTTTGACCTTGATACAAAACAAGAAAATGCCCCCCCCCGCCCAGTCCAGTGCCAATTACCTCTCCCTGCATCTTCCTTAGCATGTTCATGACTGAGGGGACTATCTGAACATGTGCTCCTACCATGTTTGTTTGCATCATCAGTCTCTTAGTCTTGGCTACAAGAATTACCTGCCCCACCTCCTCCTTAGCCAATAACTCTTGTTCCATTGCACCCACATAATGCACGGAGAGGAAACCATATTCCTATGAGATATCACATAGCTATGTTTTGAGCCTCTGAGTTAGGAAAATATACATGGGCTGATTGGGAGATTTCAGTTACATTTGTCCTTACTTTGAAGGCTTGGGATGGATCTATAAAAGGGGTGCTTACTTTATATAGTACCTATTCCTTGTTGAATCAACTGTGTGTGATGATCACCACTAATACCATTTCAGCTGTCTCTTGATGGCTACCAAACCTACCCCAACTACTCTTTGATTAAGCTCCAACAATGCTTGTCTAATACAGGCACCCAACCCTACAATTCGTGTATGGGAAACAGTTCAAACAGTGGCTGCTTAATAACCGGTACATCCTTTTGATCAGGCCAAATCATATTGGATGATTTGAAATGTAGAGGATCCAGTTGACATCATTCTGGGCTATTCTTGCATCCTTGTTCTCTAAAATGGCTACCATTGTCTGACTGTATTTCCATGGGAAATCCATATGCTTGAGTCATTTTGTGTAAAAGTTACAAAGTTGTATTCTGATTTGCTTATTTAGAAGCTGGTATCATCAATAAACCACTATACATTTTGACAGCTGTGGCTACATATTTCAATCCCCCATTGGGTACAGGACCAATTAAATCAATTTGCCAGACTTGTCCGGCTTTAGTCCTCTGGTAGATTTGTCATGCAAGAGCTTGAATATGTTTCCTCTGATTAACTGCTGTACACACTGGGCATTTAGCATACTCATGTGTTAATTGTGCTCCTTTATGCCCACTATTTTGATGGGTCCATGTACTAAGACATACTAGCTCTTCCTGCTGAGTATCTTTGTCTGAGTCCATTCTGCTCTCTGGATCATCCAAGAGCATTTCCTCATTTTATCCTCTCACCTTGTATCCCATGAACTTTAGATAACTAGTCTGCGAGCATGCAACCACATGGCCCACAATAATGCCCTGCACAAGTGCCAATTTTGAAATTTGCACTTGGAGTTTGAAAATTGGACTATTTCCAATCTGCAGTTTGAGCATGGTACGTGTTGCAAAAGTAGTCTTTCCTCCCAACACCTCTATGGCTACAATAGTCTCATGTTGACGATTTGGTGTTCCATTTAAAAGAGTAACATCTAACCCCTTCTCTAGCATAGCGTGTGGAGGCTGTCTCTCTCTGTGTATAGTTACTTTTGCATATGGGTAAATCCCCTGCTTTCATTGTTTTTTTTTTGTGCATAGTTTTATAGCAGGAGATCTGCTGATTTCCTAGGGCAGGTGCACTAGCACTCCAAACCCTCCTCCCAAATCTTAGCATAAGGCCCTGGCTTCCTCTCTGAAGCTATAGAATAGGTTGGACATAGGCAGTGAGGTGTCTAAGGTGGAGTTGGAAGGAGTGGGAGCGTTAGTAGGCGTGATTTCCCCCACTTCACTAAGCACCACCTTCTTTGATGGCGCTGTTTTCAGCAACCTTTTTGCCTTCAGTTGTTTCTAGTGCTGTAGCAAGTCAGCCGTTGGCTTATTATCAATGTCCTCCTTCCATACTCCTCTATTGATCAGATCTAACCACAGAGTCCTATGTGAGGGTTTTAAGCCTGCTTACCCCCTTTTCTGCTCTAGATATCTGTTATTAGGGTTATCAGTAGTGATGTCGCAAACATAAAATGTTCTGTTCGCAAACCGCTAACGCGAACTTCATCAAATGTCCGCGAACTTGCCATACACTTCAATGGGCAGGCGAATTTCAAAACCCACGGAAAATGACATAGTTGATGCAGAGTCTGGTTTTAAGCCATAAACGGCATAAATCACCTAACATTCCTAAATTGTTTCGAATAACATGCTTTAAAACATCAGGTATGATGTTGTATCCATCAGGTAGTGTAAGGGTTACACCCGCTTCACAGTAACAGACCAATCTCCCTGTTTAATGCACCGCAAACAACCGCAAACAGTCCCTTTGCACAACCGCAAACTCCCTATTTGCACAAGGTTGGATACCAAGCTAGCCATGTCCCGTTCCTTGTCCTCACTGATGTCATTGAAGGTCTCTTCCTCCACCCAGCCACCATGGGTCCCCGAAAGGTGACAACAAGCCCCCTGGGACGCCTGCTGTGTTTGGTCTTCCACCTCCTCAAAGCCACCTTCCTCCTCTGACTCCTCTTCTTCAGACTCCTCTCTCTGCGTTGCCTCTGTCTGCATTATTATAAGGTGTGTACTGTTAAGTTGTACTATTCCTATTGGTTTTATCCCTGTTACGTCCACTAATAGGGGACGTGTATATGGCATTGATTTTTGGAACAGGGAGATGGAAAAAGATGCTTGGTCGGACCTCCTACTTCAAATTTGGGGCACTGAGCGTGCAATCTAAAGTGCCACCAGATATGAGTGTCACTGTGCACTGGCAAAAGTTGGCAGAGTAGGTGTTGTAGGCCTCACACACACACCTGTAGGCAGACAACTGATATTCAATCTATTACAGTCAAAAAAGTGTTGTTTTATGTCACTGTACACTACGGTTGCACCAGATATGATGTATCACTGTGCACTGGCAAAAGTTGGCAGAGTAGATGCAATAGGCTTCACACACACGCCTTTAGGCAGGCAATTGCTATTCAATCTATTACAGTCAAAAAAGTGTTGTTTTATGTCACTGAGCACAATATAAGCTGTGAGCCTGACACAGGCAGGCAACTGAAATTAGATTACAGGAAAAAAATGGTTGTTTTCAATGTATGTTACACCACCAGGTATGAGTAGTGAAAATAAGCACAATATAAGCTGTTAGGTGTTAGCCTGTCACACACACACGCTGGCAGGCAGGCAGGCATAGATTACACAAAACATTTTTATAAAATAAAATAAATGATGTTCAAAGTTTCCTCAATAATAAAGTATAGGGGGCGAACCGAAAAGCGCATGTGTTCGCCGTTCGTGGCGGACGCGAACATGCGAAAATCGCCGCAAATAGTTCTCCGGCGAACTGTTTGGGACATCACTAGTTAAGAGTGTCACAGACTCACATTGTGTGTCAAACAGCATTCCCAGCATTAACATTTTATTGACCGTCATTTTTTGACGGGCAAGTTGCTAGTTTCATTAGATTAGTTAATTTTGATTACATTGCTTATATATTATATCACGTAATAGTACATTGGATTTAATATGCGTCACAAATTTAGAAAGATTTTGAAATGTATTTTGGAATGTAAGTTAATTAAATTAATGATAAAGGTTAAAGATAAGTAATGCAATAATGTTACTCAGCCTAAATTTAACAAGACATTATAATTTGTATATGATTGTGCTGTGTAATAACTATAAAGGTTTAAAAAAAAAATATTACATGGGAAAACTGACAATATTATTTTAAACTTTGCAGGTGTCTGTCAGTGATGTTTTCTTCACACAGACTTTCCGCTCTTCTTCAATTTGAACATATTCACTTCCAAAGAACAGGTAACTACAGACATTATTATTTTAAATACCACTTATAAATGTGGGGGATTCTATTCACTGAATAGTTATTAGAGGTAATATGCTGCAAATTAGACATTATTCATTTTAATAACAGTTACAAATGTGGGGGATTGCGTGGTCCCAATAATTATTAGATGGATTATGTTGCAGATTGCTATAAAGGAAATGAAAACAACAAGAATTACAACTGAACCTAATAAAAAATTGAAATGCTATGTTCATGTAGGCTACTGTTGTTTACACAGATCTACCAATATGAATTATATTGAATACAATTTTTAATCAAAATTGCTTTTATTTTACGCCTTAACATTACATTGGATACAATTTGGTAGATTCCCTAATTTAGCCTTATTTTACTCATTCTCATTACATTGACTACAAATTTACATCTTCCGAAACGTATGTGTAAGCATTCAAACCTCTGCAAAAGTAACTTGCACATCTTAATCCATTCAAATTTATGTTAAGATAAACACAATTATTTATTTATAACAAAATGCGTGCTTAGCATAATGTGAACCTTCAAAATAATATGGTACATTTTTTAATTACAGCTTTCAATGGCTGAGAAGCCTGAAACAAGCAAGGAGTACAAGCAACGTCTGGACAGGGAACCAAACGAAGATGAAGACAGCGACAGTCGGAGGAAGCTCACAAAAGAGTACGTGAAGAAGAGAATGAAAGAATTTGCAACAAAAGACAAACTGTTGGAAGAAAAAGCTTCCGTAAGACAAAACATATTGAAAAACAAACATGTGAACGAGATGACAATGACAGTAATGTTCAGATAGATTGTAATGTTGATCTCGATTCACAGGATAGTCCATTATTTAGAGCTATAACAGTAGAGACTCACCATTGTGGTATGTTGAATGTGCTTTGTCAGTTTTGTGGGGCTTATCATTTTGAACAGGAAAGACCCAGAGATGGTAAGATCATTAGTTGTTGTCAAAAGGGCAAATTAAGACTTACAGTAAGAAAATAACTCACCACATATTTACAAAGTATAATGAGTGACCCTACTTTCCCAAATTACAAACATTTTATAAAAAATATACGATCTTATAATAGTGCCATTTCTTTTGCATCTATGTGTGCAAAATTAGCTTTTAATGTTCCCGGACATGGCCCTTACTGCTTTACAGTACAAGGGCAAATTTACCACCCTACTTCACATTTACACCAAGAAGAAGGAGAGCAAAAAAGAATTGCTCAACAATATGTCCTAGATACAATGGAAGCTGTGGAACAACGTATGTAGCCTGCTGAAAATATTAAATGCTTAGCCACTGTTTTTCATGAGCTTGATAAGGTTATGGAAAAGAATTCATACACTCAAGCTCATAAAAATCTTTCTGAAGTTGAACAACAACAATCCATTCATGCACAACAGAATCACGCCAATCGCAATAGTCAATATGGTTCTTAAAAGAGATCACCATTTTGATAAACAACATTATAACGTACCCACAGCTAATGAGGTTTCATTGGTCTTTCAAAATGATGATGGCGAACCACCTTTTCAAATGGATATCACATATTATAATTGTCAATCTGCGAGACGTTGTCACGATTTGCATTGTGTGTACAACCTAGGTGATGAGCGCCATAGGCGCTCATCGCCCCAAGCCTCGCATAGCGAGGCAAGCCGTTAACTCACAACATTTAGGCGATGAATGCCGAATGCGTAGAGAGGTGAGCCGTTAAGGAACTAAAACTCGCAGCACTTGGCAATGAAACACGCGGGACTTAACCACAAAAGAGCGCCAAAGGTGCTTCTGCGAGCCTCGTGAAGCGAGGCAAGCCGATCACAAATTGAAACACGCAGGACTTAGCCTCCAAACAATTAGGAAATGCGGGATTGCCTTAGGCTGCAAGCAATTGATGAACGCTGGATTAAGGCTGATGGCGCTTAGTGCGAGGTTCGCAATGAGCGCTGAAGGTCCTTAGAGTAGAAAAAGCTTAACATTGTGTGGAAAACAGAATTGCCATGGCTTCAGATGTTATTGCTCCGTCATTTTTGGCAAGTCACTAGTTAGAATATATCCACAAAGTGAACAGCAACCTTTCATTAACAAAAGTATATTAAGTACCAATTTGGATCCAATGACATATCCACTTTTGTATCCCAATGGGGAAGAAGGATGGAAACCAAAATGAATCCTTGAAAGTTACCCAAACAGTAAAGTATGTGTCAGAAATTAAATTTACATGCTTGAATTTAAAGTGGCTCAAACTGCAATTCGAAATGAATTTAATCCCATCTTAAGTGCTGGAAAACTGACATAACAATGGATCATTGATTAATATCTGAAAGTAGAAGCCAATAATTAAAATTTCATAAAATATCAACAAAATAATCTACGTGTTAAACAGTATTGTGGCCTCATTGATTATGTGGCAGAAGTGGCTATAAATAGAGATCTGCCGGCTGACCGAGCCATTATTTTACCATCTTCTTTCCAAGGATCTCCTTGCAATATGCGAGAAAGATATATTGATGCTAAGGCAATTGTAACCACATTTGGAAAACCTGATTTATTTATTACATTTACATGTAATCCTCAATGGCCAGAAATGGTTGATAATTTGCACCTTGGCCAAAATGCTTCTGATAGACCAGCTCTTTGGCTCTGCATTCACATTCTCTTATAGCTGGGTACTCAAACTTTCAGGCAATCCGGAGTCATACCGTTGACACCATTTCATTTTTTGAGGTTTGGGCATTTGCTCCGACTCCCCTCTAGCCCTCTGCTAACTACTTACTGGGTGGGGTTATGTCTTTGATTGTCAGACTTAGTGGCTCAAGTCTTCAAAATAAAATGTACAGCCTTAATACATGACATAACCACCTGTCATTTATTTGGAAAGTGTTTGGCTTATGTTTATACCATCAAATTCCAAAAAAGAGGCCTGCCACATGCTCATATTCTTATAATAGTTCAAGAAAATGATAAATTGAATACTGATGATAAAGTGGATTCTGTTATTTTTGCTGAACTACCAGATCCACAAAAACATGCAAGACTATATGAGATTGTAACATATGGCATGATTCATGGCCCATGTGGAGAGCACAACTCAAATTCCCTTTGTCCGGTAAATAATAAATGCACAAAAGATTTCCGTAAAGACTTCAGAGATCAAACATTTGCAAATTGTGATGGCTATCCATTGTAGAGAAGAAGACAAGGTCCAAAGGCAAAACAAATACGTAGATAACACGTATATGGTGCCTTATAAGCCGCATCTATTCATTTTATTTTATTTTTCTAATTTTATTACAGTCGTACAAAATACAGTACAAAATATAGAAAAAAGAAAAAGACAATACAATACACATGACCTTAAGGTGCAGAGAGGATTTGTCCTGCAACGGTTCACTGTACCTCTCTATCAATATACCTCTCCCATGGAGACCATTTTAGAGATATTCTATTTCATTTGTTAGTGCATAGTCCACTTCTAGTTGACTATTATGGGCTACAATAGCTTTTATTTCATTCCAGGTGGGAAAAGAACCTGCTTTCTATTTTAAAGCTATCAACCATTTTTTAACTAAAAGTATATGTATTAAAGAGTCTATATATTTACGTTCAATACCCCCGGTAAAATATGAAAGAGGAGAGATTCAGGTGATAACTTCATATCTCTGTTTATAATTCTTGATACATTTGGTATACACATATTCCAAAAACTTTGAATCATGTGGACCTGTGTTCCCTTCTCTAAACATCCCCTCCAGCACAAATCTAAGTGTATACTAGCATCTATTTTATTTAGTACCGTCGGCACTCTGTACCATCTGTTCAACACTTTAAAATGTATTTCTCTCAAGGAGCTACACTTAATGCTTTTTCCGGTTGCCAAACAGGCATCATTCCATGTTTTTTCTTCCCACTTTTCCCCAAGATCTTTTTCCCAGTTGCACATCCCAGGAGATTTTTTTTTTACTTCTCACCTCCTCTAAAATCTTACCACAGTGGGAAATAGAGATATCACTTTTAACCTTTAAACATTCTCTTTCCAATATGGTAATAATTGTCGCAATGTACAAAAATGAAGCCAATAGGAGCGGGGAACATTATTAATCATCTTTACATCCTTGAAAAATTTAATATGGCCATCAATCCATAAATCCCCAATTGAATTTAGATTCCACACCCTCCATTTTACCTTTTTGCTCTATCTTGTTTATCTCATAGAGGAGTTGAAGCAGAGTTGCTGGAGAAGGGAAGGGACATACCTCCCACTTTTTATTAATGCTATACCAAGCTTCTAAACAATTCTTGATAACCAAAGGCATCTTCTCTAGTTCCCTTTTTGGGAGTTCCTTCTGCCATAATACATGTTCTAATGACTTCTTTTTAAAGCTCTTTCTCTATCTGAAGAAATTTTTGAGGGCTCTTACAGTATCTATATTTCAGAAAATGATTAAGACTTACTGCCTCTATGTAATGATATACGTTCGGTGACACTAGACCCCCATATCTCACCTTCTTTTTAATCCATGTTCAGTTCACTCTAGCTTTGCAACCTATATTTATAAATTGGTCTATTACCCTTTGAGGTTTCATTATGCTACTCTTATGATTTTTTTACAGAATGCTTCATAAAATATACATTATTTTCGGAATGATAACAAGCTTTGTAATGTCTATCCGACTTACCAAGATAAATTCAACCTACTCCAATTTCTAATTTTCATACAAATTGGGCTATATATTTTCCTTTGTTTTTTATCCATTATAGAAAGTAAATTTGGAATCAGCATTATTCCCAGATGGGTAATAAAATTATTTTCCCATCTAAATGGAAATAATTTTTTTTAGTCAAGCACCTACTCTAGTGATAAATTTAACCTCTTTATTTTAGTTTTATACGTATTGATCTTATAATAAGACAGGAGACCATACTCATCGATTGTTGTCATTAGATGATTTATAGACTTAGCCGAATTTGTCATAGTGACCACCACATCATCTGCAAAAAGGAAAATATTGGAAATTGAATTTCCAATTTCTATTCCCTTAATGTCCTCATTTCCTCTTATGGTGTTAGCTAAGGATTCAATACAAAGATCGAGAATCAACTGGGACATTGGGCATTCTTGTCTAGTCCTATTTTTTATCTACATTATATCCTATCCCCTGTGCAATATCCAACACATTTAAGTACAGAGCCATATTGGCTCTAGTAACTTCACTTCCAAATCCAAAAGCCTCCAAGGCTGCTTCAATAAAATCCCAGTTGATGCGGTTAAACGCTTTTTCAGCATCTAAAGCAGGGGTGTCCAAACTCGGTTCTGGAGGGCTACACACATGCCTGGATTTGATGATAACCTTGCTGTGCACAGGTGAGTCAATCAATTCTTCGGTCATCCTGATTGCACAGAATGGATATATTCAAATCCAGTCCCTCCAGGACCGAGTTTGGACACCCCTGGTCTAAAGCGACCTTAACAGCTGGGAGATTCCTCGTTTTAACAAAGTTAAAGAAATTAATCATTTTACGTATATTATCCGGTCCCTGTTTTTTTTTTTTTCTAAATCCAGTTTGATCCTGCTTTACTAGCTGTTGCATTAATGGATTCAACCTATTAACAAATATTTTTTGCATACATTTTTGTGTCAATATTTAGACAGACTCATCTTTTCCCTCTTGGGGATAGTTATGATGGTGGCCTCCAGCATTTTCTTTTGAGCTACGCCAGATACCTTTATGTCATTATAAACATCTGTCAAATAATATGAAAAGTATTTAAAATGTTTTTCATAATAGCTTGTTGGGAAGCCATCTGTCTCAGGAGCTTTGTTGATTTTTAGGGAATTAACTGCTATCTCAACTTCATCTATGGTAATCTCTTTTCCCAATTGATCTCGTTGAATACCACTTATTTTCGGAATGCTTGCTTTTTCCAGGACGCAAGAGATCAGATCTTTAGGAGGTTTATAAAAATCAGATTTCCCTTCTATTTTATAGAAAGTACCGTAAAAATCCCTAAAAGTTTCCCCTATAATAGGACCTACCTTTTGCATCCACTAATTTATGTATTTTTTGTTATTATTTTTAATTTTGTTTAAATTAACTAGTACCCCATTTACCTGACTGGCCATATGATAATGTTTGTGCTGGTACTGCCATAGTTTCCTATCTATTTGATTCTGAAGGATTTTTTTAATTTGTGCCTGCAACTTAGATATTTTGACCATCGAGGCCTGCTCTGGCAAAATTTTATTTCTTATCTCTAGCAGATTCAATTCTAAATATAGTTTTCTTAGCAGAGTTCCTCTCTCTTTAGCCTTCCTTATGGATCTAGCTTTCAGTAGACCTCTCATATACACTTTGTGCGCAGTCCATAATGTTATACTTGATGTGACTGAGCCCTCATTATCACTGAAAAATGTCTCTATTTCTCTTTGAATTTCTGTTCTATCTTTTACTGACTGGAAGAGATTAGCGTCTTGTTATTATTGAATTCCCTCATAGGGCTACCATTCAAATAGATATTGATGTGTGATCCGACCAAAGTATAGGACCAATTACAGCTTTTGTCCCTTTCCTCAATGTAGCCTGACCTAGTAAAAATAGTCCAATCTAGTGTAGGTTTTGTGGCGATGTGGGTGTGTCAACCTCCATACATCATATAAATTTAACTTTTCCAAGGATTCATAATATTTTTTAGCTCTACTAATGGTTTCTCCATTTGGTATTGGTTGTTTTTCTGATCTTCTGTCAAGTGTTGCATCTAAGCACATGTTGAGGTCCCCACAGATTACCAGTTGGCCCATTTTAATTGTATTTATATGCTTTAACATTTTAGCCAAAAATTGATTTTGTTTAGAGTTGGGAGCATATAAATTTGCCAACGTATATTTTACTTTATTAATTTGCGTAATCCATATTACATACCTCCCATAAAGGTCAGTTTCTATATGCTCACTTATAATTGCGTTCCTCTTGTGAAACCATATCGATACTCTTTGTTCTTAAAACATGAATGAATACACAGATTATAGGTTCTATTAATTAACTTAGGTTCCTTCCCTCATCACCAGTGTGTATCCTGGATGCAGACTAAGGCCCTCATTCAATTGCGATTTGGCCAATTGAATATTGCTCTAAATAAGCACATAACATATATTTTTTAAATAAGTTTTTAGTTAGTGAAAACCTTGCTTTTAGATAGGTGCTTACTAATTAAAAACTTCTTCAAAAAAATATGTTATGTGCTTATTTAGACCCCTATTCAATTGGCCAAAATAGCAACTCGTTTCTAAACATTTGCATAGCTATATGCCTTTTACCCTGTGAGTTTAGGCCCTTCACATTCAAAGCTCAACTTAGTTAAATTTTCACTCATCTATATTCCCTTGTTCTCTGGACTGCTGTTTGACCTCCAATTTTATTATGACCTACATGGCCAAAACCCATCTACGGCAACACCACGGGGAACCTCTCTGCATCGTTGACAAATAAAAATTTGCAAACAATCAAAACATTACATTTATACATATATGTACAATTCACTTCTCCCAACGGTATGATCATTTTAAATATCGTCATAGACCTAGATATTAGACTAGACCTGGTGGGAGCAACCAGAGTCTGTCTCTTAGGAGCAAACTGCCCACCTCCCATTATTTGTATAGGCTTCATATTACTTTTAAGGTTATTCCACTTTTTTAAAGATAAAACGAAGATCTTTAGTTCCAAAGTTCTCATATCGCTAAAGGCCTTTACATTCTCTATTGCTACACTTGCTGTGTTCGAGATAAGAATCTAGAAAGGTAGAAAAACTCTTTACTGTACATATCTCGTTGTTATTCTTCCCCTTACTCCCTTATTTATTTAATCATGCCAATATCTGAACTAATCCAGCATTTGGTCCTTAGTAGTGTTTAACCATCACCTCACTCTACCACTGTAATCCCTCGAAAATACATCAGTTCACATCCCAAAAACCCATCCTTTTTTTGCTAGTTATACAAAAACCATCCTGACAGTCATCAGCCGAGTGCATCTGAATCGTGACCTTATTCTGTAATCAATACACCTAAGTGCTCCCCATCATTTGGAAACACTACACAGCAACCTTTCCACATCGACATTATATCATCCTGCATTGTCTTTCAACACTGCAGTACCAGTAAGTGTATTCCTAGAAGTTTACTTGAATCTCATTATATATATATCACATATAATAGTTGTCAATCTACGATTTGTCGTCACGCTTTTGCGGAGCAAAGCGAGGGTCGCAAAGCGAGGGTTGCAGTTCGCTCCGCAAATGCGGACCCTCGCGAAGCGAGGGGCCTCATTTGCGGAAGGTGGCGGCACCAACGTTGCACGTAAAAACAGTCAAAACACACCAAATACTCACAAAAAATACATACAAAGCTTACCCATAGCAAGGGGGTGGGGCATCCAGGACCTCTGAAAGTGAAGTTACACCTCCATTTAAGTCCAAATTCCTAAGTTCAGACACACGAAAATCCCCTAAGCGAGAGAGAAAATGGCCGCCGAAAAAAACGAAAACGTGGCTCAGAGCCCAGCCACGTACAACTTATCCAAGAAGGGATCCGAGATAAGCTTGGAAACCTGCATTAACCCCACGGGATCCGAGATAAGCTCAGAGATCTGCATTAACCCCACATTAACCATCGCAGTGGGGGTCCCGAACGGGGACCCCCGCTGCAATGAAAATTCTAAATTCCTGCGTTACAGGTCCTTAAAGGACCGGTTATAAAAGAAAGCAAATATACACTATCACCCTATCACTCATGGGGGTCAATGCAGACCCCCATAAACCTTTCATTAACCCTCTCACTCATGGGGGTCAATACAGACCCGCATAAGCACTTTATTAACCCCCTCACTCATGGGGGTCAATATAGACCCACATAAGACCTTAATTAACCCTGTCACTCATGGGGGTCAATACAGACCCCCATAAGCACTTAATTAACCCCCTCACTCATGGGGGTCAATACAGACCCCCATAAATCCATAATTAACCCTGTCATTCATGGGGGTCAATATAGACCCCCATAAGCCCTTCATTAACCCTGTCACTCATGGGGGTCAATACAGACCCCCCATAAGCCCTTCATTAACTGTGTCACTCATGGGGGTCAAATATAGTTTTCTTAGCAGAGTTCCTCTCTCTTTAGCCTTCCTTATGGATCTAGCTTTCAGTAGACCTCTCATATACACTTTGTGCGCAGTCCATAATGTTATACTTGATGTGACTGAGCCCTCATTATCACTGAAAAATGTCTCTATTTCTCTTTGAATTTCTGTTCTATCTTTTACTGACTGGAAGAGATTAGCGTCTTGTTATTATTGAATTCCCTCATAGGGCTACCATTCAAATAGATATTGATGTGTGATCCGACCAAAGTATAGGACCAATTACAGCTTTTGTCCCTTTCCTCAATGTAGCCTGACCTAGTAAAAATAGTCCAATCTAGTGTAGGTTTTGTGGCGATGTGGGTGTGTCAACCTCCATACATCATATAAATTTAACTTTTCCAAGGATTCATAATATTTTTTAGCTCTACTAATGGTTTCTCCATCTGGTATTGGTTGTTTTTCTGATCTTCTGTCAAGTGTTGCATCTAAGCACATGTTGAGGTCCCCACAGATTACCAGTTGGCCCATTTTAATTGTATTTATATGCTTTAACATTTTAGCCAAAAATTGATTTTGTTTAGAGTTGGGAGCATATAAATTTGCCAACGTATATTTTACTTTATTAATTTGCGTAATCCATATTACATACCTCCCATAAAGGTCAGTTTCTATATGCTCACTTATAATTGCGTTCCTCTTGTGAAACCATATCGATACTCTTTGTTCTTAAAACATGAATGAATACACAGATTATAGGTTCTATTAATTAACTTAGGTTCCTTCCCTCATCACCAGTGTGTATCCTGGATGCAGACTAAGGCCCTCATTCAATTGCGATTTGGCCAATTGAATATTGCTCTAAATAAGCACATAACATATATTTTTTAAAAAAGTTTTTAGTTAGTGAAAACCTTGCTTTTAGATAGGTGCTTACTAATTAAAAACTTCTTCAAAAAAATATGTTATGTGCTTATTTAGACCCCTATTCAATTGGCCAAAATATCAACTCGTTTTTAAACATTTGCATAGCTATATGCCTTTTACCCTGTGAGTTTAGGCCCTTCACATTCAAAGCTCAACTTAGTTAAATTTTCACTCATCTATATTCCCTTGTTCTCTTGACTGCTGTTTGACCTCCAATGTTATTATGACCTACATGGCCAAAACCCATCCACGGCAACACCACGGGGAACCTCTCTGCATCGTTGACAAATAAAAATTTGCAAACAATCAAAACATTACATTTATACATATATGTACAATTCACTTCTCCCAACGGTATGATCATTTTAAATATCGTCATAGACCTAGATATTAGACTAGACCTGGTGGGAGCAACCAGAGTCTGTCTCTTAGGAGCAAACTGCCCACCTCCCATTATTTGTATAGGCTTCATATTACTTTTAAGGTTATTCCACTTTTTTAAAGATAAAACGAAGATCTTTAGTTCCAAAGTTCTCATATCGCTAAAGGCCTTTACATTCTCTATTGCTACACTTGCTGTGTTCGAGATAAGAATCTAGAAAGGTAGAAAAACTCTTTACTGTACATATCTCGTTGTTATTCTTCCCCTTACTCCCTTATTTATTTAATCATGCCAATATCTGAACTAATCCAGCATTTGGTCCTTAGTAGTGTTTAACCATCACCTCACTCTACCACTGTAATCCCTCGAAAATACATCAGTTCACATCCCCAAAACCCATCCTTTTTTTGCTAGTTATACAAAAACCATCCTGACAGTCATCAGCCGAGTGCATCTGAATCGTGACCTTATTCTGTAATCAATACACCTAAGTGCTCCCCATCATTTGGAAACACTACACAGCAACCTTTCCACATCAACATTATATCATCCTGCATTGTCTTTCAACACTGCAGTACCAGTAAGTGTATTCCTAGAAGTTTACTTGAATCTCATTATATATATATCACATATAATAGTTGTCAATCTACGATTTGTCGTCACGCTTTTGCGGAGCAAAGCGAGGGTCGCAAAGCGAGGGTCGCAAAGCGAGGGTTGCAGTTCGCTCCGCAAATGCGGACCCTCGCGAAGCGAGGGGCCTCATTTGCGGAAGGTGGAGGCACCAACGTTGCACGTAAAAACAGTCAAAACACACCAAATACTCACAAAAAATACATACAAAGCTTACCCATAGCAAGGGGGTGGGGCATCCAGGACCTCTTAAAGTGAAGTTACACCTCCATTTAAGTCCAAATTCCTGAGTTCAGACACACGAAAATCCCCTAAGCGAGAGAGAAAATGGCCGCCGAAAAAAACGAAAACGTGGCTCAGAGCCCAGCCACGTACAACTTATCCAAGAAGGGATCCGAGATAAGCTCGGAAACCTGCATTAACCCCACGGGATCCGAGATAAGCTCAGAGATCTGCATTAACCCCACATTAACCATCGCAGTGGGGGTCCCGAACGGGGACCCCCGCTGCAATGAAAATTCTAAATTCCTGCGTTACAGGTCCTTAAAGGACCCGTTATAAAAGAAAGCAAATATACACTATCACCCTGTCACTCATGGGGGTCAATACAGACCCCCATAAACCCTTCATTAACCCTCTCACTCATGGGGGTCAATACAGACCCGCATAAGCACTTTATTAACCCCTTCACTCATGGCGGTCAATATAGACCCCCATAAGACCTTAATTAACCCTGTCACTCATGGGGGTCAATACAGACCCCCATAAGCACTTAATTGTTAATATCAATCAATTTTACAGCCAATGGGAAGGCGCAGATGTCTTCTCCAATCAGTACGTGGGGGTATATTCCATTGTGATTGGCTGATGCCAATAAAGCCTTCGGATTGGTTCAAATAAAGATTTACAGGTGTGTTATGCAATCAGCGTGGTATTTTGGGGTATATCCCTTTCTCATTGGTTCACAATTGGCGTCTTCTCATTGGCTGAATTTGATAGACAGTGTTTTCAGCAAATCAGATGCCGCCTTTGCCAATTTTATTCTGGAACACTCCGTAGGAAGCTCATTAGCGTCGGAGACTTCCGCCAGGGCGGATGTGTGTCATTTTTTTTTTACGCCCGGATACTTCCAGGGCCCATCCGGGCAGAACACCAGGAGGCCGGAGACATCGCGGGGAGGTAAGTACAATGTAGATTGTGTTTATTTTACTTTGTTTCATGTTTATGTAGGTGTGCTAATGTAATGTTTTTTTTTAACAGGGGCAGCGCCGGCAGAAGCAAAGATAGACGTGACATGCTGGGACGGGACATGCTGGAAAGGTGAGTATAATATTTAGAATATTTAGAATGTTTAGTTATTTTATGTAAACGTGTTGTATAGGTAAGTGGTCTTAATTATTTTATTTTAGCTTAGAATTAGGGTTGCTATATAGAGACAGCATGTACTGTAAATTAGATAGAGAGGAGGATGTATATTAGATAGATAGTATTTATTGTATATTAGATAGGGGGATGTATAGTACATAGATAGTATTTATTGTATATTAGATAGATGGGGGATGTATATTAGATAGATAGTATTGTATATTACATAGTGGGATGTAAATTACATAGTGGGATGTATATTACATAAGGGGATGTATATTACATAGGGGGATGTATATTATATAGAAGGATGTATATTACATAGGGGTGTATTGTATTGTATTTAATTGTATTGTATTGTATTATATTGTATTTAATTTTATTGTATTGTATGTATTATATGTATTTCCTTTTCAGGTGTGTAATTTTTTTTTAACTGTAGTGGGGGGAGGCGGTTATAATGTATTTTTTTTTTTTCTGTAATGTTCCTTTTTTTTGTGACTTAGGTTTTTTTATTTTCTGTTATGTACATTTTTGATTTTTGGTGATTTTAGTTTTTTTATTTTATGTAATCTAGATTTTTGATTTTTAATGACTTTATTTTTTTTATTTCGATAATTAGAGTGGTGGGGGTTGTTAGGGAGTAGGTAGGTAGTGTAGGTGTTAATAGGTTAGTGTAGAGGGTGTTTAGTTGATATTTAATGTTTTATTGGGGGGGTATTGTGCAGTGTAGTGTTTATACTTAATGTCATGATTGTCCTTGAGGACTGTCATGGCACTTATGTTGTTAATGTCCGGTTGTAACAGGCCCATAATGGTCATAATATACCCTTATGGGACTGATGGAGTTAAATAGAGGCTTATGAGGGTCTGGATAGACCGCCATAAGTGACCGGGTTAAAATGCTGTAGTGCTTACACTTTGGGTCATGAGGGTCCTAGATGACCCTAATGGCACTTATAGTGTTATTACATGCGTTCATTAGTGTGTTAGAGGGGTCTATATAGTTGAGGCACACAGTACACTCACATTGTGTGGCAAACAGCATTTCAACACTTTCTTTTATTGACCGTCATTTTTTGACGGGCAAGTCGCTAGTATATATATATTAAACGTGTCATCCTGAATTATATCTCTTATTCCTCCGGGTTTATTTAAACTTTATATCGTCAGTGCGCTCTAGCTATACCGTTAATTAATTTAATAGGACTCAATTTTTCCCTTCCCTTTCTATATTTATATTTGTGTAATACACATGGTGTTCTTTACAAAAATTATTAAGCTCTTAATAAACATATATTTTACCATCAAACAGTTACTAATTCTAACACTGAGTGTCCTTTATAATAATTTATCTTCTTTAGTATGTGTACGTAAATGTTTTCAATATAGACAATTGCTGGTTTAATTCCATATTCCCAGACTGTAATCCTTTCTTCTTCCTACAACTCAAAACACTATACACCCACTACCAGAATGTAACCTAGCAACCTTACTTATTATAAATTTTGTGGCCATACCTCTTTTATAACACTAAATATCCTTCCGTTATACCCCCAAACTAGGTACACCTTTACAAAGACCATGTATTACTAAAATTGTCAGTTTTCCAGTCAAATTTCCATTTTCAAGTAATCCAATTTCAATGTATTCTTTGATCTTCTCTTACTATTATCAGTTTGACTTGAAATCCCCACCTATAGGCTATTTTCTCTCTCAGTAATGATTTAGTAATCTTCCTGAACTCCTTTCTTTTCAGTAAGGTTTCACTAGAGAGATCTTGAAAGACCATGATATGTTCAGAGAGGGATGAAATGTCTTGTTATCTCTACTTGTTTTTTAAAGTATTGCTTTATGTGTAGCGTTCTGTAATTTGACAATTACATCTCAAGCTAGTTCTCTCAGTGCATTTCTTGGCAAAGGCAACCTATGTGCTCGCTCAATCATATTTGTACTTTGTTGCTCTAAAGGGATGATCTTAGTCAGAAAAGATCTAAGATAATTCCGGGAGTTCTACAGGAGAGATTTTCTCAGAAATTCCTCTCAATGTTATATTGTTTCCCCTGGAGAAATCCTCCACTCTACCAAGTTTATATTTAATAGTTTTCAATTCTTCCTCACACGTCCCTACTTTGGAATTCAACTTCTGATTACCCGCTCACAAATATTGCTGCCTGTCTTCTAGATGGTTTAGCTTCGCTATCAGTGTGTTCACAGCTTTTGTGTTATCTGACACCTCTCTAAGAATATTGTTTCTAATTTGTTCATGGAATTCCCCAAACATTTTTTTTCTTATTAATTACATATTCAAATTTACACATTTGTCCCTGGGAGCCTCAGCCATATCTTTTCCAGATACTATAACTGGCACCTCCTTTTCCTCAAGCAAAGAACTCTCCAGGGAAGAATCTGTCTGAGACTTCACAAAGTCTAACCTTTTCTTATTTTTCTTCGCTTTAGGTGCAAAAAATCACTTTCTCCTTTTGTTGTGCCCTTTTTATTTTTATCCCTGTTTTTCCCCCTGGCTGTATTGTGATCTTGTTTCATACTTAAACCCTTATAGCCTCAATTTGGCATTCCAGTTTTTAATCACATTAAGCTACATCAACTCCTGCCCGAGAGAATATCCTCCTCAGCTGTTATCGTTGTTTATTACTTTGGGATAGGAGCACTCCTTAAACGAGGAAAACTATTAAGGTCCAGCAACATTCAGATACTTCAGCTGCTCTGAGTGGCCTTTAATATCTCAGAATCGGCTCTACCAGCAGTCCCATACTGGGACCTCAGCTTCAACTTTTCCAAAAAGTCCAATGCCCACTGTCCAAAGGTTAAAGTTTAAAGATCAGCCATGTAGTTTAACCTTGTCCAGGTTCATTTTTACTCACCCCAAACCTCCTTAAGAGAGTACTCCCTACCCATATAGGTTGAATACAACCACCTTTCTTAGCTTTTCATTGCGAATATGCAGAATTCTTAGAGCAACATTGTGTGGGCCTCCGCACATGAGAGTATCGTCTCTAGCTTACCCCACAGGTAACTCATAAAGGTGGTTGGTACAATTCACTATGCACCATAAAAAAAATTCAACCAGACTTTCAGATAAATTAGTCCAACCAAGTGTAAACATTTACTGGTTGCTAGAGTTTCAGGATATATATTGTTGCTGTTTGTTTTTATTAAATACAAACAATCCAATAAATTTATTTCCCCCTGTTTGATACCTTGCACGGTAGTGACAGACTTGTTTTACTTCCCACCTATTACTCTTCTCCTGTAGTCTCTTACTACTTTGCTGGTCAATGCTTTTAAGAAAGAGAAACATAAACTCGTAGGGATTGCCTTCTTCACTGCCACTCCCTGACGGCTCCATGCTTCTTCTCCCAAGAACGCTGCTGTACTTGCTGCAAAACGGACGCATGCATCTAGCTCTTTGGCTCTGCATTCACATTCTCTTATAGCTGGGTACTCAAACTTTCAGGCAATCCGGAGTCATACCGTTGACACCATTTCATTGTGTGAGGTTTGGGCATTTGCTCCGACTCCCCTCTAGCCCTCTTCTAACTCCTTACTGGGTGGGGTTATGTCTTTGATTGTCAGACTTAGTGGCTTGAGTCATCAAAATAAAATGTACAGCCTTAATACATAACATAACCACCTGTCATTTATTTTGAAAGTGTGTGGCTTATGTTTATACCATCAAATTTCAAAAAAGAGGCCTGCCACATGCTCATATTCTTATAATAGTTCAAGAAAATGATAAATTGAATACTGCTGATAAAGTGGATTCTGTTATTATTGCTCAACTACCAGATTCACAAAAACATGCAAGAGTATATGAGATTGTAACACATCTCATGATTCATGGTCCATCCAAATTCACCATGTATGGAAAACAAAAAATGCACAAAATATTTCCCTAAAGAATTAAGAGATCAAACATTTGCAAATTGTGATGGCTATCCCATGTATAGAAGAAGACAAGGTCCAAAGGCAATCATTCATTGAAAAAATGTAAATAACACGTATGTGGTGCCGTATAATCCACATCTATTAATAAAGTATAATGCACACATAAATGTGCACTTCCATTAAATCTATTAAATATGTCTACAAATATATTTATAAATGATATAATGCAACAACTGTCATGGTGAAAAGTGGCACAAGTGAAGAACACAATGAGTTACTTCATGATGAACTTGCATCTCATATAGATGCTCGATATGTCAGTGCGCCACAGCAATGTGGCGGCTTCTGAAATTTAAAATGCATAATCGCTCACATGCAGTATATCAATTAGCTGTACATTTGAAACAAAGACAATTAGTTTACTTTCACACTGGCAATGAAGATGCTCTGGCACAACATGAACATCGACAAACCACACTTAAGTCCAAGGTAAGTCCAAGAGACATTGAATGTTTCTGCTTACGTTTACTCCTTTTACATGTTCCTGGTGCACAAAGCTTTAAACACATGAGAACTGTAAATTACATTGTTTATTACACATTACAATTAGCTGTGCAACTTCCTAGCTGATGATACAGAATGAGGGAGATGTCTAGAAGAAGCAGCATTATGTAAAATGCCATGCCAGAAGGGGGACAGTTTGCATTTATTTGCATATTCTGTCATATTTCTAATGCATTAGCTTTGTGGGAAACATTTAAACACAATATGTATGAAGACTTTTTGCAACGTTATAACAAGTCAATTGCAGAATTAAAAGCATTAATGGAAATTCAACAAATATTCCTATGTCATGGCTTAAGTTGTGCAACTTTGATTCTGCCAGATCCAGGATTTATAGATGACATAAACTTTGAGGAGTATGATGCTGATGTAGAAAAACTAAAAGCTGAAGAACTAATAGCCACTAGAGATGTCGCGAATAGTTCGCCGGCGGACTGTTAACGGCGAACATAGCATGTTCGCGTTCGCGGCAAACTGCGAACATATGCGATATTCGACCCGCCCCCTATACTTTATCATTGAGCAAACTTTGACCCTGCATGTCACAGTCAGCAGACACATTCCAGCCAATCAGCAGCATACACTCCCTTCCAGAGCCTTCTACCTCATGGACAGCAGCCATTTTGGAATCATAACTAACTTGCAGTCTTACTGAGAGGAGGCTGAGTGTAGGTGATACTGCATCAATAGGGAAAACCATAGCTAGGCTCCTGTACACAGTGTGCAATACAGTCCTGAAGGACTCTTGTGATCTCTGCTGTAAGGACACCCCTGTGTCTCTTTCCCCCCTTATCATCATCCTCCCCTCACCTTAGCACCCAACCTAACACCCCTCAAATTTATCCATAACACTTATCAACCTAACACCCAACCCTAACACCCCTCACACTTATCCCTAAGACCTAACACCCCTCACACTTATTCCTAACATGTCTCACCCTAACACCCCTTACACTTATCCTTAACACCCCTCACCCTAACCCTAACACCCCTCACACTTATCCCTAACACCCCTTACCCTAACCCTAACACCCCTCACACTTATCCATAACACCCCTCACCCTAACCGTAACACCCCTCACACTTATCCCTAACACCCCTCACCCTAACACCTAACCCTAACACCCCTCACACTTATCCCTAACACCCCTCACCCTAACCCTAACACTCCTCCCACTTATCCCTAACACCCCTTACCCTAACTCTAACACCCCTCACACTTATCCATAACACCCATCAACCTAACACCTAACCCTAACATTCTCACACTTATCCCTATGACCTAACACCCCGCACACTAATCCCTAACACCCCTCACCCTAACCCTAACACCCCTCACACTTATCCCTAACACCCCTCACCCTAACACCTAACCCTAACACCCCTCACACTTATCCCTAACACCCCTCACCCTAACCCTAACAACCCTCACACTTATCCCTAACACCCCTTACCCTAACCCTAACAACACTCACACTTATCCCTAACACCTAACCCTAACATCCCTCACCCTAACACCTAACCCTAACACCCCTTACACTTATCCCTAACTCCCCTCACCCTAACACCTAACCCTAACACCCCTCACACTTATCCATAACACCGCTCACCCTAACACCTAACCCTAACACCCCTCACACTTATCCCTAACAACCCTCACCCTAACCCTAACACACCTCACACTTATCCCTAACACCCCTTACCCTAACCCTAACACCCCTCACACTTATCCCTAGCACCTAAGCCTAACACCCCTCACCCTAACCCTAACACCCCTCACACTTATACCAAACACCCTTTACTCTAACCCTAACACCCCTCACACATATACATAACACCCCTCACCCTAACCCTAAAACCCCTCACACTTATCCCTAACACGCCTCACCCTAACCCTAACACCCCTCACACTTATCCCTAACACCTCTCACCCTAACACCTAACCCTAACACCCCTCACACTTATCCCTAACACCCTTCACCCTAACCCTAACACCCCTGACACTTATCCCTAACACCTAACCCTAACACCTCTCACCCTAACCCTAACTCCCCTCACACTTATCCCTAACACCCCTTACCCTAACCCTAACACCCCTCACACTTATCCCTAACACCCCCTACCCTAACCCTAACACCCCTCACAATTAGCCCTAACACCCCTTACCCTAACACCCCTCATCCTAACCCTAACACCCCTCACACTTATCCCTAACACCCCTTACCCTAACACCCCTCACACTTATACATAACACCCATCAACCTAACATCTAACCCTAACATTCTCACACTTATCCCTAAGAGCTAACACCCCTCACACTTATCCCTAACACCCCTTACCCTAACCCTAACACCCCTCACACTTATCCCTAACACCCCCTACCCTAACCCTAACACCCCTCACAATTAGCCCTAACACCCCTTACCCTAACACCCCTCATCCTAACCCTAACACCCCTCACACTTATCCCTAACACCCCTTACCCTAACACCCCTCACACTTATACATAACACACATGAACCTAACACCTAACCCTAACATTCTCACACTTATCCCTAAGAGCTAACACCCTTCACACTTATCCCTAACACCCCTCACCCAAACGCTAACACCCCTCACACTTATCCCTAACGCCTAACCCTAACATCGCTCACCCTAACACCTAACCCTAACACCCCTTTCACTTATCCCTAACACCCCTCACCATAACACCTAACCCTAACACCCCTCACACTTATCCCTAACACCCCTCACCCTAACACCTAACCCTAACACCCCTCACACTTATCCCTAACACCCCTCACCCTAACCCTAACACCACTCACACTTATCCCTAACACCCCTTACCCTGACCCTAACACCCCTCACACTTATCCCTAACACCCCTCACCCTAACCCTAACACCCCTCACAATTATCCCTAACACCCCTTACCCTAACACCCCTCACCCTAACCCTAACACCCCGAACACTTATCCCTAACACCCCTAACCCTAACACCCCTCACACTTATCCATAACACCCATCAACCTAACACCTAACTCTAACATTCTCACACTTATCCCTAAGACCTAACACCCCTCACATTTATCCCTAACACCCCTCACCCTAACACCCCTCACACTTATCCCTAACACCCCTCACCCTAACCCTAACACCCCTCACACTGATCCCTAACACCTAACCCTAACATCCCTCACCCTAACACCTAACCCTAACACCCCTTACACTTATCCCTAACACCCCTCACCATAACACCTAACCCTAACACCCCTCACACTTATCCCTAACACCCCTTACCCTAACCCTAACACCCCTCACCCTAACACCCCTCACACTTATCCTAACACCCTTTACCCTAACCATAACACCCCTCACACTTATCCATAACACCCATCAACCTAACACCTAACCCTAACATTCTCACACTTATCCCTAAGACCTAACACCCCTCACACTTATCCCTAACAGCCCTCACCCTAACCCTAACACCCCTCACACTTATCCCTAACAACCCTCACCCTAACCCTAACACCCCTCACACTTATCCCTAACACCCCTCACCCTAACACCTAACCCTAACACCCCTCACACTTATCCATAACACCCATAAACCTAACACCTAACCCTAACATTCTCACACTTATCCCTAAGACCTAACACCCCTCACACTTATTCCTAACATGCCTCACCCTAACACTCCTTACACTTATCCCTAACACCCCTCACCCTAACACCCCTCACACTTAGCCCTAACACCCCTCACCCTAACACCTAACCCCCTCACCCTTATCCCTAACACCCCTTACCCTAACACCCCTCACACTTATCCCTGTGTCTCTCCCCCCCTAATCATCAAATGAGGGGGAGGATGATGAGGGAGGGGGGAAAGAGACACAGGGGAGGATGATGAGGGAGGGGGGAAGAAACACAGGGGAAGATGATGACGGAGGGGGAAAAGAGACACAGGGGAGGATGATGACGGAGGGGGGAAGAGACACAGGAGAGGATGATGATGGAGGGGGGAAGAGACACAGGGGAGGATGATGAGGGAGGGGTAAAGAGATACAGGGGAGGATGATGAGGGAGGTTGGAGGATGATGAGGGAGGGGGGATAAGACACAGGGGAGGATGATGAGGAAGGGGGGAAAGAGACACAGGGGAGGATTATGAGGGAGGGGGTAAAGAGATACAGGGGAGGATGATGATGGAGGGGGATGTTAGGTTATTTATGCCCTTTATGGATTAAAACCTGACTCTGCATCAACTATGTAATTTTCCGTGGGAGTTTTGACATGGATCCCCCTCCGGCATGCCACAGTCCAGGTGTTAGCCCCCTTAAAACAACTTTTCCATCACTATTGTGGCCAGAAAGAGTCCCTGTGGGTTTTAAAATCCTCCTGCCCATTGAAGTCTATGGCGGTTCTCCGGGGCAAACATTTGCGACGGTTCGCGTTCGCGGTTCGCGAACCGAAAATGTTATGTTCGCGACATCACTAATAGCCACTATAAATAATGCGCAATTGCACGCTTTCATGACCAGATAAAAGAGCGTTATTTTTATCTAGATGGACTTGGTGCATTGGGAAAAATGTATCTCTATAATTTGTTGATGAGTTCAATTAGAGGTAAAGGTGAAATGGTACTTCCATTTGCAACAACTGGAATTGCTGCACTATTGTTAGAAGGTGGCAGAACAGTACATAGTGGATTTAAACTTCCAGTTCCAATTTTGAAAACATCAGTGTCAGATATTAGAATTAAATAATTTAAAGCAAATAATTTAAAAAATGCAAATTAATTATCATATATGAGGTCACTATGATGTCATGCCATGCTCTGCAAAGTATTCATCGTTTATTGCGTGGTCAT
The DNA here is from genome assembly GCA_027410445.1 of Discoglossus pictus. NCBI lineage: Eukaryota > Metazoa > Chordata > Amphibia > Anura > Alytidae > Discoglossus > Discoglossus pictus. Next base: position 439,508,675 of record CM050165.1, on the reverse strand, counting down.
GGCTAATGATTTGCCTTTTGGGAGAAAGGTGATATTGTTAGGTGGCAATTTTAGACAAACATTATCTATTGTTGTCCATGGAAATAGGACAGACATAGCGGAAGCATGTATAAAGTCAAGTCCACTATGGAAAGAGTTTACACACTTTAGATTAGAAAAAAAATTGAGATTGGAAGGACAAAATTAATGAAATGATTGGCTAGTTAAAAAGGAAAAACAGAGGTAATAACTAATTTACCAGATGACACTGTTGAAATACCAGCGGAAATGATTTGCAAAGATTCAGTAATATCAGCTATATTTCAAAATTGAATAACCAATGAGGATTCATACTGTATTAACTTGCACATAAAATAATATTAACATCCAAAAATAAAGATGCATTGAATATAAATAATGACATCTTGAAATTAATAGATGCCCCACAAAAAAAGTATTACAGTGCAGATTCAGTACTAGCTGATGACAAACAGAGTCAATCAAATTTTAGCACACAATTTATTAATACATTAACTCCCTCTGGAATGTCACCACATATTTTGCAACTCAAAAAAGGGGCATAATAACATTATCATGTTACTGAGAAATATGAACCCAAAAAACGGACTTTGTAATGGAACAAGATTAATTGTTCAAGATTTAAGAGACCATTTAATACATGCAGAAATTAAGAATGGTACCCATAAAGGTGAACGAGTTTTCATACTAAGAATAGATTTGGCTTCAAGTGAGACTAGCTTGGCTTTTGTCCTTCAAAGGAGACAGTTTCCCATTATCATGGCATTTGCCATGACCATTATTAAATCAAACTTTTAAGTCTGTTGGACTGTTTTTAGAGGAACCAGTATTTGCACATGGACAACTCCATGTTGCATTTTCAAGATGCACCAATCCATCACATATATAGCTCTCAGCAGCGCGGGCTTGCCAAAAAAACGTTGGTAACGCAATGTTAAAACTGCAGGCTCGCAAATCGATGCCCGCTGCAACTGCGGCCCTCGCAAAGCGTGGGTTGCAGTTGCGGGCTGCAACCATGGCCCTCGCAAAGTGAGGGCAGCGGTTGCAGCCAGTCAAGGAGCACTGAAGCAGCTCCTTGCGCTGGTGGAGATGAGCACCGTAGGCTCTCATCCCTATGACCCTGCACGACTTAAGCATCATACCTACGACCCACAGGACTACAGATCAACAGAAAACTCAAATACCCAATTCACAGTGCGAGACACCAGCAAAAATAAAATTACCAGAGAAGAGGCTCGCAAATGAGCACCGAAGGCGCTCATTGCCAGCCACGCAATGAGCGCCAAAGGCGCTCAGCACAGGGCTCCCACTGAACGCACAGGGTACTCACAGAACTAAAAGTACACCAGGGGAGAGCCTTGCAATGAGCCCCAAAGGCACTCAGTGCGGAGCTTGCAATGAGCACCAAAGGAGGACCCAGGACCAAAACTACACTAGGGAAGCGCCTCGCAATGAGTGCCGAAGGTACTCAGAGGACCAAAAGTCTTTGTGTGGCAAACAGCATTACTTGTAACTGGACTACCCATATAAAACAGTGTTTAAATCCCAAAGACAAACTTTGACGTCTGTTGGGCTCTTTTTAGAGGAACCAGTATTTCACATAGACAACTCTTTGTGGCAATTTAAAAACTACAACGATAACAAAAAACAGTGTTTTAACAAAAAAAAAGTCCACATATAGAACAGTGGTTCAATCTCAAAGACTAACTTTTATGTCTGATGGGCTCTTTTTAAAGGAACCACTTTTTCAAAACACCAAAATCACATGGACAGTACAGTGGTTACATCCCAAAGACAACATTATTCATCTGCTGGGCTCTTTTTAGAGGAACCACAATTTTTTTTAAAAAAACAGCACTTCACAAAACTTGACAAGGCACACAACAAAGAAAATACTGCTATTGTTAAAGATTGGAAGGTGTTGTAGTTAGTGGTTTACTTGAATATAGTATGTACTCAGGGGTTTTATTATATGTATTTCAAGTTCATGTTTCCTGTTGTTATGGGTTTTATTGAATGTAAAGATCACTTGCATTATATTTAATCATGGGTTTAATTGTATGTGTTTATGAGTTTTATTGGGTAATTGGGTAATTACTGTATAATTACACAGATAGTATTGATCCAGGGAGTAATATGATTGCCAATGTCTGGGGTTAGGAAGGAATTATATTGTTTTCCCCTTTGAGACAATTGTCTAATTTTCACTGGGGGGTTTTCTGTTTGCCTTCCACTGGTGTCAATATGCAGATCACAGGAGATCTGGAAAAATATGCTTCATAGACTCCAACATCAATTGTTCATTAATAAACATTTACACATGTGTGAAATAAGTTGTAATGATTTACAATATAAATATGTTTAAAAAAAAAGTTTAGACATTGTTAAATATGTATGTATTGGTTACAATACATTTTTTTACAATTTTAACAAAGATGGTTTCTGAGTTGGTTACAGATATAACCATACAAGTTGCATATTATAATAATAAACACATTGGCTACTAATTGAATTAATTGTTGTACTTTTTCATAGATATGGAACATGACAAAATAAAACATATTAAGAAAAATATATGATCATGTCAGAGGGGCCATAGACTCACATTGTGTGGCAAACAGCGTTTATTCCCGTCATTTTTGTGTGCCTTACAGTTTTATTCTCAGTGTTTTTGACAGGCAAGGAGCTAGTTTTAATATAATTTAATAAATTGATCGGATATAGCTCTAATTGATAATTTCAACCTAACACCTAACCCTAACATTCTCACACTTATCCCTAAGACCTAACACCCCTCACACTTATCCCTAACAGCCCTCACCCTAACCCTAACACCCCTCACACTTATCCCTAACAACCCTCACCCTAACCCTAACACCCCTCACACTTATCCCTAACACCCCTCACCCTAACACCTAACCCTAACACCCCTCACACTTATCCATAACACCCATAAACCTAACACCTAACCCTAACATTCTCACACTTATCCCTAAGACCTAACACCCCTCACACTTATTCCTAACATGCCTCACCCTAACACTCCTTACACTTATCCCTAACACCCCTCACCCTAACACCCCTCACACTTAGCCCTAACACCCCTCACCCTAACACCTAACCCCTCTCACCCTTATCCCTAACACCCCTTACCCTAACACCCCTCACACTTATCCCTGTGTCTCTCCCCCCCTAATCATCAAATGAGGGGGAGGATGATGAGGGAGGGGGGAAAGAGACACAGGGGAGGATGATGAGGGAGGGGGGAAGAAACACAGGGGAAGATGATGACGGAGGGGGAAAAGAGACACAGGGGAGGATGATGACGGAGGGGGGAAGAGACACAGGAGAGGATGATGATGGAGGGGGGAAGAGACACAGGGGAGGATGATGAGGGAGGGGTAAAGAGATACAGGGGAGGATGATGAGGGAGGTTGGAGGATGATGAGGGAGGGGGGATAAGACACAGGGGAGGATGATGAGGAAGGGGGGAAAGAGACACAGGGGAGGATTATGAGGGAGGGGGTAAAGAGATACAGGGGAGGATGATGATGGAGGGGGATGTTAGGTTATTTATGCCCTTTATGGATTAAAACCTGACTCTGCATCAACTATGTAATTTTCCGTGGGAGTTTTGACATGGATCCCCCTCCGGCATGCCACAGTCCAGGTGTTAGCCCCCTTAAAACAACTTTTCCATCACTATTGTGGCCAGAAAGAGTCCCTGTGGGTTTTAAAATCCTCCTGCCCATTGAAGTCTATGGCGGTTCTCCGGGGCAAACATTTGCGACGGTTCGCGTTCGCGGTTCGCGAACCGAAAATGTTATGTTCGCGACATCACTAATAGCCACTATAAATAATGCGCAATTGCACGCTTTCATGACCAGATAAAAGAGCGTTATTTTTATCTAGATGGACTTGGTGCATTGGGAAAAATGTATCTCTATAATTTGTTGATGAGTTCAATTAGAGGTAAAGGTGAAATGGTACTTCCATTTGCAACAACTGGAATTGCTGCACTATTGTTAGAAGGTGGCAGAACAGTACATAGTGGATTTAAACTTCCAGTTCCAATTTTGAAAACATCAGTGTCAGATATTAGAATTAAATAATTTAAAGCAAATAATTTAAAAAATGCAAATTAATTATCATATATGAGGTCACTATGATGTCATGCCATGCTCTGCAAAGTATTCATCGTTTATTGCGTGGTCATGGCTAATGATTTGCCTTTTGGGAGAAAGGTGATATTGTTAGGTGGCAATTTTAGACAAACATTATCTATTGTTGTCCATGGAAATAGGACAGACATAGCGGAAGCATGTATAAAGTCAAGTCCACTATGGAAAGAGTTTACACACTTTAGATTAGAAAAAAAATTGAGATTGGAAGGACAAAATTAATGAAATGATTGGCTAGTTAAAAAGGAAAAACAGAGGTAATAACTAATTTACCAGATGACACTGTTGAAATACCAGCGGAAATGATTTGCAAAGATTCAGTAATATCAGCTATATTTCAAAATTGAATAACCAATGAGGATTCATACTGTATTAACTTGCACATAAAATAATATTAACATCCAAAAATAAAGATGCATTGAATATAAATAATGACATCTTGAAATTAATAGATGCCCCACAAAAAAAGTATTACAGTGCAGATTCAGTACTAGCTGATGACAAACAGAGTCAATCAAATTTTAGCACACAATTTATTAATACATTAACTCCCTCTGGAATGTCACCACATATTTTGCAACTCAAAAAAGGGGCATAATAACATTATCATGTTACTGAGAAATATGAACCCAAAAAACGGACTTTGTAATGGAACAAGATTAATTGTTCAAGATTTAAGAGACCATTTAATACATGCAGAAATTAAGAATGGTACCCATAAAGGTGAACGAGTTTTCATACTAAGAATAGATTTGGCTTCAAGTGAGACTAGCTTGGCTTTTGTCCTTCAAAGGAGACAGTTTCCCATTATCATGGCATTTGCCATGACCATTATTAAATCAAACTTTTAAGTCTGTTGGACTGTTTTTAGAGGAACCAGTATTTGCACATGGACAACTCCATGTTGCATTTTCAAGATGCACCAATCCATCACATATATAGCTCTCAGCAGCGCGGGCTTGCCAAAAAAACGTTGGTAACGCAATGTTAAAACTGCAGGCTCGCAAATCGATGCCCGCTGCAACTGCGGCCCTCGCAAAGCGTGGGTTGCAGTTGCGGGCTGCAACCATGGCCCTCGCAAAGTGAGGGCAGCGGTTGCAGCCAGTCAAGGAGCACTGAAGCAGCTCCTTGCGCTGGTGGAGATGAGCACCGTAGGCTCTCATCCCTATGACCCTGCACGACTTAAGCATCATACCTACGACCCACAGGACTACAGATCAACAGAAAACTCAAATACCCAATTCACAGTGCGAGACACCAGCAAAAATAAAATTACCAGAGAAGAGGCTCGCAAATGAGCACCGAAGGCGCTCATTGCCAGCCACGCAATGAGCGCCAAAGGCGCTCAGCACAGGGCTCCCACTGAACGCACAGGGTACTCACAGAACTAAAAGTACACCAGGGGAGAGCCTTGCAATGAGCCCCAAAGGCACTCAGTGCGGAGCTTGCAATGAGCACCAAAGGAGGACCCAGGACCAAAACTACACTAGGGAAGCGCCTCGCAATGAGTGCCGAAGGTACTCAGAGGACCAAAAGTCTTTGTGTGGCAAACAGCATTACTTGTAACTGGACTACCCATATAAAACAGTGTTTAAATCCCAAAGACAAACTTTGACGTCTGTTGGGCTCTTTTTAGAGGAACCAGTATTTCACATAGACAACTCTTTGTGGCAATTTAAAAACTACAACGATAACAAAAAACAGTGTTTTAACAAAAAAAAAGTCCACATATAGAACAGTGGTTCAATCTCAAAGACTAACTTTTATGTCTGATGGGCTCTTTTTAAAGGAACCACTTTTTCAAAACACCAAAATCACATGGACAGTACAGTGGTTACATCCCAAAGACAACATTATTCATCTGCTGGGCTCTTTTTAGAGGAACCACAATTTTTTTTAAAAAAACAGCACTTCACAAAACTTGACAAGGCACACAACAAAGAAAATACTGCTATTGTTAAAGATTGGAAGGTGTTGTAGTTAGTGGTTTACTTGAATATAGTATGTACTCAGGGGTTTTATTATATGTATTTCAAGTTCATGTTTCCTGTTGTTATGGGTTTTATTGAATGTAAAGATCACTTGCATTATATTTAATCATGGGTTTAATTGTATGTGTTTATGAGTTTTATTGGGTAATTGGGTAATTACTGTATAATTACACAGATAGTATTGATCCAGGGAGTAATATGATTGCCAATGTCTGGGGTTAGGAAGGAATTATATTGTTTTCCCCTTTGAGACAATTGTCTAATTTTCACTGGGGGGTTTTCTGTTTGCCTTCCACTGGTGTCAATATGCAGATCACAGGAGATCTGGAAAAATATGCTTCATAGACTCCAACATCAATTGTTCATTAATAAACATTTACACATGTGTGAAATAAGTTGTAATGATTTACAATATAAATATGTTTAAAAAAAAAGTTTAGACATTGTTAAATATGTATGTATTGGTTACAATACATTTTTTTACAATTTTAACAAAGATGGTTTCTGAGTTGGTTACAGATATAACCATACAAGTTGCATATTATAATAATAAACACATTGGCTACTAATTGAATTAATTGTTGTACTTTTTCATAGATATGGAACATGACAAAATAAAACATATTAAGAAAAATATATGATCATGTCAGAGGGGCCATAGACTCACATTGTGTGGCAAACAGCGTTTATTCCCGTCATTTTTGTGTGCCTTACAGTTTTATTCTCAGTGTTTTTGACAGGCAAGGAGCTAGTTTTAATATAATTTAATAAATTGATCGGATATAGCTCTAATTGATAATTTCACAGAGGTAATAGAACTGGAGATAACAATTAATTTGTTCTTACTAAAAAAAATCCTTACACTCTTTTACCTTTGGTTCTTCTAAATCTATGTGGTTTCTTTTTTAGTTTAAATGTTCCCTGTGAAAAGAAACTATTGACTCTTTAAGTGGAGAAGTAAGTGTAGATTTCACTGAATCCTTCAGTGGAGTTATTATTGTATCATGCTATAGGAAGAGTGGGTAGAAGAGAGGATACATTGCTGGGATATGAGGTAATGATGAATACATTGTGTATTAAACTGGCACAGCTTTTCAAAACTGCCAACCACAATCTACCAAAATTCTCACTAGCAAAGGTCCTTTTGGCTTGTGGTGCATATATCCAACTCTGACAAACCAAGCAACACAAAAGTAATAATAATAATAATATAGAAATATTTATTATACTTAGCTTTGGCTATTAATCACACAAGGCTGAGGGACGCCACCAAATGAATCATGTCAGATGAATAGCAGGAGATAGAGAGATAGATCATCACATATTATAATTGTCCAACTACGATTCGTCGTCACGCTGTTTGCGCAGTGCATATGACTTAGCGATGAGCACCGCAGGCTCTCATCGCCTGGCGCGCCTCGTGCAGCGAGGCGAGCCATTAAACCGTAGCACTTTGCCAATGAGCGCCGCAGGTGCTTATTGCCGGCGAGCCTCGAGTAGCGAGGCGAGCCGTTAATCCGTAGCATTTTTACACAAGACGGGGGACTTAGAAAAAAAAATATGAGATGAAAAAAATTACGACATAAGCGGCGGAACAAAAACAATTACAAAACACTAAATACACACAAAAAAAATACACAAAGGTAACTTACAGCATGGGGAACCAGGCAGGACGTCTGGGAGTGAGGTGGAACTCAAATTTATATTGATTTACACGAGTTATCAAGATACAAAATCGGCTAAGCGAGAGAAAAAATGACCACCGAAAAAAATGAAAATGAGGCTACACTACTACGACGTGCGTAAAACACAGCCACAGACGTATGTGCTCAAAAAATAACGATACCAAGGATTCTCAATAACCGCGCAATGAGTAAAAAAGACACTAGCGAGTACATTTTACGAAACAAAATAACACATTTACACAATAACACAGATTTCCCGCCTTTGTCTCGCGCCACCTCGGATTTCTCGCCTAAAACAACGCATTTGTCTCGCGGAACAGCGGATTTCCTGCCTAAAACAATGCATTTGTCTCGCGCACAAATACTGTATATAAGGCACACTTGACACATAACTGACACTTTCTCCTCAGGTGATGACAGTCTGACTGAACATTTTCTGATGCCGGAAAATCTGAAGAGATTGTTAGCTCTTCAGGATACTGCTTCAGCAATATTGCATTAAAAAAGGTAAATATCATTAATAATCATGAATTATTAAATTATTAGTTACTTAATAAATAATTAAAAAAATTGGAAATGTATTTAATTGAAAATTAATATCGTGCTTACCTGTGTGAAACAATTGTAAATAACATTCATAATGTACTTTAATTAATTAATTAATTAATCATTCATATCAAATATGGTTAACATTTAAGAATGTGCATAAAAAAAGGAACACATTGATTCATTAATTATTAATGTACATTATTTTAATAATTAAGTTGTTATATGTCGTGCTTACCTGTGTGAAAGAATTGTAAATAACATTCATAATGTACTTTAATTAATTAATTAATTAATTAATCCTTATAAAAATAAAAATAAAATGTATACTTATGCTTACATCTTGATGTTACATTTAGTCAGACATTTTACTTTCATATTAATGAAAATGTATTCATTCTTATTTAATTACTAATGTACAGTATTTTAATAATTCCGTTGTAACATACTCAGTATAAAATATTCCCCCCCCCCCAAAAAAAGGCAATAGACTCATGCTTATATCTTGACGTTATATTTAGTCAGACATTAATTTAACATTAATGCACATTAATTGAGTCTTATTTAAGGACTAACAGGAATATTGATTGTATGTTTTAAAGATATGCTAACGTATCTGTGTTCAGGCTAATTGATTGATATATTCATTTAATGTTTTTAATCTATGCAAAAATATCTCTGTTCAGCCTGATTGATTAATACGGATGAAGCAACATATTATACATTAATTTTAAAATGTTGTATACTTGCAGTGCAGCTGTAGCTGAATGAACAGAGACAGTGAACTTTGGACCCATTGAACATCATAAGGATAATCTTGACAGGTACAGATTTTAATTATATTACTACAGCAAGATATTAAGGAATATGCTTTTAGGTTTTAAATCTATCCAACTATATGTCTGTTGCTGCTCATTTAATGATACGGATGAAGCAAAATATTAAAAAGATTCTCAATTTTATTTAACAGTTTCATCGGAACTGCAAGTGAATCAACACACAGCGTGACGTTTGCAGCCTTTGAACAACATCAAGATCATCTTCACAGGTATAACATTTAATTTTGGAGGGATGGAACAAAAAAGGCTATATTATATTTTGAGAAAATGGAGAGTACTTATTGAGTCATTAACGTATAATAATTAGTCATCAGTTAACAATTTTTAACATGAACTTATGTAAAGTTGAAAAGAGAATACTAATTAATAATAATATTTAAAACATATAAAAAAGCTTAGAACACTTAAAAAAAAGTAATTCAATGTATGCAGTGAAGTTAATCAAGAATGAATGCAATTGAAGGATTAATAATAAATATATATATATATATATATATATGTGCAGCTCTTTCCTATTTAATATATGTCAATAAAAAAGTTTGAAAAATGGTTTCATTTATTTCATTGCAAAAAAGTACAACATTTTAAAATGTTTGATTAGTTCATTCATCAACTTTAATGTAACAGTACAAAAAGTAAAAAAAAATATATGTACACAAAACAAAGAACAAACAATAATTACATCTCTATTTACAATTACAGATTAAAATGGCGGGTAATGGAGAAGACAAAATTGAACGCAAAAGAAGATTGGCAAGGGAAAGGAAGCAAAGGTGGAGAGATGCTCAGACACCGGAAACTTCACAATGCTTGCAAGAAGAAGATCAACAGAGACTTTTAAATAAAAGAAAGATGAGTAAGAAAGCCGCAAGTGAGTGTGTTGGGGCTTCCAAGAAACGTAAAAGTAAACAAAAACATCTCTGTGAACCATTGTCCAATGATTCTAATTGGCAGAATGATTTAAATGTAGACACACAAGAAAACAATGTACATATAGAAAGTGGGTCTGATATCTATGTTGAAGAAATGCATGACAATGTGTTTACTACTGCAGTACAAGTAGATACTCATTATTGTGGGTTACTTAATGTGGTTTGACAGTTTTGTGGGGCCTATCATTTTATAAAGGAAAGACCTACTGACGGAAATTTCATTAGTTGCTGTCAGAAAGGAAAGGTGAAACTTCCACTAAGACAACCATTTCCATATTATTTAGAATGCATTATGAACGATCCAACATTTCCAAATTATAATAATTTCAAACAAAACATAAGGTCCTATAACAGTACAATTTTCATTTGCTTCAATGGGTGCAACATTAGCAGAAAATGTACAAGGACATAGTCCTTACTGTTTTAGAGTTCAAGGTCAAATTTACCACCGAACTTCACATTTACACCCACAAGAAGGAGAGCAAAGGAAATTTGCACAGTTATATGTCTTAGATACAATGGAAGCTGTGGAACAAAGAATGACACTTCCAGAAAATAAACAGTGTTTGCGCACAGTCTTTGAACAGCTGGATAAAATTATGCAAAAAAAAACATATAGTCAAGCATACAAACAATTAGCACAGCTTGAAAAAGAACAACAGGAACATGCTGAAAGATATCAATTGCCTACACCGAGTAAATATGGTGTTAAAAAGAGATCGCAACACTGATCAAAGAAGATATAATTTACCTACAGTAAATGAGGTTGCTATGGTGTTTAAAAATGAAGATGGTGATATTAGAATATATCCACGCAATGAAGAACAACCATTTATCAACATCAATATATTAAGCTGTAATTTAGATCCAATGACATATCCCATTTTCTTTCCAAATGGTGAACCTAGATGGGAACCACAATTACAATTGGAAAGTTATCCCAATACTAAACTTCGTATTAGATCTAATATTTCCATGCTGGAATATAAAGTGGCACAAACTGCTATCCGTGATTGTTTTAATACAATGTCACATGGAGGCAAACTCACTCAACAATGGATTATTGATTCATATCTACAATTTGAACCAATATTCTAAATTTCATTAAATTTCAACAAAATAAATTAAGAGTAGAACAGTATTGTAGATTAATGGATTATGTGGCAGAATTAGCTTCCAACATAGACATTCCAGCTGGAAGAGCAATTATTTTGCCATCCACTTTCCAAGGATCTCCTCGCAATATGTGAGAAAGGTATAATGATGCCATGGCTATTGTCACAAAATTTGGAAAACCATATTTATTTATTACATTCACATGTAATCCACAATGGCCAGAGATCAAGGAAAATTTGAATCTGGGACAAACTACTTCTGACCGACCAGATTTAGTGGCAAGAGTATTCAAAATAAACTCAATTCATTAATACATGATATCACTAAAGCACACTTATTTGGACAATGTGTGGCTTTTGTTTACACAATTGAATTTCAAAAAAGAGGATTGCCACATGCTCACATACTTTTAATACAGCAGGAAAAAGATAAGTTGAATACTGCAGACAAAGTGCATTCAGTAATTTCTGCAGAATTACCAGATCAAGAAAAATATAACAAACTTTGGGATATTGTTACACATAGAATGATTCATGGCCCATGTGGAGAGATGAATCCTAATTCACCAAGTATGGAAAATAAAAAAAGTACTAAAAAATTTCCAAAATAATTTGAAATGCAAACTTATGCAAATTGTGATGGATACCCTTTGTATAAAAGAACACAAGGACAAACAGCTATTATCCGTGGCCAAAAGGTTGATAATAGATTTGTCGTTCCATACAATCCACATTTGCTCATCAAGTACAATGCACACATCAATGTGGAAGCTTGTAGCTTGTACTTCGATTAAATCAATTAAGTATGTGTATAAATATAAATACAAAGGATATGACGCAGCTACTGTTGTTGTGCAAGGTGCTGCAAATGAAAACGAAAATCCAATTTTACATGATGAACTATCAAATTATTTAGATGCTCGGTATGTGAGTGCTCCTGAAGCAATGTGGCGCCTTTTGAAATTTGAGATGCATGATCGGTCACATGCTATCTATAGTTTAGCTGTACATTTGCCTCAAAGTCGGTTGGTTTGCTTTACTGCAGGAAATGAAAGAACTGCACTATATCAAAGTGAAGACAGAGATACCACACTAACTGCATGGTTTAAATTAAACTGCCAGGATACGCAGGCCAGACAATTTTTATACATAGAGATACCATATCACTATGTATTTGTAAATGGTCTATGGCGACAACGAAAAAGAGATGCACATAAAATTATACCACGCATTTATACCGTCAGTCCAAGGGACATTGAACGTTTCAGCTTAAGATTACTTCTGCTACATGTTCCCGGTGCACAGAGTTTTGAGCATTTACGTACAGTGAATGACATAGTTTATGATACATTCCTATTAGCTGCAAGACATCAAAACTTTATAGCTGTTGATACAGAATGGGAGAGGTGTCTGGAAGAAGCAGCACTTTATCAAATGCCAAAGCAAATGAGACAATTTGAATTAATTTGCATATTTTGCAATGTACCTAATGCTTTCACTTTGTGGGAAACATTTAAATTAAACATGTCTGAAGATTTCTTGAAACATTACAACGAACCAATAGCACTCTTAAAAACATTGATGGAAATACAAGAAATATTGTTGGCTCATGGATTAAATTGTGCAAGTTTTAATTTACCAGATCCAGGACTTATAGATGACATCAATTTTGATGATTATGACACTGAGCTAAAAAAACAAAAAAACAAAGAAAAACTGGCAACTTTAAATACTTTACAGTTAGAAGCATTTCAGGCCATCACAAATGCTACAGATGATGAAATGGTCAAAGACCGGTATTTCTATCTAGACGGCGCAGGTGGATCAGGAAAAACGTATCTGTACAATTGTTTGATGAGTTTTATTCGATCACAGGGTCAGATAGCTATGCCATTTGCAACAACTGGAATTACTGCACTTTTGTTAGATGGTGGTAGAACTGTGCATAGTGGATTTAAGCTGCCAGTTCCCATTTTGGAAACATCAGTGTCAGATATTCGACTCAATTCCTTACAAGCAAAACAATTTAAACAAACTAAACTAATTATCATAGACGAGGCAACAATGATGTCATGTCATGCACTGCAATGTATTGACAGATTCTTAAAAGAAGTGATGAATAATAAGTTGCCATTTGGTGGAAAGGTGATGCTGTTAGGAGGTGATTTTAGGCAAACATTACCTGTTGTGCCACATGGAAATAGAACGGAGATCATTGAAACATGTATCAAGACCAGTAAACTGTGGCAAATATTTACACATGTCAAATTAGAATTAAATATGAGATCTGAAGGCCAAAATGAATTCAATGATTGGCTCATAAAAATTTGAGAAGGAAAACATCCAGAAATACAGCATTTACCAAATGATACCATTGAAATTCCATCAGAAATGGTTTGCAATGAATCACTCATATCAGCCATATTTCTAAACACTCTTAATAATGAGGATTACTCAGACATTGCAAACAAAGTGATATTAACATCAAAAAATATTGATGCCTTGAATGTAAATAACAAAATTTTAAAATACATCAATGCACCACAAAAGAATTATTACAGTGCAGATTCGGTTCTGTCTGATGATAAAGAAAGTGAATCGAATTTTAGTATTGAATTTATTAATTCGTTAACATCATCTGGAATGCCACCACATATTTTACAATTGAAAAAAGGTGCAATTGTCATGTTATTGCGAAATATGAATCCAAAAAAAGGACTTTGCAATGGGACCAGATTAATTGTGCATGAGTTAAAAGATCATTTTATACATGCAGAAATTATAACTGGGACCCATAAAGGTGAACAAGTTTTTATACCAAGAATTGATTTAGCTGCAAGTGAGAGTGGTTTGCCTTTTGTGCTTCAAAGGAGACAATTTCCAGTTATTATGGCATTTGCCATGACCATCAATAAATCCCAAGGACAAACTTTTAAGTCTGTTGGGATTTTTTTAAAGGAACCAGTTTTTGCACATGGACAACTCTATGTGGCTTTTTCAAGGAGCACTTATCCAAAAGAAATTAAAGTGCATGTTGAAGAAAACGAAAATCAGGGTCATTTATTGGATGATGGATGTGTTTACACCAAAAACATTGTCTACTATGAGGTGTTTTGAGGATAGAGGACAATGCTTTCATTTTAATTACAATATTTTATGGTACTCAATATGATTGCACAAAAACAATATTTCAATAAAAAAAATATAGAATGGACAAAAAAACATAGAGAACAGTGTTTTGTCTTCCAGTACAAAATTAAAGTACTTGGGGACTCTTTAAATAGGGGATCACTATTTCACTTATGAAAATCTATGTGATATTTGCAGAAAGGACAAACAGAACAAAAAAAGAAAAACACAACAAAAACAACACTAAAACATTCTTAAACATATTGGAATGGGTTAAAAATTTCATATTAACATGATTGGCCACACAAAACAATTATCTGACTTTTCCATGATTTACAAGAATTAAATGTTATTGTTTGTTGTTACAATTTCATATGTTAAATATGTGTATTTAAAATGTTTGGGACAGTTAGTTAAATATATATGTGGTATAGTCAATCATGTATTATTATTAGAAAGTTGCAGCATTTCATAATAATTGGAAATGTATTATTTAAAGCCAAAATATTGTTTCAGGGAGTAATCCGATCGCCAGTTAATGGGGTCAGGAAGGAATTATTTTTTTCCCTCTTTGATACAATTGGCCAAGTTTCAATGCAGGTTTGTATTGTTTACCTTCCTCTGGATTCAATGCTAATTTAGTTTAACAAGAGTTTAACAAAAAATTTAAAAAAGAGAAAAAGCATGTTATTGTTAAAACAATTTACTTAGTCTAAGTTAATATAGTCTGCAGTTACTTATCGATAAATATCAATTGAAAAGTGTTAGTATTGTTAAAAAAATGTTTAAAGATTGTTTAATATACAAGTTGCATGTTACAAACTTTCATGTTAGACTTTACAATATGTATGCATTAAAAATTAACACATTATTATATTGTTATTATATATATCACAATTAAAAGACTGAAGATTGAAAAAATAAATGAAATATGTTGGTTTAATATAAGTTAAAAGTTAAAAAAATAAAAAGTTAAAAAAATAAATGTGTATTTATTTTTAGATAAAAAAAAGGGCACAAATGTAGCAGACTCATATTGTGGTGCAAAATTTTTTCACAACATTTACATTTTATTGACCGTCATTTTTTGACGGGCAAGTCGCTAGTAGATATATAGAGAGAATGAGAGAGAGAGAGAGGGGCTTCGCAGAATAACAGGAGATAGAGTGATGCTCAGAGCCTACAGAGATGTTTCAAGGTTGGAGGAGTCAGTGCAGCAATGCAAGGTAGCCATATTATTATTATACTTTTTTGTTATATAAACAAGCCTTTGGTCGCCATTACAGGGAGTAGTCCTCAGTTGGACAAGTCATTGTCTTTGATACAGACTTACACATTTGATATGTTGTCTCTCCTCTGTTAGATTGTACTCTGCCTGTTTATTAGCTTTACACATAGAATGATTAATTTTGTTGCCTCTTCTGTAACATTCCCTTTTATCATCTCAACTTTACAAATAGTGTTTCTTGGTTTTCTCAGAATCAATATTTTAACTAGTTCATTAACTTTTTGTTTGTTCAGCTCATTTAAAAAATCTCATAGGTATGTGGATTTAGGTGATATTGGAAAACTCTTGTATATATATTATATTATTCATAGATAGGCATTGTCACGGCCATAACATGAAAATCATGCTATATACTGTAGTCTACTATTTCCATTTGTAAACATCCTATAACAGCTATACAGAATAGAAACCTAATATTATTAATGAAATGTCATGATTATTTTACATTTACACACCATTATTCCATGAAGGGCCGCCCAAGATGGGCAGATCATAGCAGAGAGGTCAGACAAATTGTGGCCCACTGGAGAAGGACCTGGCAACACACTCCAGTATTTTTGCCCCAAAAACATATGGATAAGAAAACCACAGCCAGATGTGCCTGGAGTGTTGCATGCATATGGTCACCGAGAGTCGGACATGAGTACCGAACAACAACAAAACATATTCACCTATTTTTATGTTTGCTTCAACTGAATTAGAAATTAATGTTAGGTGGTATGACAATTTAATTTGAAGTTTTCCAGTAATTTCTTAAAGGTTTCTTTAACTTCATGGTTCTTCAAACTGTAGATCAAAGGGTTTAACATTGGAGTTATAATAAAATAAAAAACAGAAATATATTTATGCATACTTAATAACCTGTGTGATAAAGATCCAGTATGTATTATCATTACAGTACCGTAAAATAAAATGACCACAGTCAAATGAGAGGAACAAGTGGAAAAAGCTTTTGCTCTGCCTATGGAATCAATCTTTAGTATGGATGAAATAATGCAAATGTAAGACACTGTAATCAATATGAAAGGAAGAAAAAGGAGAATGAAACTTAACCAAAATATAACTAGCACAGGCAGATGGCTGTATTTGCATGACAGCTTTAAGAGCCCTAGAGCATCACACATAAAATGGTTTATATGATTAGGATTACAGTAAGGAGATTGGAAAGTCATGGTTGGCACAATTGTTATTAGAAAGCTTCCTGTCCATACAATTACTGCAAACTGATAGCAGATCCTCCAGCTCATACGGTTTGAGTAATACAGAGGGCAGCAAATGGCTACATATCGATCATAGGCCATCAACGCAAGAAGCAAACACTCAGTTCCTCCCAGAAGCATAGTGGAATATTCCTGAAATTTACATGCACTGATTGATATTACTCTCTCAGTTGACAATAAGTCTACAAGTAGTTTGGGTACAACAGATGATGAAAAAAATAAATCAATAAATGATAAATTACAAAGAAAAAAGTACATAGGTGTATGTAAATGATGATTTTTTATAATAATTGAAATTATTAGACCATTTCCTACACATGTTACTAAATATATAACAAAGAACATCATAAAAAGGATAATATTTGTTGTTATGTCTTTAGTGAATCCTAACAGAATAAATTCAGTTGCTAAGGTCTTGTTCTTGTCTCCCATCCTTTGGAGTCTTCATCGAATCTGTAATTTGTTCTGCCTATAATGCAAATATATATGTTAGCTAGAATTTAAAGTATGATACTGTATTTTAATGTTTGTTTGGCGTATCAAGGTGAGGGAAAAGTAATGGAGGACAACTCGAGAAACCCAACCCATGATGGATCTGGATTCATCATCAAATGAATTCTCATCATTGCAACAAGAAATGTTTCCTTTATTAACAGCTCATATAATATTATGTATTTTATAGTTTGTGATATTAATAGATTATATAAGAATCTTTGAAAAGAAGATACTATTTTCAATACCATTACAAAAAAACGCAATTGATTTATTTAAATATTTTTTATTGGCCTAGACTATCTCATGCGCAACCTACAGTAGTCATAATCATTCATATTTATTAGTATTACTAAATTTACATTAGAATAAGCACAATTAAATTTTTCTTATGATGTTCGCTGTAATTTCCTATGTTTCCAAAATATTGCAGAATGTTTTTTTTTATTTTCATCTCCATAATCTAGTAAAATATTACAAAATAGAAAAAACTAATACTGATCTGAACTCCTTGCATAAGCTCAGCAACAACCTTCTCTTAACTTTCCCACCTTAACCGACCTATACAATGACTAAATACACTGTTTTGTAATTTTTCAATTTGACTTATTATAATTCTTTTGAATCTTTGAATCATGCCTAACTATACTATTTTTGCAATATTTTTGGAAAAAGCTTTTTATAAATGTAAAATTAAATAATGTAGCCGCTGCTTTTATACAAGAGCCCCTAATGAAGGCCTTGGGCAGCCCACAAGGCCTTCATTAGGTGCTTTTGTATTAAAGCAGCAGCTAACTATAAGAAAAAGCGTAAATTACGTGAAACGGAATTAAATAAAGATTTAAAAAGTCTAGAACAAATCAACCAGATTAATCCCACAAAGCACAATATAAACCAAATAGACAACATTAGGGCAGAATTAGACCTTCTACTTTCAGGAAAAAAAACGGGAAAAGCCTTTAGGTGGACCGAACAAATTTTTTACAATAAGGCCAATAAACTCCATTCTAGCAAAAAATCTCAAAAATAAACAATCACAATCCAAAATCTATCAAATTAAGACTTCATTTGGTGAAAAAACAGCCAGTCCCTCTAAAATCTAAGACACATTTTACACATTTTATGAAAAACTATACTCTACCGCCAACCAACTAGATAATCATAAACTACAAACATTTATGCAATCTATCGACCTTCCCTTTCTGTCAGAGGAAGACTTACACTCCCTAAATGCAGAAATCTCATTAGCAGAAGTCAGGAAGGTCATTCAACATTCCAAAACAGGAAAATTCCCAGGCCCTGACAGATTTTCTAATTTATGATATAAAAAATGTATTGACCACCTAGCCCCCCATCTAACTACTCTATTCAACTCAATCCTAGCAGGTCATCCAATACCCCCAAAACTCAATTTAGCTGAAAGTTTCTTCTTTCCCAAAGAAGACAGAGATCCATTAGATGCTAAAAACTACAGGACAATTTCCCTATTAAATAGTGATATTACATTTTTGTCAAAAATAATGTCAAACAGAATTTCTGTCTTCCTCCTCAAAATTATACACCACGACCAAACTGGATTTGTCCCAGCTTGACAGACGGGAGACAATATAAGAAAGGTCCCTAATTTGATTTATAATACTAGTAAAAACAAAACTCCACCTTGTTTACTATCCCTAGATATCGAAAAGTCCTTTGATTCTCATGAATGGCCCTGTCTCCATGCTTCTCTTGCTAAATTTGGGTTAAATTTATGCAACTATTTAATACTTATTATAACTCACCCAAAGCACCATTAAAGATTCCAGACCGTAACAAACAAAGCATTAACATTCAAAAAGGAATAAGGCAGGGCTGTCCCCTTTTAACCCTTCTATTTGCCATAGTTATGGAACCCATAGCGCAAGCAATAAGATCAAATACAGAAGTTCGAGGTGTGCAAATAGAACTACAACACTTTTAATTATCACTATTTGCTGACGATCTACTTTGTACCCTCACAGAACCTTCTCTCTCCATACTGGCATTATTACAAATTCTAAATGACTTTAGCCAAATAACAGGCTTAAAAATAAACATAGAAAATACAGAGGCCTTGGTGATAGACATTCCTCAGATTGAGACGGAAACTCTTAGCAACAAGTTCAAACTCAAGTGGTTCCCCAAATACATTAAGTACTTGGGGATAAGCTTAACTTCCAATTTAAAGGACCTATACAAAGCCAATTACTCACTACTATACAGTACCCTATGCGCCGACTCACATAAATGGTCTAATTTTACCCTATATTGGTTGGGGAGAATTAACTCAGTAAAACTGAGTATCCTCCTTAGACTAATGTATCTCTTGAGGGCTCTACCTATTACAATCAATATGAAAGAATGGACTCACTTTCAAATATCACATTTTTGGTTCATCTGGAGAAATGGCCCCTCTTGAATCTCCAGACACATACTGTTTAGAAATAAATTTAAATGGAAGCCCCTCTTGTGCAGACATAAAACT
The DNA here is from genome assembly GCA_027410445.1 of Discoglossus pictus. Classification (NCBI taxonomy): domain Eukaryota; kingdom Metazoa; phylum Chordata; class Amphibia; order Anura; family Alytidae; genus Discoglossus; species Discoglossus pictus. Next base: position 439,488,736 of record CM050165.1, on the reverse strand, counting down.
ATATTATAAACAGCCCAACTTTCCTTCCTTCCAATAGCCCACTCTAAGCCATATCAACCTCCCTGGATGTTTATTTAAAATCATTTTATGTATCCGTATAAGTGGGATACAATCATTTGGGTAGACAAATTCCCCCTTCCATTACAAAATGTGTCAAACCCCATAATTAGAAATACAATAACTTGCTGGAAATGGTCTTTCTGTTACACCACCATATTTCCTAACTCCTGTCGTACAAATGATATGTAACACTCACAGTAACCATTTTTTATATTAGAACAGAACTAAACCCTATGTTAAAACTAATTTTAGGCAAAAATAGTATCCTAGGATATGTCCCAGACTTATGATGGCCCCACTCTAAAACATAACTTTTATTCTTATATTAAAATGTAGAATGCATCATAAAAACACTTACAGATAAAAACAAATTGAACATAGGAACCCAGTATGATAGCCACATGACCAGGAAGATATCCATATTTTCTATATGAGGTCAATCAATCTCCTATGGGATGTATTTTTTTAGCTGCAACTATCAAATTGCCAATTCTGGATTGCCTCTTGGAATAGTCAAATCAATCTTCTATACCACTACACAGGTCCTTGTTAGCCATATATTTTGTTTGATACAATGTTATTCTTCTATAAACCAACAATATACCATAAACTTTGTACGGTATGTCAACATAACACTTTCTTATAACCTATTGTGTATAGAATACACAATTATTAGTTCGTTTTAGCTTTTTTATGCTTAGTCTAATAATAAAACAAGAGAGACATAATGCTCACGCTGAATGAGTTTTAATACATTCTGGTCTCTAAATTAATGTGAGAGTGCCGGGAAGGCAAGGGGCATCAGCTTCATTAAATACATGCAATGTACGATCCTATAATCTATAGAGGAATGGCCGATTAGATTCCCTTCAGGACAGCGCTGTGACAGGTGCCCGTAAATCTATCCCTGACTGCTCTGCACTCTCACTGCTACTACCGATATCTGAAAAGGTAAATGGCATCTATATGGGTGGTCCTGTTTGAAAAAGCCTGACACCATATAACACGGATTCTTCAGGGGATAGATTGATGAATGAAACAAATGGTTAAAATTAATAAAGAATAAATAAAAGTAACATGGTAAACTTATATATGATGTGATACATGTTTAAATCCTGCTATATTAATGTATGTTAGCCTGTGCTGATGCATTTACTATTAAAAATACCTATGGAAATTGTCATATGCTCATTGTATGGCAAATACTGTTTACATTATTGTGTAATTTTCTACTGCTCCTATACACATATGAAAATATATAATAATACATATTAAAATAATTTGCAGAATTTTCAACACATTGTCTTCTCATTATATGCTCAAACGATTTATGTGTACATATTGTATTTTTTCATAGAAATGTAGTTTAATTATCTTACCTTTTCCTTTTCCCAAAATGAGTGGAAAATAAGATAAAATGTACTGAAAATGTAAATAAACTTTTATTAAAACAATAAAAATTTAATGAAATGAAACATCTTGAGGTGTCATTAGTAACATTCTAATATGATTTTTATACAGAATGAAAGTTGCTTTTATACATTATGATACATAATTTTAAAACTCTTGAGATTAATTATTGTACACAAACATAGCAAACACAAGAAAAGGAATTTGAAATGTATTTAGTTTTTTATTTAATATTGTTTATGTGGATGTGTATTTGTATTTATGAATTGATATTATGTCTGGAGTAGTTATGTTAGTCCAGTGATGCAGATGCAAAAAAGTAGTGTATTTCTGTACAAAGTAATACATTTTTATGGAACTAAAACTTTGTATTAAGAGACAACTTTTTGAAAAGTGGAAACTTTTCGTCTTCAGGTCTGGAGCAATACTGAACTATTATACTTTTTAACACCTGGTTAAACACCTTCATTCAGACATGTTGTTGTGAATTGATTTTTTTTTTTTTTCAACAGTTCGCCCAAAACATTTTTGCAAAAATGGAAAAGTAGACATCTACAGGGCTTAGCTAGAGAGTGCAGACAGACCGACTAAACTGGGGTTCAGACGAGATTGTCAGGACATTAGTTAAAAATAATTCTAAGTTCAAGAGAAGTAATTTGAATCCAAATTAAATTAAATTAAAAGCCCTCAAGGTTTTCATGCTCAAACTCAGAATCAGGTTAGTCATCAAACAGGAATTGAGGGATGGGAATAAACACTTCTGTTCCAAGATTTCAATAATGCGATCTGGAACATATTACTAATGTACAGGGATGGAGCAATTTGAAGTCGTTAAGAAATTTATGAACTGTATTAAAAGGATGATACACATTCTAACTTCTTGACTGAGTGTTAACATAAAAAATATACTGAGCATTGAGTTTATTAGCCCTCCATTTTCTGAAGTTTGTCAATATTGTACTTTCCTTGTTCTTATCCCCTGTACAGAGCTACAAAATATGTTGGCTCCTTACAAATAAAAATTAATAATAATAATAATAATAATAATCACACATAATAGTGGTCAAACTACGAAACGTCATCACACTCTGTGAGTTCGCAAAGCGAGCTCGCAAGAACTGCATCCCTCGCAAAGCAAGGGACGCAGTTCGGGCTTCAAATGCAAACAGCCACAGAAGCAGGACTTTTAAAAAAAACCTATAATACGCAATGACTAAATACGGACTTACACAAAAAAATACGAAACGCGGGACTTAGAAAGAAAAAAATTACGGACTTACACAAAAAAATAGGAGCGGCAGGACTTAGGAAAAAAAAAAATTACAAACACGCAAAAATACGAACTTAACGGCCGAACCGCATGCAGCGAAAAACACTAAAAAAACAATACACACAACAATAAAAAAAAACATTACACACAGCAAGGGGGGACAGCCAGGACGTCTAGGAGTCTGGTTGCACGAAAATTTAAGTCCAATTTACAGAGTTTAGATACTCGAATATCCCCTAAGCGAGAGAAAAAGTGGACGCAGAAAATGAGCACACCTTACAATGAGCACAAAAGAACCTCTGATAAAAGAAAAAACACCAACCGAGATCTCAGATGACAAAAACACCTAATGTATGTGGCAAACAGCATTACCTACCTTACAATTTTATTGCCCCGTCATTTTTGATGGGCAAGTCGCTAGTAATAATAATACTACTAATAATAATAATAAATAAATTGGGTGGCTAATTTGATGATGTGAATTAGTAGAATAACTAAAAATCAAAATTATGTTTCTAAACATGACATAGGTTACTTTAATCAGAGGGCTCAGCTGAATTACTGTTCAGAGAACTATTGTTATTATTCCTTTATTTGTAACGCGTCAACATAATCCATAGTAAAGTCAAAACAATATGAACACTATGGAAAAGAATGGAGGGCCCTGTCTTTTAGCTTAAAATAAAATGGACACAGTGCTTTCCACAAAGCACTTAGTAAGATAGAAAACTCACAAACTTACAAACTAAGGGTATGGATGAGGTACATAAAGATGATAGATGTGTTGTGTATATTAAGACTGAAGGTGATGAGTTTCTTTTAACAGATGTGTTTTTAGTGAGGTTTTGAAGGATTTGAGGCAGGAGGATAATCTATTGGAGCGGGGCAAGGAGTTCTGAAGAATAGGGGCAGCATGAGAAAAGTCCTGAAGGCAGGAGTGAGAGAAGGTGATAAGAAAGGAGGAAACAAAAAGGTCATTAGCAGATGTAAGGGGTCATCTGGGGTAGTATTCCGAGATGAGAGTACATAAATAAGGGCGTGCACTATTGTTGTGGGTTTTATACGTTAAGCTAATGGTTTAAATTGTTATTCTGGAGTCTTTGGGAAGCCAGTGGAGTGACAGACAATGAGGTGCCACAGACACGGAGCATCGATTTTGGTAGATAACTCTAGCATAGGGGTTCCTTTTGGATTGCAGTGAAGAGAGATGGGTGATGGGGAGGCCAGTGAGGAGAGATATGTAGTAGTCGAGGGGAGATATGATGAGAGTGGATTCAAAATTTAGTCTTATGTAAGATAGTGACATGTTTTGGAAATGTTTTTTTAGGTTAAAAATGAAAATATTTAGTGATAGATTGTATGTGAGGAATGAAAGAAAGAGTAGGATCCACTAGAACCCCAAGAAAATGGACCTGGAGGTGGGCGTGATGATGGCATTGTCAACAGTGAGAGATATATGTGGAGTTAAAGCTGTGAGAGAGGGTGGGAAGATTAGGAGCTCAGTCTTTGAAATGTTGAGTTTGAGTAGACGGGCGGACATCCAGGAGGATATACTAGAGAGGCAGTTGTTAGAAGAGAAGGGGATAGATCTGGTGCTGAGGGATACTTTTGATTATCATCAGCATATAAAGGATACTGAAATCCAAAAGATGTTATTGGGGAACCAAGGGAGGAAGTATAGATGGAGAAAAGGAGGGAGCCTAGGACTGAATCCTGGGATACGCAACAGCCAGAGGGCAAAGCAAAAAAGAGGAGACAGCGAAGGAAATACTAAATGATCAATCTTCAAGGTATGATATGAGACTTGTGAGCAATGAAAAAGCAGTTGGATGGATGCCAAGAAAGTGGAAAATTTGGATAAGAATGTATTGGTCAATTGTGTCAAAGGCACCATAGATATCAGGAGAATTACAATAGAGAAATGATCCCTTGACTAGGTGCTGACCAAGTAATTAGTGACTTTTATGAGGACTTATTATGTGGAGTGTTGGGATCGAAAGTGAAATTGGAAGGGGTCAAGAAGGGAGTTGGAGGAAATATATTGGCAAAGGTGGTTGTAAACAAGTTGTTGAAGCAATTTTTAGGACAGGTAGAGAGGTAGGGCAATAGTGAGATGGAGGAACTGAGTCCAGTGAGAGTTTCTTAAAAATGGGTGTGATTATGGCTTGTTTTAAAGATGATGGAAACTTGCCTGTGCTAAGTGAAAGGTTGAATATATGTGTGTGAGGGCAGAGATAACTGTGGTGGAAAGGGGACAGATAAGTGGTAAGGAACAGGGTTGTGTGGAGAAGTTGTAAGGTGAGAGGATGATAGTAGACTAGAGACCTAATTTTCTGTTACAGGGCCAATGGAGTACATGATGAAAGAAGTATTTGAGAAGGGTAAAGGCTGGGTGCTGTCGGTTTGTTCAGAGGAGGGTGTGTTAGGGCCATGCTGAGAGGAGATTTCATTTTGGAAGTTGTCAATTGTATTTTTAAGTAAGTAACAGCTATGTGACAGGAAGGTGCGGGAGGTGGGAATAGGCAGAGGAGAAAGTGGTGAACAAAAGTTTGGGGTTGGAGGACAGATTTGATATTAATGATGTGGCAAAATTGTGGGCAGAGAGACAGGAATACAAAATACATTTTTAATGGAGGAAGTCGGCAGAAGTGTGAGATTTCCTCCCTAGTCTTTCAGCAGTACTTGCAGGTTTGGGTTTTGGAGGCAGGGGTTAAAGAAAGGCAGTGCGTAGGTGTGGTGAAGTTAAAGGTTAGGAGGTTGTGGTCAGATAGAGGATGAAGGGTTGATGACAAGGTCAAAGGTTGTACAGAGATTGGTAAAAACAAAAACAAGTGAGTGAACATCACTGTGAGTTGGAGATTGTGTACATTGTGAGAGGCGAAGGGAAGAGGTTAGTGAAAGTAGTTTTGCAGCTGCTGGGGAGGTGGAAGTGTCAATAGCAATGTTGAAATAACCAAGAACCCTTGTAGGTGACAGTATAAGAGTGTAGACGGGGAGACAGAGTCAGATGGAATGAGCAAGGTTTCAGTACTAGCCAGTAGGCTGAGGGAGTTGGAAATGAAAAGGTCATGAAGGAAGGTACGTTTATTGCAAAAAGACCTGATATACCAGAGGGCACAGGAGAAGGGCAAAGTAGATTGTCTGTGACAGGTAATAGGTATTAAGTTATGGGTGTTTTGGGTGTTTTCTGCCCAGAGGGCTGTGAGTGGCTGACAGCAGGTGGAAATAAGTGAGAGGCCTGGGTTAGGGGATATATCTCTAGCAGCCAGCAGAAGAAGGAGTGACAAGAAATGGGGGTGGTATTTACAGAAGCATTTCTGCTTTTTATCCTTAGAAGATGGAGGGGGTATTGACTGCATGAAGGATAGTTGCTAGTGGGAGCAAAGACGAGAAGAGGAGAGTAGGGAAGGAGAGGTGGTTATATTGTTGGGAGACAGTATGTGGAGAAACTGAGGAGTAGAGTCTGAGAAAGACATAGGAGATTATCAAGAAAAAGAGAGTGCAAGGAAACATTGTGACACAATGTGCAAGCAAAACACAATAGAATATTTGAGGAGAAAATATTAGGTTTGCTTGCCTAGATTGTTTCTGACAGGGGTGAAATGCAGTGTAAGTGTGTTTAATAGTTGCTCAATCCTGTTTAAGTCATGTGTTAATCAGGGTAGCCATAGTGGGAGCATTAGTAGTAATTTGCTTGGTGATATGTTAGCAGGTGTTGCTGATGGGTCAGGTGAGGGTAATTTGGGTGACTCAATAAAGTAAGATAAACCAGGGGCAGGTGGGTGAGGGGCAGGGAGGGAGGGGAGTAGTTTCCAGTTGCAGAGAAAAGCAGGGTCTGAGAAGGCCACTTCAGAGATGTAACAGCAAGAGTGGTTTGCAGTTGCTGAAAGAAGAAGGGCCAGGGCAAAGGCTGCATCAGAAATGGGGCAGAGTCAGAGTGGTTCCAGATACAGAGAGAAGAAAGGCCAGAGTAATGGCTGCTTCCGACATTGGGCAGATTCAGAGTTGTTTACAGTTGCAAAAAGAAGCAGGGCCAGACTAATGGCTGCTGAGAGAGAAAAGAACTTCAGAAATGGGGCTGGGTCCAAGTGGTTTTATATTTTTCTCTGTGCATGGCAGAGGCTTAGTTATTCCTACTGTCCCTCCATGTTTAGATTGAGTGGCTATGAACTGTGAGATTTATATACACTGATGGGCCTTGTGTTCGGTAAGATTCACATCAATCTATAAGTGAAATACTTTCTCAACTGTTCCTAGGGAAATCAGTGGCACCTCACTAACAAGTCCCAAAATCACTGTTAGCAGATAAGAATTTCTCAAACTTTTTTATTAGGTCTTTGTGTCTAGCTAAGTGGAAAACCCAAAGCCTTGTAAAATTCACACACACTTGCCTACAAGGAATGATTTAAATGCCACTATATCTATATCTATAACTATGTCTTAACTTAAGATACAGAGTGTGGTGAGCCCCTGAGATAGGTAAATATAAGTATTATAAATAATTTAAAAATGAAATAGAGGCCCCTTCTAAATAATGTTCCATTTAATAAATAGATGGAATGCTGATAGTTTGATTTTCATTCAGAAAAGAGTGCCATTGCTAAAGTTAATAAGAACATGATAACTAAGAACAATTAAACTAAAATGCAGACTTAAAGATCACAATACATGGAAATTAGGAACTAGACAGACAGGAAATAACTAGGAAGAAGTAAGGACACAGTGTGAAGAAATATAGGCCTGTGGTCAGATGTAAATACTCCGTCTGAGCACATTGAAAGAAAGAATGAGCTTTGGTCTGCAGACAGAACACATCAGAAGGAAATTGTGTAGGTAGGAAAGTATAGACTGGTAATTCTTTCAATTTATTCTTCTTACTAAATATATACCAGCATCTTCAAACAATTCAATTCTAGTCTAATAAATTGTTTTTTAGATGCATTTTGTTGTAAAATAATTGATTCTTGCAAAGTTATATATATTTTAGTTTTAAATAGTCATTACTAGGTGAGCTGTATAAGCTATATGCATATCATCACTGTTCTGTTTTTATAATGCCAATAAATAGCATTAAATCTAGTAACATAGATTTGATAAGAAATAAGAGCTGAAAGGCACATCTGGTCCACTCATTTTATTTACCGAAAATGGTTTATTTAATTAATTTCTCAGAAGGCATTATGCCAATTTTATTTATTTAAAATTGTATATTAGGTCATTATCCGAGGATAATTAGTTAAGAAAATGCTACAACTTTGTTTTGGAGTATAACGTAGTACACTTGCAGAAAATATAAAGTGTAGAGAAATTATTTAAGTTGCATCAATATTGGAAAGGGAAAGCAAGAGAGTTTTAAGAGAGATTGCATAATGTGAAGTAAAAGTTTATTCCAGTGGAGAGAAACAGGAAAACAAATAACAGAAGTGGAAATGTGTTCAAGATGGGAAAAGGACTGTTAGTGTAGAGAGGGATTGGTGTCATAGGGAGCATTGTGGGCCATGGGTACAGATTAGCAAGACAAGTTATGGAGGGTTCAAAGCCACGGTCGAATTTGTAGATAAGGGTTACAGACTTGAAAAGGCCATTGCAAAGAGCAGGGCAAGGAGGGTGAAGGTATAGGATATGTGGGAAGGTTTGAATACACTTGCAGAGATATTGTGGATTGTTGGAGTGGAGTGAAAAAATTGACTGAAGACCAGTGAGAGTGAGTTACAGTAGTCCAAGTGAATGGAGTTAAGGGAGTAATCTAGGATTATGTGATTAGTGAGAGAAAGGATGGCTTGAAGCTGATGGCAATATTTCGAGCAGCAGGGGAAACTTGAATATTTTAGAAAAATAGAAACACAATTTTGAAAGATCAGAGCCAAAATATCCATTCTCACCATTCTGTAGAGTTACAAAATGTGTTTTAATAAATGCTCAGGTTGGCCTTATTATTACCCAATGCATGAGTGAATTCCTTAAATATGTTTGTCTCAACCAAGTGTACTGGTAGGCTATTCCAATTATCTTTTACCCCATCACCAAAACTGTACTTTTAGATATTACCCCTAAATCTTGACTTCTTGCTCTTGCATTTCTCTTTTCTGCCCTCCTGAACTTTTTGTATATCTTTTGATATACAGTAAACTCTCGACTATCTGGCACCTAACCAACCGGCACTCTCAAGCAACCGGCACCAGCATCATTTCCCCATTTTAAATTTACTCCCCCTAAACCGGCATAACCACCACTATCCAGCTCTATCCGAGTTCAAGACTGCAACAAAAGAATGTCCCAGTTTAGGCACTAATGCATTTTTAAAGGCATTTTGAGGGGTTTTGGGGTGTTTAAGGGTCGTATACACCCTTACATTTGGGGACTCCCAATTAACCGGAAACTACAATATCTGGCAATAGGGAGTCCCTGTAGGTGCCGGATAATGGGGAGTTTACTGTATTTGAACATTTCCTTTGTATCACCACACTCTCTTCTGTTCTCGAAGATATACATTTTCATACCATACTTCTACCGAGTCCGCAATTTACACCACTAACAAGATTTATTAATATTAATTTGGTCCAACAGTACAGGATTTCAATCTCTCACTGTTCGAACCCTTGTGAGTTACGTATTGAATTATGTCATGATAACATCATAAGAACATTTGAAGTTAGAAGGGACATTATGATTATATGCAACAATAACTGCTCCATTTCCAATGCCTTTGAACTTTTGGTAAAATATTAGTTTGCCAATTATTGTTTTAGGTGCATTTGTGTCTTCAGAAAATCTATAAATACATGGAAAACACAAATTTATTTGTTCTCTGCCAAAGCTAAAGATTTGGTTCTGTACAGTTTTTATCAGGAAGTCACAGAGAGCCATAGAAGGGACTAATTCAATTTATTTGCTGTAAGGTTATAGAGAACATAATTATACCCATTCCAATTTCACTGGACTCTGCTTCATATGAAGATATTGATCTATTAGTTTGTCACCAAAAATGTTTCATTTAAGTGCATTAAGTTCTTTTTTGCTTTTTATTTGCTCAGTTGTGTCCAATTCTCTGTGATAGCATCTGTCAGCCACTGCCCCTTTGAGATTCCTCAAGCTAATGTTCATTGCTTCAAAGCTTTAGCTTTATGATCAAATCTTCCAGTGAACAGTTTGGCTAGATTTCCTGAAACATTGATTGATTGGATCTTTTCGCAGTCCACTGGATTCTAAGCAGTTTTCTTCAACACCTCAATTGAGAGGTGTCAGTCCTACAACGCTTGGGCTTCTTTACAGTACAGCTCTCTCATTTAAATATTACTACTAGCATACCCTAGTTCTAACTAATCAGACTTTAGTGTAATAACTCTAGTTTATAATAGCTTGACCAGACTTTTCCTCCTCTGATGCAAATTTCGTTTAATGTCATGGCTGCAGTTACAATCTGAAGAGATCTTGGAGCCCAGGAAAATAAAATCTGTCACTGCCTCTTCCTTGTCGATTTGCCAAGAAGTGAGATTGCTGTTTGCCATGATTTTCATGATTTTAACGTTGAGCAGCAGATCCGCTTTTGCTCTCTCTACTTTTACCTCATCAATAAGTGCTTTACTTCCTCCTTACTTTTTGCAATAAGAGTAGTATCATCCATGTTGATAATTCTCCTAGCAATATTAATTCAGGCTTTAGATTTGTCCACCCTGCCTTATGTAGGATGTATCTGCTTATAAGTTGAATAAATAAAAAACACTGTATTCCTCAATTAATCTTTGTGATGACAATACGTGTTTTTTATTTTTATTTACATCACATATATAGTTGTCAGCATTCGGGTTGTTGCTAATGCTTGCTGGCTTGCATAGTAAAGCGAAGGCCGCAGTTGCTGGCAAGGAGCGCTGAAGGCTCATCCCCATGACCCCCTACGACTTTAGGACCGCAAATGTGGACCCTCGCAAAGCAAGGGGCCGCATTTGCGGAGGTGGAGGTTCTATGGCGCCACACAACCACCTTACAAACGCCCACAAAACAAATACACAATGACAAACTACGGACAAAAACAATTGAGTCCTTACAACAACAACAATACAACCCGTAAAAATATTACAGACTTGCAAAAATAGGGACTTAACGAACAAACCGCGCACAGCGGGAAATACTCCAAACACAAAAAATAAGCACAAAATTTTAAAAAACATTACCCACAGCAAGTGGGGACACCCAGGACGTCTGCAAGGCTGGTTACACCTCGATTTCGCTAACATTTCCACACTTTCCACACTCAAAAATCCATGTAGCAACAGAAAAAATGGCAGACGAAAAAACACAAAACGAGGCTAAGGACGTAAAATTACTAAACGTACTCGCAAAACTGAACCAACACTCAAGAACACTTCATGCGGCACATAACACACATTATGCGGCACGCACCACAGTGAAATTCGACAACATTTCAAATGCAACAAATTACTATTAGCAGCAAAGTTGCAGATGGAACGCAAATTGACGGCTGAAACAAATATAGCGCATGCGTATTGCGTTCTAACAGTTTCTACTTCACCTCCAAGTCTATAAATACTGCTCACTTTCCGGAAATTTCTCCTCAGATGATGAACAGTGTGACTGGACATTTTACTGGTGGCGTTACTTCAGAAGTTAATTCCTTACCAATTTACAACAAAGAGGTAAGCTATAGTACATTTAATTAATTAAGAAATCCAAAAAACAAAAAACAAAAAAGATTGATTTCAAATATTGTGAACAACAACTATGTGCCCTACAATAAGCTCAATTTAAACAAAAAAAGAGATAACATATATTTTATTCATATCTATTAAAAAAAAACATTTTTACAAAAAAAATACAGACACATATATATTTATCCTGCATTTCAATATTTCCCTTTTCTTCACATTTCCAACAGACTCTGCATCAACAGCGTAACTGAAGAATTTGCAGCGTGGAGTGTGAAATCTCAACAATTTCATACAACACAAAGAAAGAAGAACAGGTAATATACATAAATACATTAGATTCAGAAAAAGACCATGCTGTTGTTACAAAAAAAAAAAAAAATTAAATAAACAATTTCTCTTTCTCTTTTTCAACAGACACTGCCTGAAGAGTGTCACAGGAACATTGGCAGCAGGGGACCCTCTGTCATTGATACACAACTAATACTTCAACCAAGGTATAGTATAACAAGTAAAAAAAAAAAAAAAACACCTATCCTTACAAAATAATAAGCCCCTACTACCAATTATGGTGCACACAAAACACGATACTTCAACAAATATTGGTAACACATATAAAATGGAACAATGAATCCTGTTTTGTCTGCAACAACCTCTAACCCTAACCCATAACCTAAATCTAGCATCCCAAAAGTGTCGTACAGAAAACAGGATAGTATAACAAATATTGGTATCACATACCAAATTTAAGAATAAATCCTGTTTTCTGTGCCCTAACCTATAAGCCTAAACCCACAACCTAAACCTGTAGAGAAAACAGGATACTACAACAAATATTGGTAACACATCCACAATTTAAGAATAAAGCCTGTTTTCTGTACCCGACCCTATAAGCCTAAACCCAGAACCTAATCCTCTAATGACACATTCGTTTACAGAAAACACGATAGTACAAAAAATATTGTTAATACTTACAAAATGTACTAAAATATCCTGTTTTGTGTGCCATACCTATAAGCCTAAACCATAAACTAACAGCCTTATTAAATTGTGATTCGGCAAATTTAAAAGGGCTCGATTTAAGCACACAGCATATTTTTTTTACAGCAGTTTTTAGTTAGTGAACTTCTATCCAAAAGCAAGGTTTTCACTAACTAAAAACTGCTGTAAAATAATATGCTATGTGCTTAAATAGAGCCCTTTTAAATTTGCTGAATCGCAATTTAATAGGGCTGTAAATCTATCATCTCAAAAGTAGCCTCCAGAAAAAAGTATAGTACAACAAATATTAGTAACGCATACAAAATTTAAGAATAAATCCTCTTTTCTCTACAATAAGCCTAAACCCAGAAACTATATCTCTAATGACAACAGTCCTGCATACAAAACAGGATAGTACAAAAAAACAAAAAACAAAAATATGCACTTACAAAAGACATTAAAATAACGAACAAAAATAATAATAGATTATTTTTATTTACAAATTGATATGGCAGATACTGACAAGAAACAGGAAAAGATAAGACGTCAAACTAGAGAACGTCAAAAAACACGTGCAAAGCATCAGACGCCGGAGCATAAGGAAATTTAACTACAAAAAGAACGCAAAAGACTTGCAAGCAAAAGACAATCAGATGTCAAACTAAAATCTACTCCTAAGAAGGCAACTAAAAAACAAAAGCATTTAGAACTAGTGATATCGCGAACATAACATTTTCGGTTCGCGAACGTGAACCGCCGCAAATGTTCGCGAACCGGCGAACCCGGCGAACCGCCATAGACTTCAATGGGCAGGCAGATTTTAAAACCTACAGGGACTATTTCTGGCCACAATAGTGATGGAAAAGTTGTTTTAAGGGGACTAACACCTGGACTGTGGCATGCCGGAGGGGGATCCATGTCAAAACTCCAAAGGAAAATTACATAGTTGATGCAGAGTCTGGTTTTAATCCATAAAGGGCATAAATTACCTAACATCCCCCTCCATCATCATCCTCCCCTGTATCCATTTACCCCCCTCCCTCATCATCCTCCCCTGTGTCTCTTTACCCCCTCCCTCATCATCCTCCCTTGTGTCTCTTCCCCCTCTCCCTCATCATCCTCCCCGTGTCTCTTTCCCCCCTTCCTCATCACCCTCCCCTGTATCTCTTTACCACTCCCTCATCATCCTCCCCTGTATCTCTTTACCCCCTCCCTCATCATCCTCCCCTGTGTCTCTTCCCCCCTCCATCATCATCCTCCCCTGTGTCTTATCCCCCCACCCTCATCATCCACCCCTGTATCTCTTTACCCCCTCCCTCATCATCCTCCCCTGTATCTCTTTACACCCTCCCACATCATCCTCCAATGTGTCTCTTCCCCCCTCCATCAACATCCTCCCCTGTGTCTTATCCCCCCTCCCTCATCATCCTCCCACCTCCCTCATCATCCTCCCCTGTATCTCTTTACCCCCTCCCTCATCATCCTCCCCTGTGTCTCTTTTCCCCCTCCCTCATCATCTTCCCCTGTGTCTCTTCCCCCACTCCCTCATCATCCTCCCCTGTGTCTCTTTCCCCCCTTCCTCATCACCCTCCCCTGTATCGCTTTACCCCTCCCTCATCATCCTCCCCTGTATCTCTTTACCCCCTCCCTCATCATCCTCCCCTGTGTCTCTTTTCCCCCTCCCTCATCATTTTCCCCTGTGTCTCTTCCCCACTCCCTCATCATCCTCCCTGTGTGTATTTCCCCCTTCCTCATCACCCTCCCCTGTATCTCTTTACCCCTCCCTCATCATCCTCCCCTGTATCTCTTTACACCCTCCATCATCATCCTCCCCTGTGTCTCTTTCCCCCCTCCCTTATCATCCTCCCCTGTGTCTCTTTTCCCCCTCCCTCATCATTTTCCCCTGTGTCTCTTCCCCACTCCCTCATCATCCTCCCCGTGTCTCTTTCCTCCTTCCTCATCACCCTCCCCTGTATCTCTTTACCCCTCCCTCATCATCCTCCCCTGTATCTCTTTACACCCTCCCTCATCATCCTCCCCTGTGACTCTTCTCCCCTCCATCATCATCCTCCCCTGTGTCTTATCCCCCCTGCCTCATCATCCTCCCCTGTATCTCTTTACCCCCTCCCTCATCATGCTCCCCTGTATCTCTTTACCCCCTCCCTCATCATCCTCCCCTGTGTCTCTTCCCCCCTCCATCATCATCCTCTCCTGTGTCTTATCTCCCCTCCCTCATCATCCTCCCACCTCCCTCATCATCCTACCCTGTATCTCTTTACCCTCTCCCTCATCATCCTCCCCTGTGTCTCTTTGCCCCCTTCCTCATCACCCTCCCCTGTGTCTCATCCCCCCTCCCTCATCATCCTCCTATCTCCCTCATCATCCTCCCCTGTATCTCTTTACCCCCTCCCTCATCATCCTCCCCTGTGTTTGTTTCCCCCCTCCCTCATCATCCTCCCCTGTGTCTCTTCCCCCCTCCCTCATCATCCTCCCCCTCCCTTGATGATAAGGGGGGGAAGAGACACAGTAATAAGTGTGAGGGGTGTTAGGGTAAGGGGTGTTAGGGATAAGGGTGAGGGGGTTAGTTGTTAGGGTGAGGGGTGTTGGGATAAGTGTGAGGGGTGTTAGGGATGTGTGAGGGGTGTTAGGGTGAGGCGTGTTATGCATAAGTATGAGGGGTGTTAGGGTTGGGGTGAGGGGTGTTAGGGATAGGTGTTAGGGAAATTACATAGTTGATGCAGAGTCTGGTTTTAATCCATAAAGGGCATAAATTACCTAACAGCCCCCTCCATCATCATCCTCCCCTGTATCTCTTTACCCCCCTCCCTCATCATCCTCCCCTGTGTCTCTTTACCCCCTCCCTCATCATCCTCCCTTGTGTCTCTTCCCCCCCCTCCCTCATCATCCTCCCCGTGTCTCTTTCCCCCTTCCTCATCATCCTCCCCTGTATCTCTTTACCCCCTCCCTCATCATTTTCCCCTGTGTCTCTTTCCCCCCTCCCTTATCATCCTCCCCTGTGTCTCTTTTCCCCCTCCCTCATCATTTTCCCCTGTGTCTCTTCCCCACTCCCTCATCATCCTCCCCGTGTCTCTTTCCCCCTTCCTCATCAGCCTCCCCTGTATCTCTTTACCCCTCCGTCATCATCCTCCCCTGTGTCTCTTTTCCCCCTCCCTCATCATCTTCCCCTGTGTCTCTTCCCCCACTCCCTCATCATCCTCCCCTGTGTCTCTTTCCCCCCTTCCTCATCACCCTCCCCTGTATCGCTTTACCCCTCCCTCATTATCCTCCCCTGTATCTTTTTCCCCCCTCCCTTATCATCCTCCCCTGTGTCTCTTTTCCCCCTCCCTCATCATTTTCCCCTGTGTCTCTTCCCCACTCCCTCATCATCCTCCCCGTGTCTCTTTCCTCCTTCCTCATCACCCTCCCCTGTATCTCTTTACCCCTCCCTCATCATCCTCCCCTGTATCTCTTTACACCCTCCCTCATCATCCTCCCCTGTGACTTTTCTCCCCTCCATCATCCTCCCCTGTGTCTTATCCCCCCTCCCCCATCATCCTCCCCTGTATCTCTTTACCCCCTCCCTCATCATGCTCCCCTGTATCTCTTTACCCCCTCCCTCATCATCCTCCCCTGTGTCTCTTCCCCCCTCCATGATCATCCTCCCCTGTGTCTTATCTCCCCTCCCTCATCATCCTCCCACCTCCCTCATCATCCTACCCTGTATCTCTTTACCCTCTCCCTCATCATCCTCCCCTGTGTCTCTTTGCCCCCTTCCTCATCACCCTCCCCTGTGTCTCATCCCCCCTCCCTCATCATCCTCCTATCTCCCTCATCATCCTCCCCTGTATCTCTTTACCCCCTCCCTCATCATCCTCCCCTGTGTTTGTTTCCCCCCTCCCTCATCATCCTCCCCTGTGTCTCTTCCCCCTCCCTCATCATCCTCCCCCTCCCTTGATGATAAGGGGGGGAAGAGATACAGGGATAAGTGTGAGGGGTGTTAGGGTAAGGGGTGTTAGGGATAAGGGTGAGGGGGTTAGTTGTTAGGCTGAGGGGTGTTAGGGATAAGTGTGAGGGGTGTTAGGGTGAGGGGTGTTAGGGTTGGGGTGAGGGGTGTTAGGGTTGGGGTGAGGGGTGTTAGGGATAGGTGTTAGGGAAATTACATAGTTAAAGCAGAGTCTGGTTTTAATCCATAAAGGGCATAAATTACCTAACATCCCCCTCCATCATCATCCTCCCCTGTATCTCTCTACCCCCCTCCTTCATCATCCTCCCCTGTGTCTCTTTACCCCCTCCCTCATCATCCTCCCTTGTGTCTCTTCCCCCCCCCCCTCATCATCCTCCCCGTGTCTCTTTCCCCCTCCCTCATCATTTTCCCCTGTGTCTCTTCCCCACTCCCTCATCATCCTCCCCTGTCTCTTTCCCCCTTCCTCATCACCCTCCCCTGTATCTCTTTACCCCTCCCTCATCATCCTCCCCTGTATCTCTTTACACCCTCCATCATCATCCTCCCCTGTGTCTCTTTCCCCCCTCCCTTATCATCCTCCCCTGTGTCTCTTTTCCCCCTCCCTCATCATTTTCCCCTGTGTCTCTTCCCCACTCCCTCATCATCCTCCCCGTGTCTCTTTCCCCCTTCCTCATCACCCTCCCCTGTATCTCTTTACCCCTCCCTCATCATCCTCCCTTGTATCTCTTTACACCCTCCCTCATCATCCTCCCCTGTGTCTCTTCTCCCCTCCATCATCATCCTCCCCTGTGACTTTTCTCCCCTCCATCATCCTCCCCTGTGTCTTATCCCCCCTCCCTCATCATCCTCCCCTGTATCTCTTTACCCCCACCCTCATCATACTCCCCTGTATCTCTTTACCACCTCCCTCATCATCCTCCCCTGTGTCTCTTCCCCCCTCCATCATCATCCTCCCCTGTGTCTTATCTCCCCTCCCTCATCATCCTCCCACCTCCCTCATCATCCTACCCTGTATCTCTTTACCCTCTCCCTCATCATCCTCCCCTGTGTCTCTTTGCCCCCTTCCTCATCACCCTCCCCTGTGTCTCATCCCCCTCCCTCATCATCCTCCTATCTCCCTCATCATCCTCCCCTTATCTCTTTACCCCCTCCCTCATCATCCTGCCCTGTGTTTATTTCCCCCCTCCCTCATCATCCTCCCCTGTGTCTCTTCCCCCCTCCCTCATCATCCTCCCCCCTCCCTTGATGATAAGGGGGAGAAGAGACACAGGGATAAGTGTGAGGGGTGTTAGGGTAAGGGGTGTTAGGGATAAGGGTGAGTGGGTTAGTTGTTAGGATGAGGGGTGTTAGGGATAAGTGTGAGGGGTGTTAGGGATAAGTGTGAGGGGTGTTAGGGTGAGGCGTGTTATGGATAAGTGTGAGGGGTGTTAGGGTTGGGGTGAGGGGTGTTAGGGATAGGTGTTAGGGTGAGGGGTGTCAGGGATAAGTGTGAGGGGTGTTAGGGTTTGGTGTTAGGGTTAGGTGTTAGGTTGGTGGGTGTTATGGATAAGTGTGAGGGGTGTTAGGGTTAGGGTGAGGGTGTTAGGGATAAGTGTGAGGGGTGTTAGGGTTAGGGTGAGGGGTGTTAGGGATAGGTGTTAGCGTGAGCGGTGTTAGGGATAAGTGTGAGGGGTGTTAGGGTTAGGGTGAGAGGTGTTAGGGATAAGTGTGAGGGGTGTTAGGGTTAGGGGTGTTAGGGATAAGTGTGAGGGGTGTTAGGGTTAGGGTGAGGGGTGTTAGGGATAAGTGTAAGGGGTGTTAGGGTTAGGTGTTAGCGTTAGGTGTTAGGGATAAGTGTGAGGGGTGTTAGGGTTTGGGTGAGGGGTGTTAGGGATAAGTGTGAAGGGTGTTAGGGTTATGGTGAGGGGTGTTAGGGATATGTGTTAGGGTGAGGGGTGTTAGGGATAAGTGTGAGGGGTGTTAGGGTGAGGGGTGTTAGGGATAAGTGTGAAGGGTGTTAGGTTTAGGGTGAGGGGTGTTAGTGATAGGTGTTAGGGTGAGGAGTGTTAGGGATAATTGTGAGGGATGTTAAGGTTAGGCTGAGGGGTGCTAGGGATAAGTGTAAGGGGTGTCAGGGTTAGGTGTTAGGGTGAGGGGTGTTAGGGATAAGTGTGAGGGGTGTTAGGGTTAGGGGTTTTAGGGATAAGGGTGAGGGGGTTAGGTGTTAGGGTGAGGGGTGTTAGGGATAAGTGTGAGGGGTGTTAGGGTTAGGGTGAGGGGTGTTAGGGATAAGTGTGAGGGGTGTTAGCATAAGGGGTGTTAGGGATAAGGGTGAGGGGGTTAGGTGTTAGGGTGA
The DNA here is from genome assembly GCA_027410445.1 of Discoglossus pictus. Classification (NCBI taxonomy): domain Eukaryota; kingdom Metazoa; phylum Chordata; class Amphibia; order Anura; family Alytidae; genus Discoglossus; species Discoglossus pictus. The sequence goes on along the minus strand of CM050165.1, from coordinate 439,470,053 downwards.
GGGGTGTTAGGGATAAGTGTGAGGGGTGTTAGGGTTAGGGTGAGGGGCGTTAGGGATACGTGTGAGTGGTGTTAGGGTTAGGGTGCGGGGTGTTAGGGATAGGTGTTAGGCGAGGGGTGTTAGGGATAAGTGTGAGGGGTGTTAGGGTTAGGTGTTAGGGTTAGGTGTTAGGTTGGTGGGTGTTATGGATAATTGTGAGGGGTGTTAGGGTTGGGTGCTAAGGTGAGGGGAGGATGATGATAAGGGGGGGAAGAGACACAGGGGTGTCCTTGCAGCAGAGATCAAAAGAGTCCTTCAGGACTTTATTGCACACTGTGTACTGTAGCCTAGCAATTGTTTTCCCTAATGATGCAGTATCACCTACACTCAGCCTCCTCTCAGTAAGACTGCAAGTTAGTTATGATTCCAAAATGGCTGCTGTCCATGAGTTAGAAGGCTCTGGAAGGGAGTGTATGCTGCTGATTGGCTGGAATGTGTCTGCTGACTGTGACATGCAGGGTCAAAGTTTGCTCAATGATAAAGTATAGGGGGCGGGTCGAATATCGCATATGTTCGCAGGTCGCCGCGAACGCGAACATGCTATGTTCGCCGGGAACAGTCCGCCGGCGAACTATTCGGGACATCTCTATTTAGAACCTGTTGCTGAACAATGAGATAACATTTCTAATGATGATTTACAGAGTCATATTGATATATGTTCTCACAATTGTCCTTTACTTAAGTCTTTAGCAGTAGAGGTTCATAATTGAGGTGATATGTATAATGTCTGTCAGTTTTGTGTGGCTTATCATTTCATACAGGAAAGACCCAGAGATGGCGAGTTTGTTTGCTGTCAAAAGGGCAAGATAAAACTTCCAGAAAGACAACAATTTCAAGCATACTTACAAAGCATTATGACTGAGCCTACGTTCCCCAGCTACCAAAATTTCAAAACAAACATAATATCCTACAATAGTGCCATATCCTTTGCATCTATAGCTGCAACATTAGCTGTTAATGTGCCAGAACATGGCCCTTACTGCTTTAAAGAGCAAGGACAAATTTACCATCATACTTTTAATTTACATCCAGAGCCAGGAGAGCAAAGAAAATTTGCTCAACTATATATCCTAGATACAATGAAAGCTGTTGACCAACGTATGCAGCTTCAAGAAAATAAAAAATGCTTACCCATTGTCTTTCTAGAACTTGCGTCCTTAAAAGAGATCGACATACTGATAAACGCTGTGTTTGGTCTTCCACCTCCTCAAAGCCACCTTCCCCCTCTGACTCCTCTTCTTCAGACTCCTCTCTCTGCGTTGCCTCTGTCTGCGTTATTATAAGGTGTGTACTGTTAAGTAGTATTATTCCTATCGGTTTAATCCCTGTTACGTCCACTATTAGGGGACGTGTATATGGCATGGATTTTTGGAACAGGGAGATGGAAAAAGATGCTTGGTCGGACCTCCCACTTCGAATTTGGAGCACTGCGCGTGCAATCTAAGGTGCCACCAGATAGGAGTGGTGTATTAAGTTGTACTACTCATTCCTATCAGTTTAATACCTGTTAAGTCATGTATCAGGGAACGTGTATATGGCATGGATTTTTGGAACAGGGAGATGGAAAAAGATGCTTGGTCGGTCCTCCCACTTCGAATTTGGGGCACTTTGTGTGCAATCTAAGGTGCCACCAGATAGAAGTGGTGTATTAAGTTGTACTACTCATTCCTATCAGTTTAATACCTGTTACGTCACCTATCAGGGGACGTGTATATGGCATGGATTTTTGGAACAGGGAGATGGAAAAAGATGCTTGGTCTGTCCTCCCACTTCAAATTTGGGGCACTGCGCGTGCAATCTAAGGTACCACCAGATAGGAGTGGTGTATTAAGTTGTACTATTCATTCCTATCAGTTTAATACCTGTTACGTCACTTATCTTTCCTCCCAATAGCACATTCTATATGTCATCAACCGGCCTGTGTGTATTTAGAGAACCACACTTTAAGGCCCTTAACCTGGGACAAGGTGGCTTGTCTATAAGAATTGCCTCAGAGCCTTAAAAACTCGCCAAACCCCCTAATCAGACACTCATTATCATACTGGAAATGGGCCAAGAAACACACAGGTTTGTTCCCTGGATCCACCCAAATGACCCCAATTCTTGACCACCCTCAGGCCCCGAAACACATGAGCACAACATCACAACACTGGTGGAGGTCAAGGAAATTAGATAGACTGGGAGACTGGTTAGTAAAGGGCCAGATGCTCACCTATGAGGAACTGAGGGACAAGCATGAGCTACCGCTGTAAAAACATTACAATTACTGTAGGCTGAGGCATTTCACACACTCCCTGACCCAGAAACAGGGGACACCAGTCTTAAATTGGTTCTCCAAAATTTGTAAAGATAAACCTCTATCAAGGGGGTCATTGGGTCGCTTTACAAATATAAAACATGTGTTACTGGTTGACCAGAGTGGGGGAGCCCTGGAGACCCTTCATAAGCAACCAGCGGCAAAATCATCCCAGGAAAGGAGAGGTCGCTTACTGAAGCCTGCCCTAGGGTAACCCAAGTGTGATTGCCCAGGTTAGATATTGTAAAAAATAAGCTAATACTGCTGGAGGGATGTTAGCTAATAGGACTTTGGTGTTTCCTGCAGATATACTCTTTAATATTGTCTGTTTTACCATGTTTTAGGTATCTCTTAAATTGCAATCACAGTAAAAAATAAGAAAAATTATTAACCTAAAAAGTAAAAATAAGAAGGAATAGCCAGCTAACTTTCACAAAATGTCTTTATTGTAAATATTTATTTTTGCACAACTGTTATTCAAGACTGTTAAAAAATGCTTTATTTTTCATTACATGCTGTAAGCCTTCTAAAATAAAATAATTTAACTGCAAAAATTAGGTATTGTTACAGCGACCAGAAAAATTGATGTTAGTTTCCCAGGCAGAAAGTGCCCTAAAACATTGCGTCTTGAACCCTAGTTGGTGGCGGATAAGTCACGCAAATAAGTCACGTAAGTCATCCGGCATTCAGGGATAAAATACAGCAGCGTGTGGACCATTATTAGCTCAAGGCAGCTCATCTATCAGGCCTTTTTTAATCGAATGTATCGCCCACTGTCAGTCCCTTCGGGATCCATCCCTCATTCATCTTAATAAAGGTAAGGTAATCTAGACTTTTTTGACCAAGGTGACTTCTCTTATCAGTGACAAAACCTCCTGCTGCACTGAAGGTCCTTTCTGACAGTACACTTGAAGAGGGGCAGGACAGAAGTTCTATGGCAAATTGGGATAGCTCAGGCCACAGGGCAAGCGTGCACACCAGTAATCAAGGGGTTCATCGCTCCTCATAGTGTCGATATCTGTAGTTCTGGCGAGGTAGTCTGTTACCTGACGGTCGAAACGTTCTCTGAGGGTGGACCCCGAAGGGCTGTGGCGATGCATAGGACTTAAAAAGCTCTGCATGTTCTCCATCAACAACACGTCTGTAAAGCGTCCTCTCCTTGCCGGCGTGGTCGTGGGAGGAGGAGGATTATGTTCACCTCTTCCGCTGTTAGATTGCCGTTGTGCTGTAACATCACCCTTAAACGCTGTGTAAAGCATACTTTTAAATTTATTTTGGAAGTGCTGCATCCTTTCCGACTTCTGGTAATTCGGTAACATTTCAGGCACTTCCTGCTTATACCGGGGGTCTATTAGCGTGGACACCCAGTACAGGTCGTTCTCCTTCATCCTTTTTATACGAGGGTCCCTCAACAGGCACGACAGCATGAAAGACCCCATTTGCACAAGGTTGGATGCCGAGCTAGTCATATCCCGTTCCTCGTCCTCAGTGATCTCACTGAAGGTATTTTCTTCCCCCCAGCCACGTACAACACCACGGGTACCAGATAGGTGACAACAAGCACCCTGGGATGCCTGTTGTGGTTGGTCTTCCTCCTCCTCCTCAAAGCCACATTCCTCCTCTGACTCCTCTTCCTCACAATCCTATTCTAGGGTTGCCGCATGTCCAGCAAGCGAAGCTGATAAGGCTGTTTCTAGTGATGATGGTGACCACAACTCTTCCTCTTCCTCTTCACGCTCATCTACGGCCTGATCCAGTACTCTTGTCAGGGCACGCTCCAGGAAGAAAACAAATGGTATGATGTCGCTGATGGTGCCCTGGGTGCGACTGACCAAGTTTGTCACCTCCTCAAAAAGACTCATAAGCCTACAGGCATTGCGCATGAGCGTCCAGTAAAGTGGCAAAAAAATCCCCAGCTCCGCAGAGGCTGTCCTAGCACCCTGGTCATACAAATACTTGTTAACGGCCTTTTCTTGTTGGAGCAGGCGGTCGAACATTAGGAGTGTTGAATTCCAACGTGTCAGGCGGTCTAAAATCAAGCGCCTCGCTGGCATGTTGTTTCGCCGCTGGATATCTGTAAAGTGCGCCATGGTCGTGTAGGAACGCCTGAAATGGGCACACACCTTCCTGTCCTGTTCATGATGTCCTGTAAGCCTGGGTGCTTATGCACAAAGCGTTGTACAATCAGATTACACACATGTGACATGCATGGCACCTGTGTCAACTTGCACAAATTCAATGCCGCCAACAAATTTTTTCCGTTGTCACAAACCAATTTGCCGATCTCCAGTTAGTGTGGAGTCAGCCACTGATCCAACTGTGTGTTCAGGGCGGACAGGAGTGCTGGTCCGGTGTGACTCTCTGCTTTCAGAGAAGTCAACCTCAAGACGGCGTGACACTGCCATATCCGGGAGGTGGAATAGTACCTGTGGAGCTGGGGGGGTGCCGTTGATATGGAGCAAGACATAGCAGCAGCATAAGAGGACTCAGCCGAGGAAGTTATGGAAGAGGATGGAGTAGGAGGAGTAGAGGAGGTGGCAGCAGGCCTGCCTGCAAGTCGTGGCATTGTCACCAACTCCTCTGCAGAGCCACGTATTCCATGCTTGGCAGCCGTCACCAGGCTTACCCAATGCGCAGTGTCGGTGATATACCTGCCCTGACCATGCTTTGCAGACCAGGTATCCGTGGTCAGATGGACCCTTGCCCCAACACTGTGTGCCAGAGATGCCATTACTTCCTTTTGAACAATCGAGTACACGTTGGGGATTGCCTTTTGGGCAAAGAAATTTCGGCCGGGTACCTTCCACTGCGGTGTCCCAATAGCTACAAATTTTGTGAACACCTCAGACTCCACCAGCTTGTATGGTAAAAGCTGGCAGTCTAAGTGTTCAGACAAGCCAGCTGTCAGTTGCCGGGCAAGGGGGTGACTTTGTGACATTGGCTTCTTACGCTCAAACGTGTCCTTGACAGACACCTGACTGTGGGCAGATGAGCAGGGACTGCTCAGGGCGAGACACGGAGTGGCGGATGGTTGAGAGGGGGCAAGCAGGGCAGCAGTGGTTGACGTGGCTGAAGATGCTGGACCAGGAGGAGGATGGCGGCTTTGGCTTTGTGTGCTGCTTGTACTCATGTGTTGATCCCATAGCGTTTGTGATGTGACATCATGTGCCTTCGCAAAGATGTTGTAGCTAGGTGGGTGTTGGACTTCTCATGACTCAGTTTCTTTTTGCACAGGTTGCAAATGGCATCGCTGTTGTCACATGCAGACACACGAAAAAATGTCCTGACTGCTGAGCTCTACAATGATGGCATTCTGGTGGTGGCAACAGCATTTGTTGACTTGCGTGCTGTCTGGCTCACCCCGGGTGCCGATGCATGCTGTCTCACTGTGCCACTAGCTACTTTCGACGCCCTCCCGCTGCTTACAACTCCTCCTACTCTCTGTCTCCCCATCTGAACTTTCCTCCTGTTTTTCTTTTCTTATAGTGGGCACCCACGTAACATCCACGGACGCATCGTCATCATCAACCGCTTCACTTGTATCTGACAACTCAACAAAGGAAGCAGCACCGGGTACAACATCATCATCATCAGACATATCCCTGTTATCTACATCCTTTGGCACTAATGTTTGTGCCTCACTCATTTCTTCCAACTGATGTGTAAATAACTCTGCTGGTGACGGATCAAGTGAAGCAGCTGTGGTGCTAGTGTTGGTGGTGGCGGCAGGCGGGCGAGTGGTAACTGGAGAGGTGCCCGAAGCTAAGCTGGAGGAGGATGGTGCATCTAGGTTCCAAGCGGAAGCTGTAGAAAATTGGGTGTCCTGTGTTAGCCAGTCAACCATGTCCTCAGAACTTTTCAAGTTCAGGGTACGTTGCCTCTGAAAACTGGGCATTATTTTAGGGCCAAAGGTAATCACAGCACCACGACCAAGACGGCCCCTGCGGGGTGGCCTGCCTCTGCCTGTCATTTTTTTTCCGATTAGTGGTACTATGCGTGCAAGCTACTGTGACACCAGATATGAGTGTCACTGTGTACTGGCAAAAGTTGGCAGAGTAGGCGCTTTAGGCCTCACACACACGCCTGTAGGCAGGCAACTGATATTCAATCGATTACAGTCAAAAAAGGGTTCTTTTATTTAACTGTACACTACGGTTGCACTAGATATGAGTGTCACTGTGCACTGGCAAAAGTTGGCAGAGTAGATGCAATAGTCCTCACACACATGCCTGTAGGCAGGCATCTGATATTTAATCGATTACAGACAAAAAAAGGGTTGTTTTATGTCACTGTACACTACGGTTGCACCAGATATGAGTGTCACTGTGCACTGGCAAAAGTTGGCAGAGTAGATGCAATAGGCCTCACACACAGGCCTGTAGGCAGGCAACTTATATTCAATCGATTACAGAAAAAAAGGGTTCTTTTATTTCACTGTACACTACGGTTGCACCAGATATGAGTGTCACTGTGCACTGGCAAATGTTGGCAGAGTAGATGCAATAGGCTTCACACACACGCCTGTATGCAGGCAACTGATATTCAATCGATTACAGTCAAAAAAGGGTTGTTTTATGTCACTGTACACTACGGTTGCACTAGATATGAGTGTCACTGTGCACTGGCAAAAGATGTCAGAGTAGATGCAATAGGCTTTACTCACACGCCTGTAGGCAGGCAACTGATATTCAATCGATTACAGTCAAAAAAGGGTTGTTTTATGTCACTGTACTCCACGGTTGCACTAGATATGAGTGTCACTGTGCACTGGCAAAAGTTGGCAGAGTAGATGCAATAGGCTTCACACACACGCCTGTAGGCAGGCAACTGATATTCAATCGATTACAGTCAAAAAAAGGGTTGTTTTATGTCACTGTACACTACGGTTGCACTAGATATGAGTGTCCCTGTGCACTGGCAAAAGTTGGCAGAGTAGATCTAATAGGCCTCACACACACGCTAGCAGGCAGGCATATGCAATTAGATTACACAGAAAAAAATTATAAAATAAAATAAATTATTTTCTAGCCCTATAAAGTGCTTTTTGGGTTGCTGTCCTTGCAGCAGATATCAAATGAGTCCTTCAGGTGTGTAGTGAAAGCTAAATACACAGCCTGGCTATCTATTTCCCTATTAAATCAGCAGCAGGTAGAATATATGTCCTCTCTCAACGAATGTAGCTTAAGAATGATTCTAAAATGGAGGCTGTCCTTCATATGGAAGTCCCTGGAAGGGAGTGTATGCTGCTGATTGGCTGGAATGTGTCTGCTGACTGTAAGGTGCAGGGTCAAAGTTTCTTCAATGATAAAGAATAGGGGGCGGACCGAAAAGTGCATGTGTTTGCCGTTCGATTCGAATGCGAACATCCGAAAATTGCCGCGAATAGTTCTCTGGCGAACTGTTCCGGACATCACTAATTAGAATATATCCCAGAAATGAGGAGCAACCTTCCATTAATATAAGTATCTTAAGTACAAATTTGGATCCAATGACATATGCAATATTTTTTCCACATGGCAGGTTGGCAACCCATATTAACCCTTCAGAGTTACCCAAATGCTGGAAATGAAGCAAATGCTTTGGCAGAAAGTGAGCATCGCCAAACTACACTAACTGCATGGTTTCAATTAAATTCTACTGTTTTAGAAGCAAAGCAATTGTTATATAATGACATTCCATACCATTATGAATTAATGAATGATGGCAAAAACGAAAAAGTCATGGAAATAAAATAATCCCAAGAATTTACACTGTAAGTCCAAGAGACCTTGAACGTTTTTGCTTACGATTACTACTTCTAAATGTTCTTGTGCACAAAGTTTTGAACATTTAAGAACTTATTAAGGGTTTATGATTCATTTAATTTATCTGAGCAACACAGAAACTTCCTAGCCGATGATACAGAATGGGAAAGATGTCTACAAAAAGCAGCACTATGTCAAACGCCACGGCAGATGAGGGAACAATTTGCATTCATTTGTATCTTCTCAAATGCTCCAAATGCATTAGCTTTGTGGGACAAATTTAAAACAAATATGGAGGAAGACTTTTTACGATACAATGAGCCTATTGCACAACTAAAAGCATTAATTGAAATCCAAGAGGTCTTTTTAACTCATGGATTAAGTTGTGCAAGTTTTAATCTGCCAGATCCAGGTCTCATAGATGACATAAACTTTGAAGACTATGACACTGAACTACAAAGAGAAAGAACAGAAGAAAGAATTGCAACTTTAAATACATTACGAATGCCCTAGATGATGACATGGTCAAATAACGTTACTTCTATCTGGATGGACCTGGTGGATCCGGAAAAATGTATCTATATAATTTATTGTTGAGTTTTGTACTAGCATAAGGTCAAATAGCGCTGGCATTTGCAACCACTGGAATTGCCGCACTTTGGTTAGAAGATGGAAGGACTGTGCATAGTGGATTGAAACTGCCAGTTCGTATTTTGGAAACATCAGTGTCGGATATTCGAATGACATCATTACAAGCAAAAACAATTAAAAAAAGTAAATTAATTATAATAGATGAGGCTACAATGATGTCATGCCATGCCCTACAATGTATTGACCGTTTGCTTCATGAAGTCATGGATAATACTTTGCCATTTGGTGGAAAGCTAATGTTGTTAGGTGGCGATTTTAGACAAACATTGCCTGCCGTTGTACATGGAAATCGAAATGACATTGTCGAAACATGTATAAAGTCAAGTACACTATGAAAACTATTTACCCATCTTCAATTACAACAAAATATGAGATCAGAAGGAGAAAATGATTTAACTGATTGGCTCATTATAATTGGAGTGCACATTCCAGCTCATATGATTTGCAAACAAGATCTTATATCGGCTATATTCGAAAATATAATAAATAACGAGGACTATGCAGAGCTTGCCACCAAAGTAATACTAACATGCAAAAATAAGGATGCATTTCTCCTCTATAATGAAATATTCAAAAAAATAAATTTACCACAAAAATATTAGCACAGTGCTGATTCTGTACTTGGTGATGACAAAGAAAGTCAGACAAACTTTTCAACGAAATTCATAAACTCAAGGAATTTATTTTTTTCCACCTTTGATACAATTGGCTAAGTTTCAAGGATGGTTTTTACTGTTTGCCTGCCTCTGGATTCAATATATATTTACTTTAACAGTTGTTAATCTACAAGTTGCATGTTACAAAACATTATGTCAAGTTTACAATAATCATTAATACAATGTTGACCTGTTCTTACATTAAATGTTACTACTCTTAAAAAAACATAATTTAACAATTGGTCACTTACAGGTTGCATGTTAAAAAAATAAACATGTTTCATATAATAATTGAACTTCTTTATAGATAACAAAAAGGTTACAAGTTTCAACTACGCATATTACCTGCAAAACAAAATTCAAAACATACACATTTATTTGGCGTAATTTTTTTGACGGGGGGGTCGCTAGTTTGTATATAATACCTTTATAAAAGATTACGTAGTGATAGTTACAGCACATCATTATTCTTCTTGTGTATTGTAAATAAATGTTAATAATAAAACTATTTTTATGAGTAAATATGGGAATTAAATAATTAGTGTTGTACTTTTTCTTACAGTGAACTTGTGGGAGCCTTTTTTTTTTACATTTTATTATAATTTACCTTTATTTGTAATGCACCAACATATTTTGTTGCACTATAGAGGGTAGATAAGTCAAAAAATAATTTTAACAAATTACAAAAGAATGTTATTGAGTTTAAGATCAAGAAAACAAAGGGCTCTCTCTAAAGCATCCAAGAGATTGCAAACGTGCAGTCTAGAGGGTAAGCGTGAGGTACAGTATAGAAAAGTGAGATACAATATATTGCGCATATCATGGCTGAAGGTGATAAGCTTCTTTAATAGTTTTTTGTTTTTTAGTGATGTTTAAAATAATTTGAGGCAGGTGGATAGTCTAGTGGAGTGAGGCAAGGAATTCCAAAGAATAGGGGCAGCAGAAGAAAAACCCTGAAGGCAGTAGTGAGAGGATGTGATAAGACAGGAGGAAAGAAGAACGTCATTAGCAGAGCGAAGTGGACAATTGAGAGAGACAAGAGCATATAAGAGTTATAAGATGGTGCATTATTATTGTGGGCTTTATACGTTAGGGTCAAGATTTTAAATTTAATTCTGGAGTCTATTGTAAGCCAGTGGAGTGACTGACCGAGGTGCTACAGATACAGAGCAATGAGTATGGTAGATGAGTCTAGCAAAGGCGTTCACTATGGATTGGAGTGGAGGGTGATGGGTGAAGGGGAGGTCAGCAAGGAGAGAGTTGCAGTAGTCAAGGTGAGATATGATGACAGAGTATATTAGAATTTTGGTTGTGTCTTATGAGAGAAAGTGACGTATTTTGAAAATGTTTTTTAGGTGAAAATGACAAGATTTAGTGATCGTATGTGAGGAATGAAAGAGAGGGCAGGAGGCCAGATTGGAAGGGGTCAAGAAGCGAGTTGGAGAGAATAAATTGGGAGAGGCGATTGTAGAAACTAGGGGCCTCATTTAATTAACGGCCGTAGAAGATGCGTGGCAGCAAGAACCGGCAGCAGGCTACGTGCCTATTCTATTCCCTTGTGACCAAGGGCTCCTGCAGGCTTGCGTTCGGTGCCCTGTTATCCCTTGCGGCCGCACGTGCAGCAGAAAATCCTTTGATCTTACACAGCCGCAAGAGTTTCGGCCGCAAGAAAGCCAAGGTTGCTATTCAAATGCTATGTGAACCCTCTCGTAAAGGCCGTAATTAGCTAAAACCGAGCCGCAGCTTACTTGCACCAAAAAGGTCCGAGCACCAATTAAGCAGCCAACTGTCATCCTCAGGAGATTGATACTCTTCTAAGAGGAGTACGTGCCCACCACTCCATATTAACCGGCAGGAGTGAGGTGAGGCACCAGGCAGAGGACAGATGCCTTGAAGTCTCTGCACTGGGTCATGCCAACCGGACCTGGCAGTCTGTCCAGCAATGGTACCAGGACTACCGCATGCATGTAAAAAAGAAAATGGGGGACGAGGCCAATGAGGCCCTTGGAACCGGTGGTGGGCCTCCTGCTACCTTTACCTACCCCGGTCGGGAGGCCACAGTCAAGGAGATGATAGAGTCAGCGGCAGTCGTGGGCATCCTTGGCCTGGTGGACTCGGGTGGGTCAGAAAACCTGCAATGTGAGTACCGTATACACCTTCACACCCTCATATGCACACACATGTACCCCACACAGATAGATAACTGACATTGAATTGCACTTTAAGATATCTAGTTGTGACTACAGATATATGAGGCAGCAAAAACCATGCAAATCCAGTGTGAAGAAATATACTTGTCAGAATTGTTAGCAATGCAATATATGTCCAATACCTCCACCCACAACTGATTGTGAATACCGTTTTGCAAATCTATTGATGTTGCTGTTATGTTTGCTGTTGGTTCAGAGTGCATATAAAGCATACATGACAACTCCATTGCAATTGTTTGTTTATTGTCATAAGTTCCCCTGTCACTCTCTACCCCATAGCTGTTTGGCTTAACACTTCTACTGCTTAGAACCCATGTACATCTTGAAACTAGGTATAACGGATGTATCCCATTTTATGTGGGCATTTCAGTATGTGCAGGAAGAGTGCTGCCACCGACTCTAGGGATGCGGCTGCGCTAGCGTCCCCATGTAGCCGTCAAAAATAGTTGGTACACCCAAAGCCCCTAACCCTCTAACCCTAACCCCTAACTACTGGGCTGGCGTAGCTAGAGTCGGTGGCGGCGCGCTTCCAGAGATGAGCACATACAACAGGATAGGTCCGGTATAGCTGTAGATCCCGATTGATTATACATCCCCATGAGACTACATGTATGGATGTGCACACTACAGCATATGCGGATACCGACTCTGATGGACTGCAAGTGTGTGTCGTGTACCAGCCTAATCTGGACCATGTTACATTAGCATGTTAACACACATTGCTAAGGATTGGTCACAGAAGTCTGTCTCACACACTGGCCAACAGATTCAGATGAGCATGTGTCCTAATTAACTGCATGTTGGCACACCACACCAGCATTACATATATTGAGCCATGGGGCCTTTCCTGTTATCTAACCGTGACTGCTGGTAGCAGCAGTGAGCAGCCTCTACATGTCACAGCATTTTACTGGAGATTATATAATCCTGCAGATTTAGTGGGTTATGGTGGGGTTAAGGTAAGGGTTTTGGATTAGGGTGAGGGCCAGGGCTTTTGGGTTTGTGTGTAAGGTGAAAATGATGTATATAACAGCGGCAGCAGCATCTATCAGCCACTTGGTCCAACTGCTGCTGCCAGCAGTAGCGGTCACATAACAGAAAAGATCCCAGCCAGGATCCACAATGCTAATGAGGCAGATCAATCTTTATTTGCATCAAAAACATTCACAGCCAAATACAAGTCACTATGATCTCAGGGATATGGAAACACACATCAATCAATTTTCAGAACAATAATACTCAAATACAAATCTTGTCCCATTTCAGTACCAGCCAGGTGTACACTGCCATCACAGGGACAAGAAATCCCGGGCCCTGCACCTTGCCAAGATGCAGGACCATCTGCAGCAGGACCATTTGGGTAAAGTCCGCCTGGGCCCTCAACAAGATGGCAGCCAACAGCTCCAACAATGCCCCCTCCAGCCAGGAGGATGATGGCGCCTGGGTCCCAGTCAATGTGGGCTGGGCAAATTGGGAGACCCGACATGTGGGGACAGCCGATGTGGTCCCATCATAGTTGGGCCCAGGGTATGGAGCCGCAGCTACTGGTGCCCCAGCACATGGAGGGGCAGCTAATGGTGCCCTGGCGCATGGAGCCACAGTTTATGGGGCCCCAGCAGGGCATGTGGCTACAACCGGCCCCGAAGGCCACTCTGACCCCGCAGGCCACTCCGATCCCGCAGGCCACTCCGGCCCCGCAGGCCTCACAGCTCAGCCATACCTTAAGCCAAAAGACTCAATGGTCTGTGTACACACCATCACAAAGGACAGGGAGTCCGGCGATGTCAACGGCACAGTGCCATGACCTCCTCGTTCATCTCCAGCATGAGCAGGAGTAAAACAGATAATTCATGCTGGAGATGAGACGACACAACGAGGGTGATTTGAGGAGCTGAGGAGGCATCACCAAGTGCTGGAGGGCTATGCGCAAAGGGCCGAAATGGCCCGAGAAGGCCAGCCACCTGGACAGGCCCGACAGGTCAGATCTATTGCTGTCCAGGTGGATACAATCATTCCACCCCAGCCTACCTCCTCAATCTCCCAGACCTTAACCCCAGCGTCCAGGGCAGAAGAACCAGCCACCCTTCAAAGAAGTCGTGGCCGGCCTAGGACCAAGGAGGCCAAAGGCCAGGAGGGTCATGAGCCACAGAAACAAAAGCGGAAATAGGTGAGAAAGTGTCCATGTTGCATATAGAAGCAATTGATGTTCAAGATCTATTGACGTTGAGGTGGTTTCAGTGAATGCATATATTGTTCTGATTGATGTCTTGTTCTTATCTCGTTAGGTTCAAATGGACAGACAGAATGGTTGCCTCTCATTTTACTTTTTTTTCTATAATTTTCACACATAAGAATAAATATTATGTATTGATCACATTATCATTGTTTGTTTTCGTTTGTACTGTACCATGATTGTTAAACACCAGATGAATGTTACAAAACAACATTATTGTATTAGTACATACATCTTCCTTCAATATACCAGCCCTGTGTTAATGTAGGGTTGGGCTAACAGCCACTAGTGCAGCTTAGGGTGGAGGTAATATTCCTGAGTTTGATTCCAGTAACGGCTATGCATGATATTCGTGTTTCTGACACATGGAGATATTCATTCAGGGTAAATATCAAAAGTGAGTAGACCCCTAAGTGAAAGTGAAATATTTTGTGGGGCCTGCACTGACTTAACCCTCATGGGGATGGAGTTCACCAGAGCTTAACAGGTTGCCACTGGAGTCCTCTTCCACTCCTTCATGAGGATTTCATGGAGCTGGGGGATGTTAGAGACCTTGCACTCCCCACCTTCCATTTGAGGATGCTCGATAGGGTTTAGGTCTGGTGACATGCTTGGCCAGTCCATCAACTTTTTACCTTCAGATTCTTTAGCCAGGCAGTGGTCGGCTTGGAGGTGTGTTTGGGGTCGTTATCATGTTGGAATATTGTCCTGCGGCCCAGTCTCCAAAGGGAGGGAATCGTGCTCTGCTTCAGTATGTCACAGTACATATTGGCATTCATGGGTTCCCTCAATGAACTGTAGCTCCCCAGTGCTGGCAGCACGCATGCAGGCCCAGACCAAACATATATACACATGTCTATATATGTTTTATATAATATGTTGTGTGGATTCCCCCTATATGCATTTACTTAATAATGTCAGATGCTGCCTCCACTCTCTCTGCATCGCTGTTTATGCTGGAGGGCTATGCGCAAAGGGCCGAAATGGCCCGAGAAGGCCAGCCACCTGGACAGGCCCGACAGGTCAGATCTATTGCTGTCCAGGTGGATACAATCATTCCACCCCAGCCTACCTCCTCAATCTCCCAGACCTTAACCCCAGCGTCCAGGGCAGAAGAACCAGCCACCCTTCAAAGAAGTCGTGGCCGGCCTAGGACCAAGGAGGCCAAAGGCCAGGAGGGTCATGAGCCACAGAAACAAAAGCGGAAATAGGTGAGAAAGTGTCCATGTTGCATATAGAAGCAATTGATGTCCAAGATCTATTGACGTTGAGGTGGTTGCAGTGAATGCATATATTGTTCTAATTGATGTCTTGTTCTTATCTCGTTAGGTTCAAATGGACAGACAGAATGGTTGCCTCTCATTTTACTTTTTTTTCTATAATTTTCACACATAAGAATAAATATTATGTATTGCTCACATTATCATTGTTTGTTTTCGTTTGTACTGTACCATGATTGTTAAACACCAGATGAATGTTACAAAACAACGTTATTGTATTAGTACATCCATCTTCCTTCAATATACCAGCCCTGTGTTAATGTAGGGTTGGGCTAACAGCCACTAGTGCAGCTTAGGGTGGAGGTAATATTCCTGAGTTTGATTCCAGTAACGGCTATGCATGATATTCGTGTTTCTGACACATGGAGATATTCATTCAGGGTATATATCAAAAGTGAGTACACCCCTAAGTGAAAGTGAAATATTTTGTTGGCCTGCACTGACTTAACCCTCATGGGGATGGAGTTCACCAGAGCTTAACAGGTTGCCACTGGAGTCCTCTTCCACTCCTTCATGATGATATCATGGAGCTGGGGGATGTTAGAGACCTTGCACTCCCCACCTTCCATTTGAGGATGCTCGATAGGGTTTAGGTCTGGTGACATGCTTGGTCAGTCCATCAACTTTTTACCTTCAGATTCTTTAGCCAGGCAGTGGTCGGCTTGGAGGTGTGTTTGGGGTCGTTATCATGTTGGAATACTGTCCTGCGGCCCAGTCTCCAAAGGGAGGGAATCGTGCTCTGCTTCAGTATGTCACAGTACATATTGGCATTCATGGGTTCCCTCAATGAACTGTAGCTCCCCAGTGCTGGCAGCACGTATGCAGGCCCAGACCAAACATATATACACATGTCTATATATGTTTTATATAATATGTTGTGTGGATGCCCCCTATATGCATTTACCGAATAATGTCAGATGCTGCCTCCACTCTCTCTGCATCGCTGTTTATGTTCAAACTGAGGGTTTCATCTCATATCAATGTTTTTGTGTTAGTTGTGACTTATCCATTTATCTGTAATTTAGGGATTATTTCAACTACTTTTGCTGAGTATAGATGTATACTTTTGATGGGGGGAGTGTCATGGTCAGGGTCTGCATGACTGCTGCCAGCACTGGGGAGCTACAGTTCATTGAGGGAACCAGGAATGCCAACATGTACTGTGACATACTGAAGCAGAGCATGACCCTTGGGAGACTGGGCTGCAGGGCAGCATAACATAACGACCCCAAACACATCTCCAAGATGACACTGCCTTGCTAAAGAAGGTGTAAAGGTGATGGACTGGCCAAGCTTGTCACCAGACCTAAACCGTATTAAGCATCTGTGGGGCATCCTCAAACTGAAGGTGGGGAAGTGCAAGGTCTCTAGCATCAACCAGCTCTGTGATGTTATCATTGAGGAGTGGAAGAGGACTCCAGTGACAACCTGGGAAGCTCTGGTGAACTCCCTGCCCATGAGGGTTAAGGCAGTGCTGGCAAATAATGGTGGCCACACAAAATTATTGACATTTAGTGCCAATTTGGACATTTCAAATTAGGGGTGTACTCACTTTTGTTGCCAATGGTTTAGAAATTAATGGCTGTGTATTGAGTTATTGATGGGGCAGCAAATTTACGTTACATTGTAGAAGAGTGTCATTTCTTCAGTGTTGTCACATGAAAAGATATACTAAAATTTTAACAAAAATGTGACGGGTGTACTCACTTTTGTTAGATACTGTATGTTCACTATTATGATGTGAGCAAATTACAGACACCTGTCTCATATTTGTCTGGCTTTGTGTCATGTAGATTGTCAATACCAACCTTCCCAAATCAGTAATGCAAACACACTGTGACAATTCTATTGACACCCCTAACTGATGGTGCAAAGCACAGATGTGGAGTATGAAGGTCCTTTCATTGATGTTACAGAAATGCTATGGTATCAACATTGGCAAAGCACACACAAACAACATCTCGGATAAATCATATTTACTATTTACAAAAATTAACAAACCAAGCTTGCCACAAAGCCACAGGTTGACTAATCTTTACAGGTATGCAAAGGATCATGGTGGAGGGGGGTAGGATACAAAGTCCAAGTAACACAGGGAAATCGGGATTTGACAGCAGAATGCAAGCAGGGGGAATTACATTGATATAGATGATCAGGGGATTTACAGTGTATCAGCCAACATGAGGCAATATAATTTATATTATTATTGTTATTACATATATAACCCACAATAATCCAGAATAAGGTGATATACATATGGGGAGAGCAAAATGTAGGCTTGTGTGTTAAATGGACACTCCGATGCAACATCAGAAGTATAAGTGCTCAATCAGTGAATGCTATGAGCCCATGAGGTCAGTTCTCATGAAACAATAAGCAGCCCCTACATAAATAACCTTGGTCAAAAAGATGGGGACCTGACCAGGACCATATCAGTCAGATGTTACTTATTCCAGAGAACTCCCAACAAACCAGGCAATATCAGGGATAGTTTGTTCTCTGATTGAGCATCTATTCTCACTGTTTTTGCATATGCATAACTGAAGATTAACGTAACCTCATTAACTGTTAAGTCCCAAGCCTGGATTTACTCTTCCCCATATGTACAGGGAGGGTCACATCAGCACTGAAGAAGAGATCTGGAAGGGCTTGTGCTGCAGGCTTCACAACAGTCTAAGTAGAGGAGAGGAGGATAGATTGTCTAAAGCAATAGGTACATATGAATCGATGTAGAGTATATGAGCATACACATGCTGTGGATATACCAGGAACATCAGCTGACAGATGTCACATCACATCTGCATTGTATAGTGAAATTGTCTTGTGACACATATCGGCTATTCAGTCAAGGTAATCAGATATCACACTGGATCCAACAAAGCAATGAAACAGACACATGCACATACATGAGTACATTGACATGGCCATGGAATGTCAGTATGTTTATCTTTATGCCTTGTTCTGACCGTGATCTGGAATACAAACACACAAATGATATATTAGTGGAAACCTTACATATGCCATATGAGCAGCCACCAACAGATGCAGGTATGTCGGCACACATGTTAACATGTTATGCATTGGGATCTCGTACAAGCTAACCATCTGTCAGATGATAATGATGGCCAAGTCTAATTTGTCCTGATGTGGGAATATTATGATTAGTATAATTATCTTTTATTTGTATTGTGCAAACATATTCCGTAGTGCTGTACAGGAGAGAAGAACACGAAAATATACAGTATGTAATAATAACAACGACAGAAAATGGAGGGCCCTGTTTTGAGCGTAAAGTCTTGTAAAAACTGATTTCTTCCCAAAGGCCCCCACAAGATTAGAAACTCGCCACTTCCAATCTAAAGGTAATGGACATGGGGAAGAGTAGATAAGGAATAGCAAGGTTAATAAGTAAGTGAGAGATACATAGAAAGGAAGTTGTGTCAAGTAGAATGTTATGCATTAGTTTGAGAGGAAAGGGATCAGATGTAAAGTGCGAAGCACTATTATGTAATAAGGTAATCTGCAGATGTGACACTCAGGAGACACATAGTTTAACCACAGCTTGAGTAATCTTAGCTGATGGGTGAATAAAAGGGGAGAGGTGGGCAAGAGAGGTGAAATGGATATGTTGTAGACAAAAAGGGAGAAGTAAAGAAGAGTCAGAGGAAAAGGCAGGAGATGTGAGGAAGAAGGCAAGAGAAAACATAGTGTAAAGGGTTAATCGGAATAGGTAGCAGAATTTGCGAATCGTTCAGGTGTCGAAGACTTGCGTGACTCAATAAATTAAGGCTAAACAGGGGTGGGTGGGATGAGGGGATTGAGATTGAGAGAGAGAGAAACCAGTGCAGCCTGTAATAGAAATGGAAGATCACAACTATCACACATTGATGCATGTTCGGACATCCACATGTGGTGCTTTACCTTGGATGGGTCAAGTGGAGTATTCAACGAAGAGATCTGTTCCCCCTGGACACGTCTGCATGGTCCGATAAACCTTTCTGACCTCTTCAGCAAAACATAGGGGATGTCTTGGGGAAATAAAGTTAGGCCTACATTAATGGAGTTATTAGTAATTTCCTCTCATGCATACATGCACATGTTTCCCGCAAATACTCACTTTCAATGTAGATGACATTGATGTAGCTGATGTTCTGTTGCTGTACAGGTCATTTCCCATGTCTGTGTGGGCAAACAATGTGTTGACACGCGGCAGCAGTTCTGTAATGGCAATATGATGATATGAGTCACACAATCCATATGATATATTGCACAATGATTCCTAGTTAACACATCATTGAGACCATTCCTGTTATCTGACTGGGAATGATTTTACCAGCATTCATTGACAAAGAACAGTAGAGATCCTCTCTTTGCATCCCATGAGGAACATTGATTATGGTTTTCAATATGCTGGTATGTTCATATTCCCAGATTGCTATGAATTGCATTGACCTCCATGGGATGTGGAATAGCATGATCAGACAATGGGAACATTACTGTTCTGTTAAGAGGTTTTCAAATACGATTGTGAGGCCTATATCCATTGACATTGTGGAATATATCATACCATCCATTTAGCTTAGTTTCTGGAGGTTTGCAGATATCAATATATATGATGTGTATGGGAATGCGCGCATACTTATCATTAACCGATATCAGAGCAGACTGTAGTTGATCCAGTGTTAAGAATGCATCATGAGACATATGTTAGATCACAAAACTATCCTCTACTGTGGACTGTTGGATATTCTGTATGACAATGGGGAAGGAGAAAAGATATGTATTAGTAATAGTGATGTCCCGTACAGTTCGCCGGCAGACTATTCGCAGTGATTTTCGCATGTTCGCGTTCGCAACGAATGGCGAACACATGCCCTTTTAGGTCCGCCCCCTTATCCCCTATATAAACTTTGACCCTGCACCTTACAGTCAGCAGACACATTCCAGCCAATCAGCAGCATACACTCCCTTCCAGAGCCTTCCATCTGAAGGACAGCCTCCATTTTAGAATCATTCTGAAGCTACATTCGTTGAGAGAGGACATATATTCTAGCTGCTGATGATTTAATAGGGAAATAGATAGCCAGGCTGTGTATTTAGCTTTCACTACACACCTGAAGGACTCATCTGATATCTGCTGCAAGGACAGCAACCCAAAAAGTCCTTTTTAGGGCTAGAACATGATTTATTTTATTTTATTATTTTTTTCTGTGTAATCTAAATGCATATGCCTGCCTGCCAGCGTGTGTGTGTGACAGGCTAACACCTAACAGCTTCTATTGTGCTCAGTAAAATAAAACAACACTTTTTTGACTGTAATAGATTGAAGAGCAATTGCCTGCCTACAGGCATGTGTGTGAGGCCTATTGCATCGACTCTGCCAACTTTTGCCAGTGCACAGTGACACTCAAATCTGGTGCAACCTAGTGTACAGTGAAATAGAAGAACCCTTTTTAGACTGTAATCGATTGAATATCAGTTGCCTGTAGGCGTGTGTGTGAGGCCTATTGCATCTACTCTGCCAACTTTTGCCAGTGCACAGTGACACTCATATCTGGTGCAACCTAGTGTACAGTGAAATAAAAGAACCCTTTTTTTCTGTAATCGATTAATTATCAGTTGCCTGCCTGTAGGCGTGTGTGTGAGGCCTATTGCATCTACTCTGCCAACTTTTGCCAGTGCACAGTGACACTCATATCTGGTGCAACCTAGTGTACAGTGACATTTAAGAACCGTTTTTTTACTGTAATCGATTGAATATCAGTTGCCTGCCTGCAGGCGTGTGTGTGAGGCCTATTGCATCTACTCTGCCAACTTTTGCCAGTGCACAGTGACACTCATATCTGATGCAACCTAGTGTACAGTGAAATAGAAGAACCCTTTTTTTTCTGTAATCGATTGAATATCAGTTGCCGGCCTACAGGCGTGTGTGTGAGGCCTACTGCATCTTCTCTGCCAACTTTTGCCAGTGCACAGTGACACTCATATCTGGTGCATCCTAGTGTACAGTGAAATAAAATAACCCTTTTTTTTCTGTAATCGATTGAATATCAGTTGCCGGCCTACAGGCGTGTGTGTGAGGCCTATTGCATCTACTCTGCCAACTTTTGCCAGTGCACAGTGACACTCATATCTGGTGCAACCTAGTGCACAGTGACGTTTAAGAACCCTATTTTGACTGTAATCGATTGAATATGAGTTGCCTGCCTACAGGCGTGTGTGTGAGGCCTATTGCATCTACTCTGCCAACTTTTGCCAGTGCACAGTGACACTCATATCTGGTGCAACCTAGTGTACAGTGAAATAAAAGAACCCTTTTTTTCTGTAATCTATTGAATATCAGTTTTCTGCCTACAGGCGTGTGTGTGAGGCCTATTGCATCTACTCTGCCAACTTTTGCCAGTGCACAGTGACACTCATATCTGGTGCAACCTAGTGTACAGTGAAATAAAAGAACCCTTTTTTTCTGTAATCTATTGAATATCAGTTTTCTGCCTACAGGCGTGTGTGTGAGGCCTATTGCATCTACTCTGCCAACTTTTGCCAGTGCACAGTGAGACTCATATCTGGTGCAACCTAGTGTACAGTGACATTTAAGAACCGTTTTTTTACTGTAATCGATTGAATATCAGTTGCCTGCCTGCAGGCGTGTGTGTGAGGCCTATTGCATCTACTCTGCCAACTTTTGCCAGTGCACAGTGACACTCATATCTGATGCAACCTAGTGTACAGTGAAATAGAAGAACCCTTTTTTTTCTGTAATCGATTGAATATCAGTTGCCGGCCTACAGGCGTGTGTGTGAGGCCTACTGCATCTTCTCTGCCAACTTTTGCCAGTGCACAGTGACACTCATATCTGGTGCATCCTAGTGTACAGTGAAATAAAAGAACCCTTTTTTTTCTGTAATCGATTGAATATCAGTTGCCGGCCTACAGGCGTGTGTGTGAGGCCTATTGCATCTACTCTGCCAACTTTTGCCAGTGCACAGTGACACTCATATCTGGTGCAACCTAGTGCACAGTGACGTTTAAGAACCCTATTTTGACTGTAATCGATTGAATATGAGTTGCCTGCCTACAGGCGTGTGTGTGAGGCCTATTGCATCTACTCTGCCAACTTTTGCCAGTGCACAGTGACACTCATATCTGGTGCAACCTAGTGTACAGTGAAATAAAAGAACCCTTTTTTTTCTGTAATCTATTGAATATCAGTTTTCTGCCTACAGGTGTGTGTGTGAGGCCTACAGCGCCTACTCTGCCAACTTTTGCCAGTGCACAGTGTTACTCATATCTGGTGTCACAGTAGCTTGCACGCATAGTACCACTAATCAGAAAAAAAATGACAGGCAGAGGCAGGCCACCCCGCAGGGGCCGTCGTGGTCGTGGTGCTGTGATTCCTTTTGGCCCTAGATTAATGCCCAGTTTTCAGAGGCAACGTACCCTGAACTTGAAAAGTTCTGAGGACATGGTTGACTGGCTAACACAGGACACCCAATCTTCTACAGCTTCCGCTCGGAACCTAGACGCACCATCCTCCTCCAGCTTAGCTTCGGGCTACTCTCCAGTTACCACTCACCCGCCTGCCGCCACCACCTACACTAGCACCACAGCTGCTTCACTTGATCCGTCAGCAGAGTTATTTACACATCCGTTGGAAGAAATGAGTGAGGCACAAACATTAGTGCCACAGGATGTAGATAACAGGGATATGTCCCAGTCAGGCAGCATTACACACATGGAGGTACGGTCTGATGATGATGATGATGTTGTACCCGGTGCTGCTTCCTTTGTTGAGTTGTCAGATTCAAGTAAAGCAGTTGATGATGATGATGCGTCTGTGGATGTCACGTGGGTGCCCACTATAAGAGAAGAAAAACAGGAGGAAAGTTCAGATGGGGAGACAGAGAGGAGGAGGAGACGAGTTGGAAGCAGCGGGAGGTCGTCGAAAGAAGCTAGTGGAACAGTCAGACAGCATGCATCGGCACCGGGGGTCAGCCGGACAGCACGCCAGTCAACTCATGCTGTTGCCACCACCAGAATGCCGTCATTGTAGAGCTCAGCAGTGTGGCAATTTTTTCGTGTGTCTGCCTGTGACAACAGTGATGCCATTTGCAACCTGTGCGAAAAGAAACTGAGTCGTGGGAAGTCCAACACCCACCTAGGTACAACTTCTTTGCGAAGGCACATGACGTCACATCACAAACGCCTATGGGATCAACACATGAGTACAAGCAGCACACAAAGTCAAAGCCACCATCCTCCTCCTGGTCCAGCATTTTCAGCCACGTCAACCACTGCTGCCCTGCTTGCCCCCTCTCAACCATCCGCCACTCCGTGTCTCGCCCTGAGCAGTCCCTGCTCATCTGCCCACAGTAAGCGGTCTGTCGAGAACATGTTTGAGCATAAGAAGCCAATGTCACAAAGTCACCCCCTTGCCCGGCAACTGACAGCTGACTTGTCTAAACTCTTAGCCCACTAGCTTTTACCATACAAGCTGGTGGAGTCTGAGGTGTTCAAAAAATTTGTAGCTATTGGGACACCGCAGTGGAAGGTACCTGGACGAAATTTCTTTGCACAAAAGGCAATCCCCAACCTGTACTCGATTGTGCAAAAGGAAGTAATGGCATCTCTGGCACACAGTGTTGGGGCAAGGGTCCATCTGACCATGGATACCTGGTCTGCAAAGCATGGTCAGGGCAGGTATATCACGGACACTGCGCATTGGGTAAACCTGGTGACGGCTGCCAAGCATGGAATACGTGGCTCTGCAAAAGGAGTTGGTGACACCGCCACGATTTGCAGGCAGGCCTGCTGCCACCTCCTCTACTCCTCCTACTCCATCCTCTTCCATAACTTGCTCAGCTGAGTCCTCTTCTGCTGCTGCTATGTCTTGCTATACATCAACGGCACCCCCCCCCCCCCCCAGCTCCACAGGTACTATTCCACATCCCGGACACGGCAGTGTCACGCCGTCTTGGGGTTGATTTCCCTGGGAGCAGAGAGTCACACCGGACCAGCACTCCTGTCCGCCCTGAATGCACAGGTGGATCAGTGGCTGACTCTGCAGCAACTGGAGATCGGCAAAGTGGTTTGTGACAACGGAAGAAAATTGTTGGCGGCATTGAATTTGGGCAAGTTGACACATGTGCCGAGCATGGCACATGTGTGTAATCTGATTGTACAACGCTTTGTGCATAAGCACCCAGGCTTACATGATGTCCTGAAACAGGCCAGGAAGGTGTGTGCCCATTTCAGGCGTTCCAACACGGCCATGGCGCACTTTATAGATATCCAGCGGCGAAACAACTTGCCAGCGAGGTGCTTGATTTTTAGCCCGACACGTTGGAATTCAACACTCCTAATGTTCTACCGCCTGCTCCAACAATAAAAGACCGTTAATGAGTAATTGTATGACCGGGGTGCTAGGACAGCCTCTGCGTAGCTGGGGATTTTTTTGCCACGTTACTGGACGCTCATGTGCAATGCCTGTAGGCTTATGCGTCCTTTTGAGGAGGTGACAAACCTGGTCAGTCGCACCCAGGGCACCATCAGCGACATCATACCATCGCTTGCTGGACCTGCGGCAACGCTGGAAGAGGGTTGTGAGGAAGAGGAGTCAGAGGAGGAATGTGGCTTTGAGGAGGAGGAGGAAGACCAACCACAACAGGCATCCCAGGGTGCTCTTTGTCACCTATCTGGTACCCGTGGTGTTGTACGTGGCTGGGGGGAAGAACATACCTTCATTGAGATCACAGAGGACGAGGAACGGGATATGACTAGCTCGGCATCCAACCTTGTGCAAATGGGGTCTTTCATGCTGTCGTGTCTGTTGAGGGACCCTCATATAAAAAGGATGAAGGTGAACGACCTGTACTGGGTGTCCACGCTACTAGACCCCCGGTATAAGCAGAAAGTGCCTGAAATGTTACAGAATTACCAGAAGTCGGAAAGGATGCAGCACTTCCAAAATAAATTAAAAAGTATGCTTTACACAGCATTTAAGGGTGATGTCACAGCACAACGGCAATCTAACAGCGGAAGAGGTGAACATGATCCTCCTCCTCCCACGACCACGCCGGCAAGGAGAGGACGCTTTACAGACGTGTTGTTCATGGAGGACATGCAGAGCTTTTTAAGTCCTATGCATTGCCACAGCCCTTCGGGGTCCACCATCAGAGAACGACTCAACCGTCAGGTAACAGACTACCTCGCCATAACTACAGATATCGACACTATGAGGAGCGATGAACCCCTTGACTACTGGTGTGCATGCTAGCCCTGTGGCCTGAGCTATCCCAATTTGCCATAGAACTTCTGTCCTGGCCCGCTTCATGTGTCCTGTAAGAAAGGACCTTCAGTGCAGCAGGAGGTTTTGTCACTGATAAGAGAAGTCGCCTTGGTCAAAAAAGTCTAGATTACCTCACCTTTATTAAGATGAATGAGGGATGGATCCCAAAGGGACTGACAGTGGGCGATACATTCGATTAAAAAAGGCCTGATAGATGAGCTGCCTTGAGCTAATAATGGTCCACACGTTGCTGTATTTTATCCCTGAATGCCGGATGACTTGGGTGACATATCCGCCACCAACTAGGGTTCAAGACGCAATGTTTTAGGGCACTTTCTGCCTGGCAAACTAACATCAATTTTTCCGGTCGCTGCAATAATACCTAATTTTTGCATTTAAATTCTTTTATTGTTAGAAGGCGTACAGCATGTAATGAAAAATAAAGCATTTTTTAACAGTCTTGCATAACAGTTGTGCAAAAATACATATTAACAATAAAGACATTTTGTGAAAGTTAGCTGGCTATTCCTTCTTATTTTTACTTTTTAGGTTAATAATTTTTCTTATTTTTTACTGTGATTGCAATTTAAGAGATACCTAAAACATGGTAAAACAGACAATAGTAAAGAGTATATCTGCAGGAAACACCAAAGTCCTATTAGCTATCATCCCTCCAGCAGTATTAGCTTATTATTTACAATATCTAACCTGGGCAATCATTCTTGGGTTACCCTAGGGCTTCAGTAAGCGACCTCTCCTTTCCTGGGATGATTTTGCCTCCGGTTGCTTCTGAAGGGTCACCAGGGCTACCCCACTCCGGTCCTTCCCCCCGGGGTCACTTCAACCAGTAACAAATGTTTTATATTTGTAAAGCGACCCAACGATCCCCCTTGATAGAGGTTTATCTTTACAAATTTTGGAGAACCAATTTAAGACTGGTGTCCCCTTTTTCTGGGTCAGGGATTGTGTGAAATGCCTCAGCCTACAGTAATTGTAATGTTCTGACAGCGGTAACTCATGCTTCTCCCTCAGTTCCTCATAGGTGAGCATCTAGCCCTTTACTAACCAGTCTCCCAGTCTATCTAGTTTCCTTGACCTCCACCAGTGTTGTGATGTTGTGCTCATGTGTTTCGGGGCCTGAGGGTGGTCAAGAATTGGGGTCATTTGGGTGGATCCAGGGAACAAACCCTTGTGTTTCTTGGCCCATTTCCAGTATGATAGTGAGTGTCTGATTAGGGGGTTTGGTGAGTTTTTAAGGCTTTGAAGCAATTCTGATAGCCAAGCCATCTTGTCCCAGGTTAAGGGCCTTAAAGTGTGGTTCTCTAAATACACACAGGCCGGTTGATGACATATAGAATGTGCTATTGGGAGGAAAAATAAGTGACGTAACAGGTATTAAACTGATAGGAATAAATAGTACAACTGAACACACCACTCCTATCTGGTGGCACCTTAGATTGCATGCGCAGTGCCCCAAATTCGAAGTGGGAGGACCGACCAAGCATCTTTTTCCATCTCCCTGTTCCAAAAATCCATGCCATATACACATCCCCTGATAGGTGACGTAACAGGGATTAAACCGATAGGAATAGTACTACTTAACAGTACACACCTTATAATAACGCAGACAGAGGCAACGCAGAGTGAGAAGTCTGAAGAAGAGGAGTCAGAGGAGGAAGGTGGCTTTGAGGAGGTGGAAGACCAAACACAGCAGGCGTCCCAGGGGGCTTGTTGTCACCTTTTGGGGACCCTTGGTGGCTGGGTGGAGGAAGAGACTTTCAATGACATCAGTGAGGACAAGAACCGGGACATGGCTAGCTTGGTATCCAAACTTGTGCAAATGGGGAGTTTGCGGTTGTGCAAAGGGACTGTTTGCGGTTGTTTGTGGTGCATTAAACGGGGAGATTGGTCTGTTACTGTGAAGCGGGTGTAACCCTTACACTACCTGATCGATACAACATCATACCTGATGTTTTAAAGCATGTTATTCCAAAAAATTTAGGAATGTTATGTGATTTATGCCCTTTATGGCTTAAAACCAGACTCTGCATCAACTATGTAATTTTCCGTGGGAGTTTTGCCATGGATCCCCCTCCAGCATGCCACAGTCCAGGTGTTAGTCCCCTTGAAACAACTTTCCCATCACTATTGTGGCCAGAAAGAGTCCCTCCGGGGGTTTTTGAAATTCGCCTGCCCATTGAAGTCTATGGCGGTTCGCCGATGTTCGCCCTTTCGCAAACATTTGATGAAATTCGCGTCTGCTGTTCGCGAACCGAAAATTTAATGTTAGCGACATCACTAATTAGTAACCATAATCAAGGTACATTATAGTTGGTTGTTATTGGTTTCGGACTTACATGGGAAGTACTCCCGAGTGACGTGGGCACGTAGTGGTGACCCCTGAACGTTATCCTCACCAGTGGGAGGTACTTTATGCTCTGCTGGGTAAAGCGGAGCATCATCAATGTTCCCCAGACAGTTGGCCTGTACTGCTATATTGTGCAGACAACAGCAGGCCATGATGATGTGACAAACCTTCACTGGTGTATACTGTAGCGCCCCGCCAGTGAAATGTAAACATCTGAAGTGCATCTTCAGGAGGCCAAAGGTGCGCTCTATTACATTACGGGTTCTGGAATGGGCCGCATTGTACCTCTCCTCCCCCTCTGTATGTGGATTGTTCACAGGGGTCAACAACCACGGCAAACACTAACATGGGACATGTAGATATGAATGTGATGTTGTGTTGCTCGTAAAGCATCTTTAAATATACACAATGATTCATGTGATGTTAGTTTAGGGATCTCTGGGTTGGAACTTCCTACTCCTATGATCAGGTCACATCGGGTTAGGCACATCAACAAGCTATGGTGCAATGGCTCAGTCAGTGGCTCAGTTGGCACCCCTTCTTTAGGACGCATGGCAAATGAGCACGGACAATACGGAGCCGACAGAAGCTGGCGACAGTAGTGCACTGTTGAAAATTGGGTGTCAAATATGCGTTGTTAAAAGAGCGCAAGTTGTAGAATCTATCACGTAACGGGCCAAAACCCTCTAACCCGAGCCCTCAGACCCCATACCTAACCCTAAATACTGAAACCCAATGCCTATCACTAACACTCAGAAACCCAACCCTTAGCCCAAAGACCCCTAACCCTAAAACCCCTAAGTCCACCCTTAAGTCCTTATCTTAACTCCTGTGCGCAGATGTTGGGTGCACTATTGACGGACTTGATTTTGTCTGTTGGCGCATGCGTCGTGTCTGTTGGTGCATGCAACAACGTCATAGCATTACAGTGAAACATGATGTATATGTTAGGGTATTCACTCTTAGTAACATATGCTTGCCTGCGATCCTGGGTAGTCATCCAGTAGCCACCAAGGTGGAGCTTGTCTGGACTCAAAATAGCGAAGGGTGGATGACTGACGCAGGATATGGGCATCATGAGTACTTCCTGGGAAGCCTGCAAGCACATTTTGTATGCACATGTATGCATCACAAACAACCTGTACATTGATGGAATGATAGTGTTTGCGATTTCTGTTCAGCGCTTCCTGATCTCTAGGAGGTATCAATGCTACATGTGTACAATCTATAGCACCGAGCACATTGGGAATACCTCCTATTCGAAGGAAATCCACTTTGACCTTCAAGATATCTTCCACAGTGTGGGGGTAACTGATGTATCTGGCAGCTTTCGGAACAATAGCATGGAGGAATGAGCTCAGGCACCTTGAAAGGCTTGCCTGAGACATTCCTCCTACTATGCTTGCAGTGTTCTGAAAACTACCAGATGATAGGATGTGTATGGGACTAACATCCGTGTCATGCCTGGGATGGGTCTATTGGTCCGTGGGGAAGGCTCCAGGTCCTCTCTCAGGACCTCATAGAGCTCCTCCAGGCTGGCACGGGTTAGCCTAAATCTCTTATACACTTCCACATCAGTTAACCCATCTAATATGACTCTCTCCTTTACACCCTGGGTGCACGAAGCCTCCTGGCAGGATCCTGGGCCTGCTCCCCCCCTGTGGGGCTGGCTGGGAAGGAGCTCCTACTTGATGTGCCACACCCTCTAGGGGTTCCTCATCTGGCCCCCCCAACAGCTGATCACCCACATCAAGGTCCTCCTCCCTGTCTGCAGGTGCCTTCATATCCCCCTGTCCCTGTGCCACTGGAGCTCTCTCCCCTAAATGACCCCAAACCATGACCCTAGGCATATCCTGTGATGAGCCACTTGCCTGGCTTTGTTCCAGACCACCATGGATTGCATCAGCACGCTCACCCACATTCACTCCCAGCCGCCCCTCTCTGTCACGCCTCAGCCACTCCTCAGTCGCACGCCTGACTCAACATTCAAAACAAATATCTATTCCTATGATAATAAAAATATATATTTTATTTATATATTTGATCATTGGGGATTATTTTGCCAGTAATTTGAATGCCTTTTATTGCTTCATCAATACTTATAGGGCCCTTGCAGCCCTGTTTCATTCCAAGGCCTTAAATTTAATATCTAGCCAGGCGTGAATTACGGCCTTGAGATTCAAGGCCGTTCATGGCCTTGAGACTGTAGTAAGGCCGAGACATTCAGGCGCGCACGCAAGCTGGAAGGGGGACGGACTAGCCGCGCCTGGCACAAACCATCCAATAGCAGAATCACTCAGCGTGCCTCAGGTCTCACAGCCAATCACTTACGGGATAGACCATTTGATTGACAGTGGGAGGGTATAAATATGAATGACACATGCCCACACCTCGACTGTGTTGCGATTTCGGCCGAAGTAGCACGCAGTTCCCGGAGCTTGGTGGGTTAGAGGAGGTAAGTTGCTTTATTATCAAGTTGCGGTTTATGTTCTTTTTACGAATTTACAGTAACTACATTTACGGAGTACGATGTAAAGAAGTAAAATTGCGTTTTTTTTATG
The DNA here is from genome assembly GCA_027410445.1 of Discoglossus pictus. Classification (NCBI taxonomy): domain Eukaryota; kingdom Metazoa; phylum Chordata; class Amphibia; order Anura; family Alytidae; genus Discoglossus; species Discoglossus pictus. The sequence continues at coordinate 439,439,727 of CM050165.1, read as the reverse complement.
TTAATAGGTTTTTGGAGTTTGGAATTTGGTTTGGAGTTGTATATTGTCCAGAAAGGAATTGTTTGGAGGGAGGTAAGTTGCATTGTACATACTTTTCATCCTATCAAGCTGTGTGTTATATTATTTTTAGGTTTTTACACTTCCTACATTTACTGAGTACACTGGAGAGGAGTACAATTGTGTTTTTTATTGTTTATAGGTTTGGAAAGGAGGTTTTTGTGGGGAGAGGAGTTTGGTGGAGGAAGGTAAGTTGTTTTTTTTTTTTTATGTTATATATTCTATCTCATACCTTTCTACACTTAAGACCTACACACATTTCCAGATTACACATATTTACAATACACATAGGTGTTACAAACTGCTTCTTCAATGGGGCTTGACAAGAACCTAGTTCCAGCCTAGCCCAGCAGGACCATGCAGTTCCTACTACCTCTGGTACAAAAGATGGCTTCAGGATAGGTACCACACCCAGGAATATGTGCAGAGGATAATGCAGATAGGATATTAGTGGCCTCAGAAATGGGCCACCCCCACACATGATAGAAGCACACAGTAAATAGCTGCATACCTTGTATATATGTGAACTGTAACTGACCCTTCCACATTGTTTATGAAAGTTTGGATCTAGCGTGTTTCATCAGTGCCACTCAGGTCCAGAGTAAGTAGTGCTGTACACCCCTCCCACTGCTCTGTCACAGGCTCTGTTCACTTAAGGTGGATTACTACAGTTACAGTTACAACAATGATATACAAGCAGAAAGAGTGTAATAGGTGATCAGAACGGGGGGCAGACAAACCCACTAAAACATTTCTTAATTTATGTTTCTTTTCTTTTCAGGTGGTGATGGAGGGAGAGGAGCAGAGGGGAGAGGAGGGGAAAGTTGAGCCAATGGGCTGATGCTCAATTTGGTTAATGGTGTGGCGGACTGTGGACGGAGTCTGTGGTCTATCTAGCACCGTTTTGACAACATCAGGGTAGTGGTGAGGAGGAGGATGGCCCAGGAGGACGAGGGGCGGAGGGTCAAGTACCTGGGACATGTGAATATTGCAAGGGCCATTCTTGCATCCTCGGCCACAGCTAGAGCTTCAGCCAGCAGCAGGACCCAGCTTCCATGGAAGGTGAATATGACATACACCAACATACCACCACATGTGCATCACACACACTACACATGTACATGATGACACTGACATGTCAGCTCCATGAAATTAACAAGGGATAGATGGATGCATCATTAAATTCATGAAGCTGACAAATCACTGTCATTCCTGGTCACCACAACAGTAATCAAGCAATAGAGCAGGTGTGTCCAAACTCAGTCCTGGAGGGCTACACACATGCCTGGATTTGATGATAACCCTGCTGCGCACAGGTGAGTCAATCGCTTCTTCAGTCATCCTGATTGACTCACCTGTGCACAGAAAGGATATATTCCAATCCAGGACAGAGTTTGGACACCCCTGTAATAGAGAGACCATGGCCCTCATTCAATTGCAATTTGGCCAATTGAATAGGGCTCTCAATAAACACATAACATATTTTTTAAAGAAGTTTTTAGTTAGTGAAAATCTTGCTTTTGGATAGATGTTTACTGAGTAAAAACTAATTTAACAAAAATATGCTATGTGCTTATTTAGAGCCCTATTCAATTTGCCAAATTGCAATTGAATGAGGCCCTACGTATAGGTGTGCCCGTGCAGCCTATGCAGTTACAGACAGCAGCCATAATACATATAGCGTTGTGAGCCGAGAACCATCAAGAACTGAAACCTAAGATTAGATAACAGCTAGTATAAGATAGCTAATCAGAGTTGCAAAGAGGAGAATCATCCATATTCAAGGATAGATGTCAGATAATTAGAAATCAACACATATAAATGCGCTAATCAAAATACTAATGACATGTACCTTTCTTCACTATCTCTCAGCATCCAGGAGGAGGTCTGGGTCCTGTGACCAGCAAGAGGCGGCGGGGCCATCTGCCCCCTACCAGGAACATCCAGCACAGGGGAGGAGGAAGGAAGATTGGAGGGCTCTGGGTCAGAGGATGGGCAGGTCATTGACCTGGGTGACTCACACGCCACAAGCCCTGGGACTATGCCCATCCTCCAGAGACTTTCGCTTGCTCTGGGGCCCTCCCACGCCCTTGGGACGACACCTCCTTCCCCACACAGCAGTGTGCTTGCCTGGTCGCCACCGGGCCCACCAATGATGTCACCCCAGGCTCCATCTGTGGACCAGACCTTCCCCACTACATCTCCTCACCAGGCCCACCCAGGAGGAGTGATGTCACCGCAGAGCCAGGCTGTGCAGGTGGAGATGCTGGCTGTTATGCAGGAGCAGCTGGCCAGCATGCAGAGGATGGAGGCCAGCCTGCTCCAGATGGCTGCCAGCATCTCTAGCCTTAATTCTAACACGACGCACAGCCTGGCCAGGCTGTCCAGGGAGGTGAGGAGGCACCATCTGACATCGGAGCACCTTCAGGTCAGGCTGCTCAGGCAGGAGATGGTCCCCAGCCCACCATCAACTGGGATCTCCCAATTCCCCCGTCAGGAGCAGCCTGGCCCCTCCTCTCCTCCTATGTGTCCGCCACCAGCCATAACGCTGCCTTGCACCACCCCCACCAGCACCACCAGTGGGGAGACGGAGGTTGGGCAGAGATGATGTGGGTCCTGGGCCCAAGCGGAGGAGGACATATGGCCTCATTCAATTGCAATGTGGCCAATTGCTTAGGGCTCAATATCAGCATAGAGCATATTTTTTACAGATGTTTGTAGTTAGTGAACTTCTGTCCAAAAGAAAGCTCTTCACTAACTACAAACTTCTGTAACTAAATATATGCTTTGTGCTTATATAGAGCCCTTTTCAATTGGCCACATCACAATGGAATGATGGCCATAGGGTCTGCAGACATGTTTTTGCCTTCTCAACAGCACTCCTCAGTGACCATCAATTGGTGACATGTTAAACAGAACACTACAGGCCTCATTCCAATGTGATGTGGCCAATTGAATCGGGCTCTTTATAAGCACAGAGCATATATTTTTAAACAAAGTTTTTAGTTAGTGAACTTATATCCAAAAGCAAGGTCTTCACTAACTAAAAACTTCTGTAAAAAATATGCTCTGTGCTTATATTCAATTGGCCAAATTGCAATTGAATCAGGCCCAAAATATTACCACCACATAGGCCAAGATCCAAAACTCTGGAGCTGGGCTAGATTCAGTTAGTAGTGTGACCAAAAAATTGTAACTAAGGAGTACTGTTGAGAAGAGATGCTGCAGGCCCTATGATGTTTTCAGGCCTTATTTTGTAGGTTATGTCTTTTTTTGCTTCTTTCTGGAAGAATTATATGAGGTGTAAGGTTTTCCCAGTGTCTCTCAGGTAGACATGTCTTCAATGGCAGCCCCCTTAACATGTAGCTCCCACAATCTTAAAGCTATCATATTGCCAGATATCTCAGACATGATTGTTGTTAGCTTAAATGTAGACTAATACCGCTATGGGGGTGGATTTGCAAAGTCTCACAATGGCATGTTAATGACAGCCAGCATTAATATATGCACTAGTGAAGCATGTGATCCTGACCTCAATATCAGTCTGAGAACAGACCCTTGGGTCTGATGTAAATAACATTGAATCTGACTGCTGACCTTTGTGTCCTCTCCCTGTTAACGGGTATTTTCCAATATTGCTGATTATCCAGACCTTGCTAATAGTTAGTAACGTTTGCAGATGGGAATCAGGTGACTTGGTGTATTGGTACAGTATTTAGAACTGTACTGTGCATACATTGTGATTCTTTTCTTTTTTTGATCCTCCTCCACCTTTTTTTATTTGACCACTTATTTCAGATTTTTGTTTGGCCAACACACTGTATGTGTGAAACTGGATTGGATTACACAGTCCAGAGGTTGAATCATCTGTTTCATTGAGCAGATCTAGTTACAAGTTGTAAGTGCTATGCACATAAATGGTTTCTTCAGTTAAATGGATAGATTTGTGATAATCCTTTTTTTCTTCAGATTCCGGTTGCAGCTGTGTAGTGACCGCATGTGACCCTGGTAGGTGCTATGCATCATGCTAATTCTAGACTATTAGATTGGCCCCTGTAGGTCTCCCCTTTTTTCCAGCCTCTTGCTCTCCGAGGACCCGCCGGCACCACACCCATGATATTAATGCAGTTTTGACCACTGCTGATTGTGGCCTGTCTAGCAAATAAAGCTTTGTTATACTGTTATGTGAATGCACAATCTTGACGACTTCTGATTGTGATCTGTCTATCACATAAAGCTTTGTTATACCGTTATGTGAATGCATAATCTTGACCACTGCTGATTGTGGTATGTGTAAAAAAATAAAGCTTTGTTATACCGTTATGTAAATGGCCTAACTTGACCACTGCTGATTGTGGTCTGTGTAAAAAATAAAGCTTTGTTAGACCGTTCTGACTGTGTCCGTGTGTTATGAATATTTTGTGTTCTGTGACATCCACATGCATTACATTAGTGTCACATTCCTATAGATGTAAACTGATGAGCCCTAGTTAACATGCAATAGATCAATACATATAAAACTGTTGAACAGTCAGAATAGCTTTAGATATCATATGATCCCAAATATCGTATCTACTACTAATATAGGGTTAATACCCATGACAAGTCTGATTAGCGATACTGTGGAGTAGGAACATTCCCCTGAAGGCCTACAATGAATAGGACAGGTGACACTGGAGTGGTTTTCCAGTTCCTTCTCTAGTTGATTGGGATTAGTCTGACCTCTCTACCCACCTACACTGGCCCTACGTGGTATAGCTCACAGCTTCATTGAAGTACACAAACCCCTTCACCAACACCACTTAGCATATGTGTGAATACAGTTAGTTGCCCAATAATGAACACGCATTGGCTAAATATCCTTTGGTCATCATATGTTATAATGGTCATGCACATGCCAATATGACAAACCATGCTGCAACATGCATAATATGATTAAAGCCACGCTACCCAATTCAATAGCAAGAGTAAAACATGAGTCAGGTCATAAGAATCCTTTGCCACGCATATGAGATCTATTGTGATCCCTGAAATCTCTATCTAATTGCATCAACATCACATCTACATTTGGTAACACAAATATTTTGCTAATTACACCGCCACATGGCATATATCAAGTAGCAGGGAAACATTTGAATGTATGTTGTTCAGTTCTTCAGTTGTGTCCGACTCTCTGTGACCCTATGAGCTGCAGCACATTCAGCTAGGTCTCTGCCTGTGCTGTTATCCACGGTTTGCATGCTAAATATATTGGTGTGGTTTGTCAGTTCCTTCTCAAGTGGATTGTACCTTGTCTGATCTCTCTGCTATGACGTGCCCACCTACGTGGCCCTACATGTTATAGCTCACAGCTTCATTCAGGTACACAAGCCCCTCTCCACCACCACTTAGCAATGCTGAAGGGGACCAGGAGAACATACACCACACATATCTACTCTGACCCATCAGGAAGGACTGCAAGCACAAAGGGAGACTGTCCAGAGGCTCTGGGATCGACAGCAAACTCACCGCCATCAGGCATAATCTCTGCTACGCCCATCCTGGTGGGAGCCATGTGCCAGATGTCTAGCCATTCCCATTTGGTGAACATCCAAGCTGTTCTGCTATTTATCAGTTTACATGGGTGAGGGTTGCTAAATGGTGGTGGTGAAGGGGCTTGTGTACCTGAATGAAGCTATGAGCTACTGTAGGTGGGCAGGTCATAGCAGAGAGATCAGACAAATCCCAATCCACTAGAGGAGGAACTGACAACCCACTTCATTCTCTTTGGCATTCAAACTTTTGAGAACAGCACAGGCAGAGACCTAGCTGAATGTGCTGCAGTCCATAGGGTCACAGAGAGTCGGACACAACTAAAGGACTTAACCACATATATTATGGCCGAAGCGAGGGGCCGCATTTGCGGTGGTGGAGGCTCCAACTTCGGCTGTGTTTTTGTCCGCAAATGCGGACCCTCGCAAAGCGAGGGGCTGCATTTGGGGAGGTGTAGGATCAAAGGCGCCTCACACGCGGTTAACACACACACGCACGACTTAGAAAAAAAAACAACTGCATGCCACATGCGCGACTGCGCCCCTCGCACAAAATATGGACGCGCCCAGACCCATTCCAAACACGCAAAAACCAGCCGAAAACGGCGCGCATGAAAACATCAGAAACACAATAAATAAACACAACGAACACATAAAAAGCTTACTTACAGCAAGGGGGGCATCCAGCACCTCGAAAAAAAAAAATACACGTCCATTTAAGTCCAAAAAAACGAGTTTAAACTCCCGAAAATCACCTAAACGAGAGAAAAAATGGCCGCCGAACAAAACGAAAACGAGGCTACAGACGCAACAATACTAAAGTGACTTTCAAAACTGAAATGCATACAATACTGCCGCGCTATGACCCATTCCGAACATGCAAAAACCGTCCAAAAACATCACAAACACAATAAATAAACACAACGAACACATAAAAAGCTTACTTACAGCAATGGGGGGCATCCAGCACCTTGAAAAGTTAATCTACAAGTCCATTTAGGTCCAAAAAAACGAGTTTAAACTGCCGAAAATCACGTAAGCGAGAGAAAAAAGTTAATTTACATGTCCATTTAATTCCAAAAAAACGAGTTTAAACTACCGAAAATATGGCCGCCCAACAAAACAAATACGAGGCTACAGACGCAACAATACTAAAGTGACTCGAAAAACTGAAATACATACTATACGGCACGCATAAAATGGCGTATGGAACGCAAATTGTAAGCTGGAACGCAAATAGCGCATGCGTATTGCGTTCTAATGGTCTGAGGCACCTCAAAGTTTATAAATACTGCCTACTTTCCAGAAAATTCTACATTTATACTCACGTGATGAACGGAGTGACTGGATAGTTAACTGCTGCTGTTACTTGAGAAGAGAATTATTTCCTAATTTCCTACTTTTAGATTTTATTATCAAGATAGGAAAAAAAATAAAACTTTAACTATGAAAATGTGATTCAAGTATAGTGACATGTGACACGCACATTTATGTGTATAGCCCCTACAACAAACTAATCTTAACCCAAACTAATTAAACAAGTATATTTAAATTAAATAAAAAAAATACAACTTTAACTATGAAAATGTGATTCATGTATAGTGACATGTGACACGCACATTTATATGTATAGGCCCTAAAATGAACTAATGTTAACCGAAACTAATTAAACCATTATATTTAAATGACATTAATTTACTGCAACTCATAGCAAAAAATAATATGACACTAATACATATGGAACCTAAAGCTGAATCTTTGCCCTTTTTTTCACTATTCAAACAGACTCTGCATCAACAGCGTCACTCAAGAATTTGCACCGTGCACTGTGAAAGAGAATCCCTTTTAAAGAACACAAAGAAAGAAGAAGAGGTAAGATAGAAAAATACATTACATGATGAAAAAGACCATGCTTTGCTAAATCAAAAAGAAGAAATTTACAATTAACCATTTAACTTTCTTTTTCAAACAGACACTACAAAGAGACTGGCGGATTAAGATTGGCAGTGGCGGACCCTCTGTCATTCGGACAAGAACAACACTTCAATCAAGGTATAGTATAACAAGTAAAAAAAATAAAGGAACTATATATGTTTAATGGCCGCCAATATAACAATTTCAAGTCAAATAATAAAAAAAAATACATATAAATTGAATAAAGAACAAAACACAGTTCAACAAACTTCACAAAGACCTATACAATTTAGGAAGACAGACAGTTTCACAGAAACAAAAAAAAAAAGAGGTGGCCACAAAACAGGATAGCATCTGAAACATTTGCAACATACATAAAACAAAACTATTCCTCCTCTTTACTGTAAAATAACCTCCAACCATCACCCACAAGCCAAATGCAGCAACCAAAAAGTGGTGAACACAAAACAGGATTAAAAAAAAAAGCACAACATGATATAGAAAAGGCAATTAACATTCATTTGTACTGTCCAACATGATTGAATACTCATAAAGAACACTAATTGAACAAATACAGTAGGCAAAATATGGTGGACACAAAACAGGATTGTACCAAAAATCACAGAAACAGATAGAAAAGTTAAATAATATTCTTCTTTACTGTTTAAGAACCTATAAGCCTTAGAAAAAAAGCCTAAATAAGCATACCAAAAGTGGTGGACACAAAACAGGATAATGCTAAAAACATTGCGATCATATCGAAAATAGGAAAAACATTCATTTTCACTGTACAAAAACATTTAATCTTCATAAAAAAAACTAATTAAGCAAATAAAGTATGTAACATATGGTAGAAACAAATTAGGATTGTACCAAAAATCACACAAACACATAGAAAAGTAAATTAATATTCTTCTTTACTGTATAAGAAGCTATAAGCCGTACAAAGAAGCCTAAATAAGCATACCAAAAGTGGTGGACACAAAACAGGATAATGCTAAAAACATTGCCATCATATCCAAAATAAGAAAAACATTAATAATTACAGTAAAAAAAAAAATATATAACTGGAATATACAAATACAATTAAAGTATTTTTAAAAGGTTGCACAGAAAACAGCATAGCAGAAAAATTCACCATAACAGTTACAATAGACCAAAACAATGAAATATGCTATTCATAACAAATACATTCAAATCAAATAACATTTAACTTTTTCTTTTACAACAGACACTGCGTGAAGAGCATCGTACGAAGACTTTCAACAGCGGACCAACAAAGATTCTGCTTGAAATCACACTTCAACCAAGGTACAGTATAACAAGTAAAAAAACAGAAAACAAAATAAACATGTTTGCTCTGCATCCATGTCAACAGGAAAAAAAAAAAAAACAACACAGAATAATTATAACCTTTACCAAAATATTAGTGACACATTTGTCATTTACCTCTTATTTGTCTTTTACGGACAACAATGTTTAACATTAAACCCAAACTTAAATCCACACAAAAAAAATAAGAAAACAGCATAGTCCACAAAAGTGTCAAAAGACACACTACATAACATTTATCATTCTCAATTACCAGTCGTAATGTACAATATTAGGCATAAAAGCTAAACACACACATAAAATAGAATACTACAACAAATAGTACTTACACCCAAAAAAAAGAAAACAAAGACTAATTTTTGCCCTCTACTATGCCTGTAAGTCAAAATTACAACAACAACAAAATTCTGAAAACAAAAAAAATATACATTTACATTAACACTATACACCTACTAAATGTAGAAGAAGTTATAGTGTCATTTCCTTGAGTGTGCTATTCATGTAAGGCAAAAATTACAACCTACGAGAAAGTAAGACCAAAAAAATAAAAAACACTTATTTAACAATACAAAGAAAGTACCGCTACAATGAACTACAAGCACATATAAACAAACTGTTGATAATAAAAATGTAAAAAACAAACTTAACATCTCAAACTAAACTAATTATACATTATTTTCTTTTACAGATTAACATGGCTACTAATGAGAGCAAGAAAGAAAAGACAAGACGTCAAACTAGAGAACGACAAGAGAGATGGGCCAACCAGCAGACACCAGAGGAGAAGGAAATTCGATGAGAAAAATAACGCAAAAGAATTGCAAGCAAAAGACTATCAGCTGCAAAAATTAAAGATACACCACAAAAAGTTACTAAGCAAACAAAGGATTTAGAACCTGTTCCACAAACATCAGATGACATTTTACCTGAAAAAATAAAAGATATAACAAAAAAAGCCACCAAAAAAACAAAGTATTTAGAACCTGTTCCTGAAACATCACATCACATTTCACCTGATGAATTTGAAAATCAAACTGATATATGCTTTGCAAATTGTCCTTTACTCAAGTCTTTAGCAGTAGAGGTTCCTAATTGGGGGGACATGAATACTCAATGTCAGTTTTGTGAGGCTTATCATTTTAAACAGGAGAGACCCAGAGATTGCCAATTTATTAGTTGCTGTCAAACTTCCAGAAAGAAAAGAATTTCCAATCTATTTACAAAACATTATGACTGAACCTACTTTTCCAAACTACAAAAATGTTAAGACAAACGTAAGATTCTACAATAGTGCCATATCCTTTGCATCTATGGGGGCAACATTAGCTGCTAGTGTACCAGGAAACTGTTTTAAAGTCCAAGGCCAAATTTATCATTGTACTTCCCATTTACATCCAGAGGAAGGAGAGCAAAGAAAATTTGCTCAACTATATGTCCTAGATACAATGGAAGCTGTTGACCAACGTATGCAGCTGGAAGAAAATAAAAAATGCTTACCCACTGTTTTTATAGAGCTAGATAACATTATGGAGAATAACCCCTACACTAAAGCTTATAAAAAATTGGCAGAAGTAGAAAATGAACAACAACTTCATGCACAAAGACATCAATTACCAATTGCAAAGGTCAATATGGTGCTTAAAAGAGACAGACATACTGATAGTCGTCGTTATAACTTGCCAACATCAAATGAGGTTGCAATGGTGTTTCAAAATGATGAAGAAGAACCACCATTTCAAAGAGACATTAGAATATATCCCAGAAATGAGGAGCAACCATTCATTAATATAAGTATCTTAAGCCCACATTTAGATCCAATGACATATCCCATTTTTTCCCACACGGAGAAGCAGGTTGGCAACCAAAATTAACACTTCCCAGTTACCCAAATGCTAAGGCCAGAATCCGAAATAATGTTTCTATGCTTGAATTTAAAGTAGCTCAAATTGCCATTCGAAATACATTTAATCAAATTTTATAAAATATCAACAAGATAAACTAGTAGAACAATATTCTGGACTAATGGACTATGTTGCTGAGGTGGCTACAAGCAGAGACATGACAGCTGGCAAAGCCATAATTTTACCATCTTCCTTTCAAGGATCTTCTCGAAATATGAGGGAAAGATACAATGATGCTATGGCTATTGTCACCAAATTTGGCAAACCTGATTTATTTCTTACATTTACATGTAATCCCCAATGGCCAGAAATTACACAAAATTTACTTCTTGGCCAAAGTCCTTTCGATAGACCAAATTTAGTAGCCAGAGTTTTTAAGATTAAATTAAATGAATTAATACGTGACATCACTATAAGTCACTTATTTGGCAAACGTCTTGCTTATGTATATACCATTGAATTTCAAAAAAGAGGCCTTCCACATGCACATCTTCTCATAATACTTCAAGAAAAAGATAAATTAGATACTGCTGACAAAGTGGATGCAGTCATTGTTGCAGAACTACCAGATCCAGAACTATATGGTAGACTATATGAGATTGTTACTCATCGCATGATTCATGGACCGTGTGGTGATCCTAATCCACAATCACCATGTATGGAAAATAATAAATGTTCCAAAGATTTTCCAAAAGATTATAAAGACAAAACCTATGCGAATTGTGATGGCTATTCACTTTATAAAAGAAGAGAAGGAGATAGTGCCATTATTCGTGGAAACAAGTTGACAATAGATATGTAGTACCCTACAATCCACATTTACTCATGAAGTATAACGCACACATTAATGTAGAAGCCTGCACTTCCATCAAATCCATTAAATATGTCTACAAATATATTTACAAAGGCTATGATGCAGCTACTGTAGTAGTCAAAAGAGCAGACAACCCTGAAAGTAGTGAGAAGCTATGTGGCGGTTATAAAATTTGAAATGCATGATAGATCACATGCAGTATATAGATTAGCATTACATTTGCCACAAAGACATTTAGTGTATTTCCATGCTGGAAATGAAAGTAATGAATTGGCCCAAAGTGAATATCGTCACACTACACTAACTGCATGGTTTGAATTAAATTCCAGGTGTTAAAGATGACATAAACTTTGAAGACTATGACATTCAACTACAAGTAGAAAGAACAGAAGAAAGACTTGCAACTTTAAATACGTTACAATTGCAAGCATTTAATGCCATTAAAAATGCAGTAGATGATGACATGATCACAGAGCGTTATTTCTATCTTGATGGACCTGGCAGATCAGGAAAAACTTATCTATATAATTTATTAATGAGTTTTGTACAAGCACAAGATCAAATAGCACTCGCATTTGCGACAACTGGAATTGCTGCACTTTTATTAGAAGGTGGAAGAACTGTACATAGTGACTTTAAACTGCCAGTGCCTATTTTAGAAACCTCTGTGTCAGATATTCGCATGACATCATTACAAGCAAAAAAATTGAAAAAAAGTAAATTAATTATAATAGATGAGGCCACAATGATGTCATGCTATGCCCTCCAATGTATTGACCTTTTGCTTCGTGAAGTCATGGATAATACTTTTCCATTTGGTGGAAAGGTAATGTTGTTAGGTGGCGATTTTAGACAAACATTACCTGTCGTTGTACATGGAAATCGAACTGACATTATTGAAACCTGTATAAAGTCAAGCACACTATGGAAACATTTTACCCATCTTCAACTGCAACAAAACATGAGATCAGAAGGCCAAACTGATTTCAATGATTAGCTTATTAAAATTGGAGAAGGCAGAACAGAAAAAATACCAAATTTACCTGATGACACTGTGGAGATCCCACCTCATATGATTTGTCACCAAGATATTATATCGGCTATATTTGAAGGGAGCATAAATAACCAGGAATATTCAGAGCTTGCCAACCAAGTCATATTAACGTGTAAAAATAAGGATGTATTAATCCTCAATAATGAAATCTTTAAAAAAATTAATGCACCACACAGAACTTATCACAGTGCTGATTCTGTACTTGCTGATGACAATGAAAGTCAGGCAAACTTTTCCACTGAATTAATAAACTCACTAACTCCTTCTGGAATGCCACCACATATTTTGCAGCTAAAGAAAGGTGCAATTGTCATGTTACTACAAAATATGAACCCCAAAAAAGGCCTATGCAATGGGACAAGATTAATTGCTCAACAATTAAATAACCATTTCATAGATGCTGAAATTTTAACTGGTACCCATAAAGGAGAGAGAGTTTTCATACTAAGAATAGATTTAGCACCAAGTGAAAGTAGTCTCCCTTTTATACTTCAAAGAAGACAATTTCCCATCATTATGGCATTTGCCATGACCATTAATAAATCACAAGGACAAACATTCAAATCTGTGGGTATTTTCTTAGAACAACCAGTATTTGCACATGGCCAATTTTACGTAGCGTTATCATGGTGCAAAAATCCACAGGCTATTAAAGTTTACATTGAAAAGAATGAAAGTCAAGGGGATTTATTAGAAGATGGACGTATTTTTACTAAAAACATTGTCTACTATGAAGTACTTTAACATTTCATTAAAGAAATAAAAGCCATGCAAAACAAATTTAAAAGCAAATGCAAAAGCATAAAAAACCACAATATAACCACAACATTTTTACAACAAATGCACATAAATGTCCGTTGCCATCAAAAGGTCATTATTACGCAACAGAAATTACATTTACAAAAACAATATTTTCCTGTTAAACTACATTAAATTGTCAAACACATACAGAACAGTTCTTACACAGTGTGTAACAAGTTTAAGTTCTTGTGTTCTGTTTTTAGAGAACCACTTTTCCAGAGACCAAACTATATGTACAATTTAAAACAATTACTATAGCAACAAACAAAGGTCAAACATTGAAAAATACAAATCAATAAACAATTCAGTCATAATTAATGGATGTACTGTTTGTATATCATTAGCCTCACAAAACACTTGCCTTGCACATTTGAATGTAAGAAAAATAAAAAGATATAAATAAATAATACATATATTATTGATATAGACAGCAAATTCATTTTAATGTAATATTTGTAGTAAAAAAAATCTGTGAGATTAATTTGACAGTAATTTCTTAAGTGTTTCTTTGACTTCATTGTTTTTGAGACTATAAATAATTGGGTTCAACATGGGGGTTATAATAATATAAATAACAGAAGTATATTTCTGAATATTTATTAAGTAGTTGGACAGAGAACTAGTGTGTATGATCATTACCGTACCATAGAATAAAGACACCACAATCAAATGAGAGGTACATGTGGAAAATGCTTTTGTTCTTCCAATGGAGTCCATTTTTAATATAGAGGCGATAATGCAAATATAAGACACTAAGATTAATATAAAAGGAAGAAGAATTAAAAGAAAACTCAATGCAAATATCAAAAGCCCACTCAGAAGGTCATAGTCACAAGCCAGTTTAAGGACAGATGTAATATCACACATAAAATGATTAATCTGGTTAGGGTTACATAATTCTACTGAATTTAATAAAGTTGGTAAGACTGCAATCACAAAGCTTCCTGTCCATGCAACAACAGTCAGCAGATAGCAAATATTCCAGCTCATAAGACTTGTATAATGCAATGGGTGGCAAATGGCAACGTACCGATCATAAGACATGACTGCAAGAAGCAGACACTCGGTTCCTCCCAGGATCAAAATTAAATACAGCTGTAATGTACATGCCCTGAGTGATGTAGTTCTCTGAACAGAAAATAAATCCACCAGCAATTTTGGAACAACAGTTGATGAAAAACACACATCAATAAATGACAAATTGCAGAGAAAAAAGTACATAGGTGTGAGTAAACGTTGGCTGGTTATGATAATGGAAATTATTAGAACATTTCCAAAACATGTTACTAAATATATTATGAAAAATAACACAAAAAGGACAATGTTTGTCTTAAAGTCTTTAGAGAATCCTAATAGAGTAAATTCAGTCAATAAGGTCCGGTTTATACGTGCCACATTTGGGATCATTGTGACTGGGATTTGTCTAGTCTGGAAGATAAATATTTTTATTAGGTATAATCTAACAAAAAAATATGTAACATAACCCAGCAGATGGTATTGAAGTTTTTTTTCTAATTTAGCAAGTTTTAAAAGGTTTATGAGAAGATTTGAATTCATGGAGGATCCAAACAATTCAATGCATGTAAAGAGTCTGAAATAGCAACATAGTCAAGTTATGGACCTCATGTACAATTAGAGTTTCATATAGTAAAGTTAAGAAAAAGGTTAATCTTAATTACATTTATATAGTACTGTTTTTACAATTTGTCTGTACTATAAACAATTTGAAAATATTAATATAAACCAATACAATATGTTTAACCATTTTTAGTGTATAGAAAATGAATGATGCTATTATTAATCATATGTTAGTTAAATTATGTTTCAAACTGTATGTGTTATTCTACATGTGACAAGTTTATCAGACATAAATGTACTAAAAAACATTCTCCAATGTTTTACCAGCATGGTATCTCAAACAGATAACAAACTCCATTGAATTGAATGGAAATGTGATGTGAAGTAACTTCTATGGAAGATAAAGCTTAGCACATTTGTAGTTTTATGTATACATTTTTTCTTGACGTTCACATATCTGATTTAGAATTAAAAAAAACGTAATCTTACTTTATAGTGAAGCTAGGCAAACCGTTGTATATATTAGGATATATATTATGGTTTCTTCCATTATAATTATTCATCTGGATGAATAGAACATGTTAACTCTATCATATTAGGTGTCTGTTATCTTTAACATTTGTATTAAATATTACGAAGAACACAAACAAAATATACCAAATGTATATCCAAACTTGGATTTAAAGTAACACATTCACCAGAGATGACTTTATTACATATTTTACAACCTAGATAAAAAGGCATTTATCGTGAATATTGTTACGGTGGCCACACAAGTGGAAACAACTTGGTTCTCCTACCAGGAAGTAAATAGAGGCAGTAATTAATAAAAAAAAGTTACTTGTTAAAGAAGTTCCAAGAACCAGGATGAACTAAAAGGAAGAATTTGAAATGGAACATTTGGTGTAGATGTATGTCAGAGAAAATTTACTAAAAATGATTTGTGTACCCTTCCATCTAGCTTAGTCTCATATTTTATAATTACCGCTATATAATATATTAAATGATATAAGGAGTATATTTTGACTTTTGTACATTTTTACTATTTGTAAACTGAACTGTTTTGTATTGTATATTTTTTTATTGTCAAAAAATAATAAAAAATATCCCCACAAAAAAAAATACAGCATAGGAAATAAGTGAAATTTTAGAATGCTCTAGAAATGGGTCAAAAGGAAGAATCTACTAAGCACAAGTGGTTAAAGTATACATCACTGCATTTACTATGTACTATTTTGTATGAAGCAGAATTGAGAGCACAGCCCTTGTCAACTAATCTCAGCCTCTTTGTAAATACCCCTGAGATGTGAACTCAGTATTTCCCCATAAGAACCAGTACATATTAAATACAGGAAAGTATAAGAAGTGGTGATAGTAATACTAGTGATATGTTACTAGTGATAGTAAATACATCTCAGACACTTTAGATGCTTAGGCCCTCATTCAATTGCGATTTGGCCAATTGAATTAGTGCTCTAAATAAGCACATAACATATTTTTTTTAAATAAGTTTTTAGTCAGTGAAAACCTTGCTTTTGGATAGATGTTTACTAAGTAAAAACTTCTTTAAAAAGATATGTTATGTGCTTATTTAGACCCCTATTCAATTGGCCAAATTGCAATTGAATGAGGGCCTTAGTATATACCCCCAATAGACACATACAGTTACAAGTCCTATTTCAAAGTGATCATTGGCCAATATAATATTCAAAACTATAATTAAAAAGCTTTGTTAACCTCCATAGTTTACTTTATAACCTCTGCATTTTCCTGCTATAATTTTTTATTAGATACACTCTGTGGAAAGAGTCTCTATAGCTCCAGACTGTTCCTTATTTGAGATGTCATTAACATTTAAACAACTGTTTCAACTAAAATTATCAAAATAGGTAACAGTGATAATAGTGAAGAATGTTATTTAAGTTTGATTAAATTAAATAAATACATACAGCCTTATTAAATTGTGATTTGGTACATTTAAAAGGGCTCTATTTAAGCACACAGCATATTTTATTTACAGAAGTTTTTAGTTAGTGAAGACCTTGCTTTTGGATAGAAGTTCACCAACTAAAAACTTCTGTAAAAAAAATATGCGGTGTGCTTATATAGAGCCCTTTTAAATTTACCGAATCGCAATTTAATAATGCTGATATATACTATAATAATGTATGTTAGCCTGGACTGATGCGTTACTATTAAAGAGGGGAAAATGCATGTTATTGTGTAATTTTCTACTGCTCCTATAACATACACATATCAAATCTAAATTGTGTGAGCATTAATCAATCTGAAAATATTAAAATAAATTGGCTAATGTCTTCTCAGCATATATTCAAAAGTTTTACATGTACAGTATGTATTTTTCATAGAAACATTATTTAATTACCTTTTTCTTTTCCATAAATTGGTGAAAAAATATGATAAACCATACTGAATATGAAAAGAAACATATGTTAAAACAATAACATTTTAAGTAAATAAAATTGTGAGTCTTCAGATGTCATTTGGAACATACTAATATTTTTTCAAAATGAAAGTTGCTTTTATACATTATGATAGGTAATTCTTATACTCTTGAGATTAATTATTGTACACAAACATAGCAATACAGAAAGGGAATTGAACATTGTTTATGGGCTTATGTATGCATGAATGGGTATGCAGTTTGGAGTAGCCATGTTAGTCCAGTGATGCAGATGCAAAAAAGCAGAATATTGTGGTAATACATTTTATTGGACTAAAAATTTGTATTAAAAGATAACCTTTCAAAACATGGGACCTTTTCTTCTTCTGGTCTGGAGCAATATTAAACAATTGAAATACAAATTAGACCCTCATTAATTGTACTTTTTAACAAAGTTAAACAAATACTGAAATATGTATTAGACACTCAACAATTATGGTTTTTAATAAAGTTAAAAAACACAGAATGATTTTACATAGAACATGGTGAAGGTATGCATACAGGAATGGTCATATTACCCGTTAGGCTAACAGGCAGGTGTCTAGGAACGCCTCCATTTTTTGTCTATCAAAACCTTAAAATTTGGTCCTGGCATACAAAAATGAGATAGAGTGTTTCATAGACTGGCCACTAGGTGACTGTCTGGAACTAGAGTTACAAACAGGAACAGGAAGAGGCTGTGAGAGCTGTCATAGCTTGGGATGGTTACCTGGTCCCTGCACAGAGCCCACATGGAGTTGCCTGAAGGTGACAGGGGGCAAGAGATGGGGATACAACATGTCACCTGTGTGTAATGAGTGAGGCCCTGCACATAATACTGACATAGTAATTATGTGTGTGTGTAATTAGTGCACATAATACTTACTAAAGTAATAATCATAAAGTGAAAGAGGCCAAAGAAGGCATGCAAATATCTAAAAAAAATAGCAGTCCAAGGATCAATATAGATGTGTAATGATCTCTATTAGAGATATGAATTGTATAAGAAGGTTGGAAATAATGTGTGTGATCGTAATAAGAGAACAAAGTAAGGAGCACATATTAAATTCCAGCCTCGTAAGTCCAATGTGTAGCTCTTAAGGCCTGCATGCGTGAAGATCTCCCGGGTTACTTTGCTATTAGATTGGAAGGGCCTGCGAGCAATGTGCAGGAGAAGCTAAATCTTAACCCAGTCTGCCGCATGGATGTGCGATCATGAACAGGATCAATTAGTCAAACCCTTATTAATGGGTTAGACGTAGCCAATGGCAAAATAGATTACCATCACTTCTAATGAAAGCCTGTGGGAACCTCCTCAGGATCCCGACATCAGCCCTTGCCGCGGGGGTCCCGATCAGTCCCTCCCTTCGAGGCTGTTAAGCAGTTAAGCCCTGCTGCGGGGGGTACTCCAAGTACCCCCCGGCACCTAAAATGAGCCCCCCTATGCCAGGGGTCCCCATCGAGATCCCCCCAGTGTCCCCATATTACCCCTTGCAGTGGGGGTACCGATCGGGACAACCTGCTGCATTTCAAAATTCAAATTTCGTACCTCGAGAGTCCTTAAAGGGCCATAAAGGTCCTTAAAGGACCCACGAAAACATAAAAAAATGAACCCATGCCGCAGGGGTACTTCAAGTTAACCCTATCAATCATGGGGTCTACCTATCCATACAATAAGTGTATGGGACAAGCCTTAACCACTATATTAACACTATAAGTGCCATGAGGGTCCTCCAGGACCCTCAAGACACAAAGTCTAAACACTACACTATTAACACTTTCCTACCCTATCTCATTCTATTAATCCCCCTTTAACTAATTAACTCCCTTCTACTCTGTTAACCCCCTCTACCCCATTAACCCCCTCTACCCTATTAACCCCCTCTACCCAAGTAACCCCCTCTACCCTATTAGCCCCCTCTACACTATTGACTCCACCTCTACCCCATTAACCCCCTCTACACTATCAACCCCCCTTTACCCCATTAACCCCCCTCTACCCAATTAACCCCTACACTACCTACCTAACCCCTAATAAAAACCCGTAGCACCCCACCAATTACACCAAAAATTAAAAAACATTACAGTAAAATAAAAAACTACAATTACAGAAAATAAAAAACTACAATTACAGAAAATAAAAAAGACTAAATTACAGTAAAATAAAAAACATACATTACATATAATAAAAAGCCAATAATTAGACCTAAAACAACCCCCCTTACTAAACCTAGAAAAGGGGAAATAAGACCACTTACATTGTCCAAATTCCCCGAAAGCGACAATGGTTTTCTGTGGTCCGTCCCAGACAAGGGCCCTCCATAAATTTCGCTAGGTGCGGCACACCTAAAAAAAAAGAATCATTACAATGAATAAATAAATACTGTATATACTCGAGTATAAGCTGAGCTTTTCAGCCCTTTTTTATACTCGAGTCACTCTCCACCCCCGTGTCTCTCTAACCCCCTTGTGTCTCTCTACCCCCCGTGTCTCTCTAACAACCCCTTGTGTCTCTCTACCCCCCCGTGTCTCTCTAACCCCCCCGTGTCTCTTTCCCTCCCCCCTCCTCAACCTCAACCCCCCGTGTCTCTTTCCCTCCCCCCACTCCCCTCACTTACCTGCTCCGGCCTCCGCTCCTTCCGGATTTGATGTGGCACGCATGTGATGTCACATGCGCGCCACGTCATTAGCATATACCGGGTGCCGCCACCCGGAATATGCTAATGCCGTGACATCACACACGCGCCACGTCATTAGCATATACCGGGTGCCGGCACCCGGTATATGCTAATAACGTGGCACGCATGTGACTTCACATGCGCACCACATCAAGACCCGGAAGTACTGGAGGCCGGAGCAGGTAAGTGAGGGGAGAGTGGTATTTAGAAGGGTAGTATGAGGGGGAGGGGGGTTAGAATGAGGGGGGGTTGAGGATGAGGAGGGAGGTTGAGGAGGGTGGTTTAGGAGGGGGTTGAAGATGGGGGTTTGAGCTTGAGGAGGGC
Organism: Discoglossus pictus; assembly: GCA_027410445.1. NCBI lineage: Eukaryota > Metazoa > Chordata > Amphibia > Anura > Alytidae > Discoglossus > Discoglossus pictus. Next base: position 439,419,300 of record CM050165.1, on the reverse strand, counting down.
GTTAAGGATGGGGGGTTGAGCTTGAGGAGAGGGTTGAGGATGGGGGGTTGAGCTTGAGGAGGGAGGTTGAGAAGGGGGTTGAGGATGGGGTGGGTGAGGTTGAGGAGGGGGTTGAGGATGAGGAGGGGGCTGAGGATGAGGAAGGAGATTGAGGATGAGGAGGGAGGTTGAGGAGGGAGGTTGAGGAGGGGGTTGAGGATGGGGGGTTGAGCTTGAGGAGGGGGTTAAGGATGGGGGGTTGAGCTTGAGGAGGGGGTTGAGGATGGGGCTTGAGCTAAAGGAGGGAGGTTGAGGATGGGGGGGTTGAGGATGAGGAGGGGGTTGAGGATGAGGAGGGGGCTTAGGATGAGGAGGGGGCTGAGGATGAGGAGGGAGGTTGAGGAGGGAGTTTGAGGAGGGGGTTGAGGATGGGGGGTTTGAGGATGGGGGTTGAGGATGGGTGGTTGAGGATGGGGGTTTGAGGATGGGGGTTTGAGGATGGGGGTTTGAGATTGAGGAGGGGGTTGAGGATGGGGGGTTGAGGTTGAGGAGGGAGGTGGAGGATGGGGGGTATAGGAGGGAGGTTGAGGATGGGGGGTTGAGGAGGGAGGTTGAGGAGGGAAGTTGAGGAGGGAGGTTGAGGAGGGAGGTTGAGGATGAGGAGGGAGTATGAGGAGGGGGCTGAGGATGAGTTGAGGATGATGGGTTGAGGATGGGGGGGTTGAGATTGAGGAGGGGGTTGAGGTTGAGGAGGGAGGTTGAGGATGGGGGTTGAGGAAGGGGGGGTTGAGGTTGAGGAGGGGGGCTGAGGATGAGGAGGGGGCTGAGGATGAGGAGGGGGGTTGAGGAGGTAGGTTGAGGAGGGAGGTTGAGGATAAGGGGGTTGAGGTTGAGGAGGGAGGTTGATGATGGGGGTTGAGGTTGAGGATGGGGGGTTGAGGTTGAGGAGGGGGTTAAGGATGAGGAGGGAGGTTGAGGAGGGGGTTGAGGATGAGGAGGGGGTGGAGGTTGAGGAGGGAGGTGGGGGTTGAGGAGGGGGTTGAGGATGGGGGGTTGAGGAGGAGGGGGTTGAGGAGGAGGGGGTTGAGGATGGGGGGTTGAGGAGGAGTTGGTTGAGGATGGTGGGTTGAGGAGGAGGGGGTTGAGGAGGGAGGTTGAGAATGAGGAGGGGGGAAGAGACACAGGGAAGAGGGAGAGGGGGGGAAGAGACACAGGGAAGGGAGAGGGGAGAAGAGACACAAGGAAGGGGGAGAAGAGACACGGGAGAGAGAGGGGGGACACAGAAGGCACAAAAGGGACACAGGGGGCAGCACATTTCCCACCCTTGGCTTATACTCGAGTCACTCATTTTACCCAGTATTTTGTGGTAAAATAGGTTCCTCGGCTTATACTCGGGTTGGCTTATACTCAAGTGTATACGGTAAATACAACGTATAAAACAATATATTCTAAATAGTACACTTACCATTCAAATACGCCGATCCAGCGATGCCCCCGTCCTCAAAGTCTTCGCAGGCTGGGTCCCTGAAAAAAAACCTGATGGTCTAAAAAATTAAAACAAATAGAGGAGCTCCATGCCGTAAATGAGGGTTCTCACACATGCTCTGCTAAAATATTAGAAATGGCGCCTTCTGGCTGAAACGCTGTCAGTCACATTTCTGCCACTCAGAGGGCATAAAGGTGTGAGCCAATCAGAATGAGATACACCTCTATATCCCATTCTGATTGGCTGATGTAACGTTCAATCATTTCTATTCCAATCACAAGGCGCTATTTCCTTCAACCAATTAGAATGGAATGCACCCCATGGGGTGTATCCCGTTGTGATTGGCTCGAAGCATCTGTGTCTTCTGATTGGCTGTTGTAACTTTGTTAGAAGTACTTGAACTACCCCTGCGACAGGGGTTATCTGTTTAACTGCCGCAGGGGTCCCAATTGGGACGGATTAGCAAGGATTAATATAGCGTTAGATTGTAAGTTTGCGAGTTTTTAATTGTGTGTCAGTGTCTTGGAAACAAGCACTATGTGCATTTGATTATATTCTCAAAAAGAGGGCCCTCCATTCTTTATAAGGTGTTAAGTTTGTTTTTTGCCATGTACTAAACCCCTGTACAGCGCTACGGAATTTGTTGGCGCAATATAAATAAAGATAATAATAATAATAATAATAGCAGCATGGGGATGTATTTGGGGAGCAGGGGGGAGGTTTAGAGGCCGGAGGGAGGTTCGAGGAACGGTGTTGGGGTCTTTTTGGCTGTTCTCGCAGCTCTGGAGCAGCCGTGGGGCTTTGGCCTCCATTTACGTGTTACGTGCTTGCTCGCGTGTGACATCTTAGCAATTTAATAGCAAAATTTGGTCATAAGGGATACGTGTTTGACAAAACAATGGGTTTTCGTGCTGCAACGCTACACGTTACCTGTCTCTTAGGCATTTCTCGGCCAGCCTGCGTTTTCAAAGTCGGCTGCATGTCGGTTTTAGAGGATAATTTAATGACAACGTAGTGCTACTTATGTCACTACATACAATGAGTTTTATTGTAGCTCTAATTTAATGAGGCTGTTATTTCCTATTTACGTTTGATTTTAAGCTCAAAGACAGGTCCCTCCATTCTTTTGCAATGTGTTAAATTTGTTTTTGCCTTGTACTTATCTCCTGTATAGAGCTATGGAATATATTGGCACATTAAAAATAAATGATAATAATAATAAAAATACTGTAGTCACATTTCCTGCTTCCAATGAACCAGTAGGCCTACTAAAATGTCAAAGTTTTATTTTTGATCAAAGTCAGATAAAGCAACAAACTACAAGCAATTAAAGATGTCGCGGTCAGTTCGCCAGCGGACTATTCGCAGCGATTTTGGCATGTTCGCGTTCGCAGCGGACGGCGGACACATGCGCTTTTCGGTTCGCCCCCTATAATTTATCATTGAGGAAACTTTGACCCTGCACCTCACAGTCAGCAGACACATTCCAGCCAATCAGCAGCATACACTCCCTTCCAGAGCCTTCCATCTGAAGGACAGCATCCATTTTAGAATAATTCTGAAGCTGCATTCGTTGTGAGAGGACAGATAGTGTAGCTGCTGGAGATTTAAGAGGGAAATAGATAGCCAGGCTGTGTATTTAGCTTCCACTACAGACCTGAAGGACTCTTCTGATATCTGCTGCAAGGACAGCAAACCAAAAAGCCCTTTTTAGGGCTAAAACATTATTTATTTTATTTTATAATTTTTTTCTGTGTAATCTAATTGCATATGCCTGCCTACAGGCGTGTGTGTGAAGCCTATTGCATCTACTCTGCCAACTTTTGCCAGTGCACAGTGATACGTCATATCTGGTGCAACCGTAGTGTACAGTGACATAAAACAACACTTTTTTTACTGTAATCGATTGAATATCAGTTGCCTGCCTACAGGCGTGTGTGTGAGGCCTACAGCGTCTACTCTGCCAACTTTTGCCAGTGCACAGTGACACTCCTATCTGGTGGCACCTTAGATTGCATGCGCAGGGCCCCAAATTTGAAGTGGGAGGTCCGACCAAGCATCTTTTTCCATCTCCCTGTTCCAAAAATCTATGCCATATACACGTCCCCTAATAGTGGACGTAACAGGGATTAAACCGATAGGAATAGTACTATTTAACAGTACACACCTTATAATAATGCAGACAGAGGCAACGCAGAGAGAGGAGTCTGAAGAAGAGGAGTCAGAGGAGGAAGGTTGCTTTGAGGAGGTGGAAGACCAAACACAGCAGGCGTCCAGGGGGCTTGTTGTCACCTTTCGGGGACCCTTGGTGGCTGGGTTGAGGAAGAGACCTTCAATGACATCAGTGATGACAAGGAACGGGACATGGCTAGTTTAGTATCCAACCTTGTGCAAATGGGGAGTTTGCGGTTTTGCAAAGGGACTGTTTGTGGTTGTTTGCGATGCATTAAACGGGGAGATTGGTCTGTTACTGTGAAGCGGGTGTAACCCTTACACTACCTGATCGATACAACATCATACCTGATGTTTTAAAGCATGTTATTCCAAAAAATGTAGGAATGTTAGGTGATTTATGCCCTTTATAGCTTAAAACCAGACTCTGCATCAACTATGTAATTTTCCGTGGGAGTTTTGCCATGGATCCCTCCGCGGGAATGCCACAGTCCAGGTGTTAGTCCCCTTGAAACAACTTTCCCATCACTATTGTGGCCAGAAAGAGTCCCTGTGGGTTTTGAAATTCGTCTGCCTATTGAAGTCTATGGCGGTTCGCTGGGTTCGCCCATTCAGGAACATTTGATGGAAGTTCGCGTCCGCTGTTCGCGAAACGAAAATTTGATGTTCGCGACATTACTACAAGCAATATTTATATGTGCTCTAATCAGTCTGTTGTTTGTGGAAAACGTGGAAACAAGGATCCAAAGATTTTTGGTGTTACTTTACTTAATTCAATTTTTTCATTTGTTCACCTTACTCTGTTCCTAGTTTGATGTATTTTTATTTATTCGTGTTTAATACAAAGGTACCCAAAACTAGATTACTATTACAGGGTAGCTATCCATTTTATACATGAAAGAAAGCTGATTAATTGTGTTATTATGCTAAACAATGTAAACATAGATCATGCTAAGTTTCCTAGTGTTTATTTTATTGAATAGGGTTCGTTCGATGCCCAGTTGTTCAATTGTAAATTTAAATCAGTGTTCAAGTGTTGGCTCTGAAATATAATTTTATTAACATCAATTTATTGTTTTAGTGTTCATAAACATAGATATAATCTTCATTTGTGGGGACTCCAAAAACTTGCACCTCACAAAGTTGTAGATATCCGTGTCTTCCTTTTATGACAATGTTCACATACTCTCCCACCAGATCATAGCAATAAGAGGATTTGGAAGATTCAGCTGGAATGTGATAAATCGTGGCACATCTGTATAAGAAATATAAAAATTATTAGCTGGAACATAAATATTTATTGTTATAGAACTAGCGACTTGCCCATCAAAAAATGAAGGTCAATAAAAGAAAGTGTTGAAATTCTGTTTGTCACACAACGTGAGTGTACTGTGTGCCTCAACTATATAGACCCCTCTAACACACTAATGAACGCATGTAATAACACTATAAGTGCCATGAGGGCCATCTAGGACCCTCATGACCCAAAGTGTAAGCACTACACCATTTTAACCCAGTCAATTATGGGGGTCTATCCAGACCCTCATAAGCCTCTATCTAACCTCATCAGTCCCATAAGGGTATATTATGACCATTATGGGCCTGTTACAACCCAACATTACCAAATAAGTGCCATGACGGTCCTCAAGGACCATTATGACACTAAGTATAAACACTACACTGCACTATACCCCCCCCCAATAAAATATTAACTATCAACTAAACACCCTCTACACTAACCTATTAACACCTACACTACCTACCTACACCACACTGCCTACCCCCTAATAACCCCTCCCCACCACTATAATTACAGAAATCAAAAAAACTAAAGTCATCCAAAATCTACATTACATAAAATAAAAAATAAAAAAATAAAAAAATAAAAAAAATGTACATAACAAAAAAGAAAATAAAAAAAAACATTACCCCTCCCCACTACAGAAAAATAAATTACACACCTGAAAAAGAAATACATACAATACAATACATACAATACAATACAAATAAATACAATACAATTAAATACAATACACCCCTATCTAATATACATCCCCCTATATAATATATAATACTATCTATCTAATATACATCCCCCTATCTAATACACAATAAATACTATCTATGTAATATACATCCCCTATCTATCTAATACACAATAAATACTATCTATATACTATACATCCCCCAATCTATCTAATACACAGTACATGCTATCTCTATATAGCAACCCTAATTCTAAGCTAAAATCATTAAGACCACTAACCTTTGAGATGTTTCTTCAGATCAGCCAGCTAGGGTAAAAAAGACTAAAAAAATTACTACAGCACGTTTACATAAAATAAATAATCATTCTAAACATTCTAAATATTCTGCTTACCTTTCCAGCATGTCCCGTCCATCTTTTCTTCTCCGGTGCCTGTTAAAAAAAACATTACATTAGTACACATACATAAACATAAAACCAAGTAAAATAAACATAATCTACATTGTACTTACCTCCACGCGATGTCTCCAGCCTCCTAGTTATCTGCCCCGGCTGAGCCCTGGAAGCATCTGCGCTGTAAAAAAAAAGTAAAAAAAAAAAAAAAAACTCACATCCGCACTGGCGGATGTCCCTGACGCTAATGAGCTTTCCACGTAGTGTTCCCGAATAAAATTGGCAATGGCGGCTTCTGATTGGCTGAAAACGCCGTCTATCAAATTCAGCCAATGAGAAGACGCCAATTGTGAGCCAATGAGAAAGGGATACACCCCAAAATCCCACTCTGATCGGAGAATGCACCTGGCGATCTTTATTTGAACCAATCCGAATGCTTTTTTGCCATCAGCGAATCACAATGGGATACACCCCCACGTGGTGATTAGCTGAAGATATCTGCGTCCATTGGCTGTAATACTGATTGACATTGACAACAGCCAATGAGAAGACGCAAATGCCTTCACCAATCAGTACGTGGGGGTGTATTCCATTGTGATTGGCTATTGTCAGTGCAACCAATCAGAATGCGCAGATGCCTCCAGCCAATCACCCTGTGGGGGTGTATTCCATTGTGATTGGCTGAAGGCATCTGTGCCTTGTGATTGGTTTAAATAAAGATTGACAGGTGCATTATCCAATCAGAGTGGGATTTTAGGGTGTATCCCTTTCTGATTGGCTCACACATTGGCACCTCCTGATTGGCTGAATTTGATAGACAGCGTTTTCAACCAATCAGAAGGCGCCATTGCCTATTTTCTTCCGGAAAATTCTCCGGGATGCTCATTAGCGTCAGTGATGTCCGTGAGTGCGGATGTGTGTTCTTTTTTTTTTTTTTTTAGAGCGCAGTTCCAGGGCGGGGTAGAAGAGGAGTAGGCCGGAGACATCGTGGGGAGGTAAGTACAATGTAGATTATGTTTATTTTCTTTTGTTTTTATGCTTATGTATGTGTATTAATGTTATGTTTTTTTTTAACAGTTTCCGCATCGGAGAAGAAGGACGTGGACATGCTGGAAAGGTGAGTAGAATATTTAGAATGTTTAGAATATTTAGAATGTTTATTTATTTACTGTAAATGTGTTGCACTAATTATTTTTTTTCCCTAGGTGGCTGATCTGAAGGGACATCTGCAAAGGTAAGTGGTATTAATTATTTTATTTTAGCTTAGAATTAGAGTATTTTATATATAGATAGCATTTATTGTATGTTAGCTAGGGGTATGTGTTTTATATAGATAGCATAGCATGTATTGTATATTAGAAACTAGGCTTTTTCTGTTAATCTAAGATATATGGATGGTCACAGCCTTTATATTTTTTTCTTCAGATTATGCTGAATCTGACTTCTGTGCAGATGATTTCACTACTATCTTCTAAATTTATCAAATACATCTTCAATTTGTAGATCATATTTCTTGATATGACCAATACTTTTACTGGCATTTTTTTTTTTTTTTTACAGTTTTTTACAGTTTTTTTTACATTTTTAATTTATTTAGATAGATTGGGGGAAGTATATTAGATAGATAGGATGTATATTAGATAGATAGTATTTATTGTATATTACTTAGATTGTGTGATGTACAGTATATTATAAAGATAGGATGTATATTAGAATATGGTATTTATTTAGATAGATTGGGGGATGTATATTAGATAGATAGGATGTATTGTATATTAGATAGGGGTGTATTGTATTGTATTTCATTTTATTTGTATTGTATGCATTTGTGTTGTATTTATTTGTATTGTATGTATTTGTATTGTATGTGTTTCTATTGTATGTATTTGTATTGTATGTATTTGTATTCTATGTATTTCCTTTTCAGGTGTGTACATTTTTTTTTCTGTAGTGGGGGGGGGGTGTAATGTGTTTTTTTTTTCTGTAATGTTCCTTTTTTATTTTTTGTGACAGGTTTTTTTATTTTCTGTAATGTAGATTTTTTATTTTTTGTGACTTTAGGCTTATTTATGTTCTGTAATTAGAGTGGTGGGGGTTATTGGGGTAGGTAGGTAGTGTAGGTGCTAATAGGCTAGTGTAGAGGGTGTTTAGTTGATATGTAATGTTTTATTGGGGGGTATAGTGCAGTGTAGTGTTTATACTTAGTGTCATGATGGTCCTGTATTGACCCTCCTGAGTGACGGGGTTAATTAAGTGCTTATGGAGGTCTGTATTGACTCCCATGAGTGACAATGTTAATGAAGGTCTTATGGGGGTCTATATTGACCACCATGAGTGAGGGGGTTAATGAAGTGCTTCTGGGAGTCTGTATTGACCCCCATGAGTGACGGGGTTAATGAAGGGCTTATGGGGCTCTATATTGACCACCATGAGTGACAGGGTTAATTAGGGGTTTATGGGGGTCTTTATTGACCCCCATGAGTGACAGGGTTAATGAAGGGCTTATGGGGGTCTATATTGATCCTCATGAATTAGGGGGTTAATGAAGTGCTTCTGGGGGTCTGTATTGACCCCCATGAGTGACAGGGTTAATGAAGGGCTTATGGGGGTCTGTATTGACCCTTATGAGTGACAGGGTTAATGAAGGGCTTATGGGGGTCTATATTGACCCCCATGAGTGAGGAGGTTAATAAAGTGCCCCCATGAGTGACAGGGTTAATTAATGGTTGATGCGGCTCTGTATAGAACCCCATGCGTGATAGTGTATATATTTTTTTATAACAGGTCCTTTAAGGACATTTACGGTCCTTTAAGGACCCGTAACACAGGAATTTTGCATTTTCATTGCAGCGGGGGTCCCCGATGTCGATCGGGACCCCCACTGCGATGGTTAATGTGGGGTTAATGCAGGTCTCCAAGCTTATCTCGGATCCCGTGGGGTTAATGCAGGTTTCCGAGCTTATCTCGGATCCCTTCTTGGCTAAGTTGTACGTGGCTGGGCAGTCCTGGGCTTTGAGCCTCGTTTTCGTTTTTTTTCGGCTGCCATTTTTTCTCTCGCTTAGGGGATTTTCATGTGTCTGAACTCGGGAATTTGGACTTAAATGGAGGTGTATCTTCACTTTCAGAGTATGCCCCCCTTGCTATGAGTAAGCTTTTTATGTATTTTTTGTGAGTATGTGGTTTGTTTTGACTGTTTTTATTTGCGCGGTTCGGCCGTTGTGGTCGTATTTTTCCGAAGTGGTAATGTTTTTTCAAAGTCGTGCGTTTGCGTGTTTGTGTCGTTAAGGTTGGTTCCGAGGTCGTTTTTTTTTTTCTAAGTAGTGCATGTGTGTGTTTTTAACCGCGTATGAGGCGTCTTTGAGCCTCCACCTCCGCAAATGCGGACCCTCGCTTCGCGAGGGTCCTCATTTGCGGACAAACACAACCAGGATGCAGTTCTTGCGAGCTCGATTTCCGAGCTTGCAAAGCGTGACGACGATTCGTAGTTTGACAACTATTATATGTGATGCTAATACTAAAATGGTACAGCAAATGTCCAAGTTATTGCATAACTACAACTAATAAGCCAATAAAAAAAATATAATTGATTATTATTAAAAAAATCAGCGTGTTTTAGATAATGGAGTTTGAAAGCATAAATTACCTGAGCCAAAGTTCCTTACCAGAAAGTTCCTTTGGACATTTAATTAACTTTCACAGTGAGCGTGCTAAGGAGGAAGATAATGGCCAACTGGTATAAAAATAATAATGCTTTTAATACTTAAAGCCCTCTGCGACTGCCATTAAGTATCCAATTGGACATTAACTTCAACCGTAACACTGCAGCTTGTTATAAATACGTATTGGCCTTAGGTAAAGGAACTTACAAAGAGGTATAAGTAACATAAAGCAATATTCCCCATAATGGACATTTAGATATTTCCCTTGTAGGTGACACTAAGTAGTGACAGTAGGGTCTCACTCTTAAGCTCTTAATTCTAAATTACAGAGTATCTTCATTCTCTACAAACTGTATCCCTTCAAATATCAGGTGTAAATTTACATTAGGGTAAAATGAACAACAAGTTATATATAATGAATAGTCCATACTTAATTTGGTCCAAGATTTGTGTATTAATAAATCACCAAGCTATATTCAGTTTAAATATTTTAACTTTCAGAATCTGTTATAATACAAATCATAGGTCATATTTAGTTAAGTTATAATGTGGAATAACCAACCACTTAAGGTACAATAGAAAGGTATCACTATACACTTCAATACTTTCAATACAATCTGTTATTTATTTGATATATACAGTATGTAGGATTGCATATCCCATGGAGCAGTTCCATATAATACCTTTATGGAGCAGTATTTTAAGATTAAATTATTATGTGATCTTATTTTAAGATAGAGATTTTTATTTTTTTAACAAAGATGTACATATATATATATATATATATATATATATATATATATATATATATATATACTAATTACAGTTGTAGAAATGACTAGATACTGTAGGTATAAATGTCTCAATAACTTTGATTGTTATTTCTATTATTTGCCAGTGAATCCCCAATCAAGATGTCAGCTCCATTCAGTCTTTCAGCACAGCAGTCACCTCTGTTGGTTATTTTTACTTCATACATTTTATAGGAACATGGTAGTGTAACCCTCCACCATGGAGCAAAACCGTAATTTGTGTGGCTACAGGATCCATGATGAAAGTTTGAATCCTGGTTGTTATCAATGGTTCCTTTAAGGGCAACATTTTCATCTGAAACACAAAATATTAAAAAAAGAGAATGTACCGGATAGTCAATAAAGGGTATGTGTTTTACTAAATTATGCAAAACGTATTTCTACACAGTACTTGTATCCATACTTATATCTGTCTATATATTTATTTATATTTGGTAAACCAGTTAGATGAGCATTTTTAATTGCTGTATTTATTAACATCATGGCGTTTAGTTTTTTTCTTTTCATTACAGTATTTTGCTCATCGGAACAACATAGTACAATCCTCCTTTTTCTCTCCTCCATGTTTCTTTTATCTTTCCAACGCTACTTTCTCAAATCTTTACTATTTTCATCCTCTTCTTCCCACTCTCTTACTCCCTTTTGAGCCCTCTTCTTGCCCTATCCTTTTTTCTCCCCCATTCCCCCTGCCTCCCACAGCATAGTGAACAGAAATCGGAAATGGGTTCAAGAGATCTTTCTTATCTGTCTCCACCTCATTTTTCTGACTCTTACCTCCCTGCTCATGGGAGTGGGAGGATATCATAAGCCTATCTCTGTCCCTCCCTCTTCTCTTTTACTTGTGTAGTCTTAATGTTTCCTTTACTGTATTTTATATTTATTCACTCCGGTATCCCCATCTTTCCCCTTCTGGATCGCTACCTTGTCATGGTGAAGGGGCTTGCGTACCTCAGTGAAAGTGTGAGCAAGGCATACTGTAGTAGAGAGATCAGACAAATAAAAGGGAAATGGCAACCCACTATAGTATCTTTGTCATTAAAACCTTATGGATGAGTACAACCACACATCGCATGCTGCAGTCCATGAGGTTACAGAGAGTTGGACACGACTGAAAAACTGACCAAAAACAAAATCCCATTTTTATTTCTCCTACACCAACCATTTGGGTTTCTCTTTCTTCCTTTCATTTAACTTTGCTCTGCCTCTCTTTTCTGTTTATCCTTTATCCCTCCATTTGATCTCCTCTTATTCCTCTTTGCAGCCTCTCCTTTACTTCTTACATTGTAATTGAGGTTGAAAAAACACTTTCAGCCCATCGAGTTCAACCTCTTAAGATCTCCTCTGATCTGCAATATGCGGATTAGTTATTAATTAATTAGTTGTTAATCAATTATTAATAGTATAGTATTTGAGGATGAATAAAGAGTTAGTCCGTCAAGTTCAATCTTTTTAGATCTCTCTTGATCTTTTTAATATGTGGACTATTTGTTATTAATAGTGATGTCGCGAACATCAAATTTTGGGTTCGCGAACAGCGGACGCGAACTTCATCAAATGTTCGCGAACGGGCGAACATCAGCAAACCGCCATAGTCTTCAATGGGCAGGCGAATTTCAAAACCCACAGGGACTCTTTCTGGCCACAATAGTGATGGGAAAGTTGTTTCAAGGGGACTAACACCTGGACTGTGGCATGCTGGAGGGGGATCCATGGCAAAACTCCCACGGAAAATTACATAGTTGATGCAGAGTCTGGTTTTAAGCCAAAAAGGGCATAAATCACCTAACATTCTTAAATTGTTTGGAATAACATGCTTTAAAACATCAGGTATGATGTTGTATCGATCAGGTAGTGTAAGGGTTAGGCCCGCTTCACAGTGACAGACCAATCTCCCCGTTTAATGCACCGCAAACCACCGCAAACAGTCCCTTTGCACAACCGCAAACTCCCCATTTGCACAAGGTTGGATACCAAGCTAGCCATGTCCCGTTCCTTGTCCTCACTGATGTTATTGAAGGTCTCTTCCTCCACCCAGCCACCAAGGGTCCCCGAAAGGTGACAACAAGCCCCCTGGGACGCCTGCTGTGTTTGGTCTTCCACCTCCTCAAAGCCACCTCCCTCCTCTGACTCCTCTTCTTCAGACTCCAAGAGTCTGGGGGCTTCCACTGCCCAGCATGGAATATTATACACAGGTCAGAGTCTGGGGGCTTCCACTGCCCAGCATGGAATATTATACACAGGTCAGAGTCTGGGGGCTTCCACTGCACAGCATGGAAGATTATACGCGTTGCCTCTGTCTGCGTTATTATAAGGTGTGTACTGTTAAGTAGTACTATTCCTATCGGTTTAATCCCTGTTAAGTCCACTATCAGGGGACGTGTATATGGCATGGATTTTTGGAAGCGGGAGATGGAAAAAGATGCTTGGTCGGTCCTCCCACTTCAAATTTGGGGCACTGCGCGTGCAATCTAAGGTGCCACCCGATATGAGTGTCACTGTGCACTGGCAAAAGTTGTCAGAGTAGATGCAATAGGCTTCACACACACGCCTGTAGGCAGGCAATTGCTATTCAATCTATTACAGTCAAAAAAGTGTTGTTTTATGTCACTGTACACTACGGTTGCACCAGATATGACGTAGCACTGTGCACTGGCAAAAGTTGGCAGAGTAGATGCAATAGGCTTCACACACATGCCTGTAGGCAGGCAATTGCTATTCAATCTATTACAGTCAAAAAAGTGTTGTTTTATGTCACTGTACACTACGGTTGCACCAGATATGACGTATCACTGTGCACTGGCAAAAGTTAACAGAGTAGATGCAATAGGCTTCACACACACGCCTGTAGGTAGGCAATTGCTATTCAATCTATTACAGTCAAAAACGTGTTGTTTTATTTCACTGAGCACAATATAAGCTTTTAGGTGTTAGCCTGTCACACACACACGCTGACAGGCAGGCATATGCAATTAGATTACACAGAAAAAAATTATAAAATAAAATAAATGATGTTCTAGCCCTAAAAAGGGCTTTTTGAGTTGCTGTCCTTCAGTTGGAATGCTCTGGAAGGGAGTGTATGCTGCTAATTGGCTGTAATGTGTCTGATGACTGTGAGGTGCAGGGTCAAAGTTTCCTCAATGATAAAGTATAGGGGGCGAAACGAAAAGCGCATATGTTCGCCGTCCGCTGCGAACGCGAACATGCCACAATCGCTGCGAATAGTCCGCGGGCGAACTGTTGGGGACATCACTAGTTATTAATTGTTAATTGATCCAGCGGAAGGCAAACAGAAAAAAAAAAAACATTGAAACTTTGCCAATTGTCTCATAAGGGGAAAAAAAGCAAAATTCCTTCCTGACCCCAGAAACTGGCGATCAAATTTCTCCCTGGATCAATATTCCTTCGCTAGTTATCTAGGATAACCTTGAATGCCCTCTTTATTCAAAAATATATCTAACCCCTTTTTGAAGTTATCTATCAAATTCACTGTTACCACCTCATTTTGTAGAGAATTCCACAGTTTAACCACCCTAACTGGGAAGAACCCTTTTCTTTGTTTAAGGTGAAATAGGTTGTCCTCTTGTCAGTTGAAAATCTCTTGCTACAAAAAGTTCACTTGACAAAGCCATATATTGACCCTGGATGTATTTAAATAATGTAATCATATCCCCTTGTAGAGGCCTTTTGTCTAGCAAAAATAAGTTTAATTTGGTTAGTATTTCTTCATAACTTAGCCCCCCATTCCCCATATTAGTTTTGTTGCCCTTCTCTGTATTTTTTCCAGCTCTAAAATGTCCTTTTTATTAAGTGCTGCCCAAAATTGTACTCCATATTCCAAATGAGGGCGTACTAGGGATTTGTTTATGGGAGAATTATATTTGCTTCCCTTGCTTCTATACCCTTCTTAATATATGCTAATATTTTACTTGCCTTTGCAGCTGCTGCTTGGCATTGAGCACTGTTACCTAGGTGATTGTCCACTAGTACTCCCAAATCCCTTTCAATATCTGATACCCCTAGATTTGCCTCATTAAGATTATAAATTGCATGGCTATTTTTCCTTCCCAAATGCATGACCTTACATCTATTTGTATTAAATCTTATCTGCCATATAGCCGCCCATTTCTCTAATTTATGCAAATACCTTTGTAGGGAAAGTACATCATTATCTGATTTAATTACCTTGCACAACTTAGTGTCATCAGCTAAAATGGAGACACTACTTTTGAGTCCTACTTCTACGTCATTAATAAATATGTTAAAAAGGAGAGGACCTAATACTGAACCTTGAGGAACCCCACTTACCACATTAGTCCAATCAGAGTATGTTCCATTTACAACAACCCTTTGCTTCCTGTCTTTTAGCCAGCTCTCAATCTATGAGCAAATATTTACTGCAATTCCTGTATCCCTTAGTTTGCTCAAAAATCTCCCATGAGGCACTGTATCAAAAGCCTTTGCAAAATCCAAAAAGACTACATCCACTGAGTTGCCCTCACCCAAGTTCCTACTAACCTCCTCATAGAAACTAATTAGATTGGTCTGACATGACCTATCCTTCATAAATCCGTGTTGACTACTACCTATGACCTACTTCTCATTCAGTTTTACCGTCTTTCAGTTTATGATATCCTCACTTTGAAGAACCACACTAAACATTGAATCAAAATTAATCTCTGCTATACTTTTTATAAACATTTTAGTGAAATGCCTGAAATATTTAAGACTTACTCAATTTATTTTGTCAGTCATATTGCTCAGTATAGGGCTGCCATTCCCTGCCCCCTCCACATTCTCTCTCACAAAGATACTCCACCATATTTTTTAGCTACAGAGTGCAAAGGAATATGCAAATATTGATGTTACTGTTGGAAGCAGAGCCATCCACACAGAGGAGGAGGATCCACTTACAACATGACAGGGGGAGCCTTCATTCTGTAAGTGTGATTCATCTCTGTAGCAGGAAAGAAGTGTGTTATTAACCAAATAAGTGTAATACATATTTTTGTATGATCTTAGTACATCTTAATTTAATGAGAAGGCATTATAGTACAATATTTATGTCACCTTGCCTGAACAATTTCTTTTGGGTGATCACTGTGGTCAGATTTTTACATGGTCTCCTAAATAACTAAACTTGGTAACTGGCAAAATGGCTTTTAAAACTAAAAAAAGACAAAGTTTAAAAAAATATAATACTACTACTAATGAAAGTAATTGAGGTTGAAAAAAGACTTTCAGTCCATCAAGTTCAACCTTTTAAGATCTCCTCTGATCTGCAATATGCGAATTAGTTATTCAATAATTAGTTGTTAATTCATTATTAATAGTATAGTATTTGAGGATGAATAAAGAGTTAGTCCATCAAGTTCAAGTTATAATAATAATACATTTTTATGCAATTAACTTCAATATGAAATGATTTCTTACTAATCAATTTCCGTCTGATAAACTAATAAGATATCCCCAGCAGAAACTAAATGGTAGAAATTATTGTAGCATAATTGCCTATAAAAGTTAATAAATTAAGCTATATAAATAATTTCACATGTCAAATATCGAATGCCTGTTTTCAAGTGTAGTTTTTACAGTGATTATCTAACTAGGGTCTTTCAATGTAATTGTGTAAGAAATACAGGAAAAAGGAGACCAGTTGAAAATCATTTCATTCAAATAACTCTCAAGATAAGATTGTAGTAAAAGAACACGGAGAACACAGAGCCTCTTCAATTGCAAGGTGGCAAGTCACGTTTTTCAGGTCGTATGTCTGCGGGCTTGCTGTGGGCATGAACTTTGCTATAATTACAGAGCAATTCAATTACACAAGCCCGCAAGCTACAGGCCTAAAGTCAAAACCGCAAAGCATGCAATTGTATGTAGCATTTCAGAGCGTGAACCTGATCAATTAAGCAGGGCTGTAACTCTTGATTTAGAAACAGGCAGTATAAGATGGAGGTTACATGTCAATCAATTAGCGTTTAGAGGTCAGATATGCGATCGGACTTGCAAATCCGCAAAATACAAAATAATAAAAATGAATGTCAATACTGTTCTAGTCCATAAGGGTTGCCTGGCATGTATTAACTCATTGATTCCCGAGATCGATATAATCCCGAAATGAAACATAAAAATAAATGATTATCTAGTCAGATTATCGTCATGGGCTAGAAACCATACTGTCTCCCTGTCCCTAGATGCCTAGAAGTCTGGTTAAACCTGCTTATCAGCCATCTCTGACAAGATATGAACACCACAGGGGTTAATTAACTAGTGTGGGCTTAGAGATCTAGTGTCTGTGCAAGTGAAGTAGGCTTTCATCCTACATGGGGACTTAGGGGTTGAGGGTTTACCATTTTGGACGACTGGGTCAGGGACCCCTGTATCCGGAAGACCTAGTGTATGGTAAAGGAGTGGATTTGGGGCACCTCCTGGGAAGTATAGATGCAGAGCCCGGTGGTTCTCCAGATACTGTACTGCGGGGTGTACTTGGGTTCTAGCCAACCACTCCTCCGACTCAATAAAGATATTACAATCGAGGGGAGGTCAGCTAATAGTTTTGTGAGGGGATTGGTGATGCCCACGTTTCAAGGCAGACCAAGACTTCCATGAGAATTCTGGATAATCTGGCTCCTATTAGATCTCAGCCAGGAACATAGCCCAGCCCGGAGATTGGGAATGAACTGGATATCGTAGTTGGCTACTGTAATCTTAGTAGCACAATGTAACTAGTAAACCATAAAACACCTCCTGTTTTCATAATCAACACTTAAAAACATAAAAATCATACTGAGCCTCGTAGGCCCCAGAAACTCAGAGAAATGGGTTAGTAGCCTAACTCAATAAGGTCTTAATCAAAAATACGAGAAACAAAAATACGAGATGCGTTACGGCCCATACGACCTCGCAAAAAACGCCCGAAACCAGTGCACATGAAAACATGAAAAACACAATAAATAGACACAACATATACATAAAAAGCTTACCCACAGCAAGGGGGGCACCCAGGACCTCTGCAAGTGAAGTTAAACCTCAATTTAAGTCCAAATTTCGGAGTTTAGACACAGGAAAATCACCTAAGCAAGAGAAAAAATGAACGCCGAAAATAACTAAAACTAGGCAAAAGGACATTAAACACGCAAAACACCACCAAACACCTACGGATTTTCCGAAAAAGTCGGACGACATCCGAAAACAAGGATGCTAAATCAGCCACAGCCGCATACCACACATTAGGCGCCATTTTAGAACACTAACTTATACAATCCGGAAGTACACAGCTACCCTAACGGATTTGCCTTGCGCACGCACAGTATTACACTGCACACTGCACACATTCATGACCCTTACACAGCAGCTCCACAGCACTGATGCTGCAGCAACATGAAAACAGATTGCCAGCTCTTCAACACAAAGCTTCCTGCATATTTTACTTCACAATAGGTAAAGTATATTCATTTATTATTTTATTAATTATTCATTGCCATACCAAAAAAAAACACCAGTGCTGCTAATAGCACACACACAACCAAGAGCCTCGCAATGAGCGCCAAAGGCGCTCAGCACGAGCCTCACAATGAGCGCCAAAGGATCTTAAAACACCAACAAAATTAATTTTGCACACAAACAACATTACCTGCCTTACAATCTTATTGCCGTCATTTTTTGATGGGCAAGTCGCTAGTAATGATAATATTAATAATAATAAAACTAAAAATAGATAATATGTAATAATAATAATACAGTGTAATGCTGGAAAACATAATAATACCCCTCCATTGTAATAATAATTTACAGAAACTATTGTGCTCTCTCTTTTAATTTAAACAAAACAACATCAAAACAAACTCATACAAAAAGTATATAAACATGACAAAGAGAGAAATAAGAAGACATCTGGGAGAAAATTTGAGACATATCCGGAACAGTCGCTTAGATATGGAAAAAGGCAAAATATTGACATCAGTTGCCAAACATTTTCTTCAAATTGAAAACTCCAAACCCGAAATTAGATGTTGGATCCTTCAAAAGATCAATATGGCGATACAAGGAGGCAATATAGGAAACGAAATGGATCACACTTTTGAATACAGTGACACCTAATGGGATTAATGAGAATTGCAACTTCTCTGCCTTTATTTAATTATCCCAAGAATTAGAATTAGAATAGCAATGTTTTATTCTTTAGTGGGATGTTTTTCAATCCACTCCTGCAGGTGTGACTATTAGGAAATAATTAAAAAATCTGATATTTCTCTATCTCAGTTTAAAGGTTTATTTGAAAACCTTTTCAAAAGAACTCTCAGATCTATATATGAGTACAACTATATGCTATGTCTCTCTTAAAAAAGAAAGTAAAGGTATTTAAGAATAAGTCCTCTTGACACGTTTCAATACATAAGTTAAAAAAAAAAAGACATTTTTTTTAATAAAGGCTTTCTAAAGACTTATAGCCTTTTGATCATACTTGTATACCCTTATTACGAATAAATTATTTTTGGTAAAAGCTCAAAAGTAGAATAACGAAATTTTTTGTTGCCAGATAAGCATGGCTCTGAGATCGATTAATGAAGGAATATGAGTTGTATGTATAATTAATAGATTACACATTATAAATATATACTGTATATGTTTGCATTTATTTTTGTTATCTTCAACAGTGTAATTAATTATGTTTATATAATTGATATTTTCATCGCTGATAGTAAGTATAAGAAGGCTATGTAAGTGATCACTATGTGGTGTGTTAGATTTTAAGTTTTTTCACCAGGTTAATTAAACCCTTTTTATTTTTCATTTCACAATGTATATAAATTAATATATATAGCACTATACAGGATATGGGACTTATGCAGACTTGTATATAAATTAGATAATGAATTTGAGTCACAATTAAATCAATATCACATCTCAGTAATTTATGGTATAGAAACCTTATATCTCCCCCCCCTAACACCTGAATGAATTACATCCATATGGGTAATGAATCTATATGATTCAATATGTTCATATTAAGTCTGACTATCGATTTACTGAATCACTATAATTAATTATTTATGATTAAGAATTTATATCGGTGAGAGTCTCCAAGTCTGAATCTCAGCAATCTCAATAGCTACTTTGAACAATTTATCCACTAACAAATGTGAACACACTATACTAGCCCTAACATCCTCCCATGCCCCTATATATCTATATAAACACCTTCCTATGGTAGGGGTTTATATACACTAGAGTTTATGATCCCTCGCCCTTCACCCGTCAATACCCGGTGCCATTAGAACTCCTTTCTTTTACTTATTTTCTTTGGGCTGGCAGTCTATTAACCAAATGGACACCTATAGTACTTCTGACCATAACCATGGGGTCACTTAGGAACCCTGTGGCACCAAAGATGAACCCGTTACCATGAGGGTCCTTAAGGAACATCTGCAGCATTGTTACAATAGATCTGTTACCTTTGTGTAGACATTTATGGCGGAGCTAATGATGTCATGGTGCAATGACAGTGACATCACCCAGATCAGCACACAGACAGAGCTGACTACAACCCTTATAGACACCCGTAGAAGGAGTTACGCAGCTCTACTTGAGAGGTTAAAAGCTAAGAAAGCAATTTTTTTATATTGCCTAAAGTTTAATTGCCTACTGTACACTGCACTAATCTACTCTAACCCATTAGGAAGGGCCACAAACACACATGGAGGCTGTGCAGAGGCACGTGGAGCAACAGCCAACTCAACTCCATCTCTGCTACACCCATCCTGGAATGTCCCATGCCATTGCTGGTGGTCATGTGCCAAGATGCATACCCATTATCATTTGGTGACCTCTCATTAAGTGTTTTGCTATCAATAAATTTACATTATCACCTGTCATATTGTTATCAAGGGGAATGTTGATACTCCACACTATCACAAATTAGAGTTTACATGTGTATTAACCCTTTATTATTATTATTATTATTATTATTATACTAGCGACTTGCCCATCAAAAAATGATGGCAATAAAATTGTAATGCAGGTAATGCTGTTTGCCCCATAATGTTTTTATTCTCATGTACTTTTGGTGGTCTGAGCACCTTCGGCGCTCATTGAAATCCCAGCACTAAGCGCCTTCGGCACTCATTGCAAGCCTCTCCCCTCGTGTACTTTTGCTCCTCTGAGCACCCTCGGCGCTCATTGTGAGCCCTGTGCTGAGTGCCTTCTGCGCTCATTGCAAACCTCTCCCCTGCTCTTTTTTAAAAATAAATATATAATTTTTTTAATAATAATTAATTAATTAAATAATAAATGAATATAATTTACCTTTTTCTAATTAATATATGCAACAATCAATATCTTGAAGAGCTAACAGTCTGTTTTGTTTTTCCTGCAGCATACAATGTACATTCGGACTATTGCTGACCTGAGGTGTAAGTGTCAGCAATGTGGCAAGTGTGCAGCATAAATAGGCTGTGTGCGCAAGGGCAAAGCATTTCCTTAGTTGTGTTACGCGGGTCTGGAGCATTTTCCATCCTTTCTATTAGTGTATTTTGTACCTCGTACGCTTATGTGCCTGGCGGTGTTTTCCGTGGTTAGGAGCTGTGTACCTTTGTTTTGTTTTTTTTCATCCTCCATTATTTTTTTGTCACGATTTTTGATTTTCCAAAACTGTGAAATGTGTGTTTAAATTGTCGTGCAACCGCACTCCCAGACGTCCTGGCTGTCCCCCCATGCTGTGAGTGATGTTTATTTTATTTTTTTATTTTATTTGTGTTTTTGTTGATTTTGGATGTGCGCTGTTCAGACGTCAACTTTGTACATTTTTGACCTCAGACTTTTTTTTCTAAGTCCCGCAGCTCGTATTTGTTTTTTTTCTAAGTCATGTTTTGCAGTCTTATGTGCCTGGTGGTGTTTTGTGTGGTTAGGGGTCGTGTAGCCTCGTTTTGGGTTTTTTTCGGCCGCCATTTTTCTTGTCGCTTAGTGGATTTTGAGTGGCTAAACTCTGCAACTTGTGTTTAAATTGTCATGCTACCTCACTCCCAGATGTCCTGGCTGTTCCCCCGTGCTGTGTGCTATGTTTTATTATTTTATTTGTTTTTTTATATGTGCGCGTTCGGCCATTAAGTTTGCAGTTTTTTACCTCTTATTTTTAGAGCCTCCACCTCTGCAAATGCGGCTCCTCGCTTCGCCCGGGTCCAAATTTGCGGTTTGAAAGTCATAGGGGATCGTAGGGATGAGCGCCTACGGCGCTAATCTCCACCAGCGCAAGGAGTGACTTTGGCGCTTCTTGCCAGCAACTGCGGCTCTCGCTTTGCTTACGCCAGCAACTGCGGCTCTCTCTTTGCTTACGCGAGCCCGCAAGCGTTAGCAACGACCCGCATTGCTGACAACTATATATGTTATATACAATAATATTATTATTATTATAATTGTTGTCATATGTATTATTCTATTGAATAGTAACTAAGCTCATTAGTTTACGTATATAGCAATATGACACAAATGTGATGTATGGTTCTGTCCAAAACCCAAACCATTGACAACACACTGACACAGTGAGAATGGTATAACAAAGCATTATTAAATGCACAGAGCACAATCAGAAATGGACAAGAGTGTACATTTATATCATGGGTGTGGTGTGGGAGGATCCCAGGAGGGCAAGAGGCTTGTGGGAAAAAAGGGATACCTAAAGGGGTTAATGTCATAGTCTAGAATAAGCACGATGCATAGTACCTACCAGGGTCACATGTGTTCACTACACCACTGCATCTAGACTCTGATGAAAAAAAGGATCATCAGAAATCACTCCATTCAATTGAAGAATCTATTAATGTGCATAGCACTTACAATTTGTCTAGATCTGCTTAATGAAATAGGTGAATAAACCTCTGGACTATGTAATACAATACAGTTTCACACATACAGTGTGTTGACAAAAAAAAATCTGAAAAAAAGCTGTCAAATAAAAAGGGCGGAGAAGGATAAAAAAATCAATCAACTTGCATGTACAGTACAGTGTTAAATACCGTAACTGTAACAATATACCAACTCACTTGATTCCGATCTGCAAACATTACTAACCATTAGCTAGTTCTCAGGATAACTCACTGTCCATGACAATTAATAATGAAGTGTCATCTCACAATAAATGCTTAGCTGTGACCAGAATCAGTGGTCAAGGTGTACTATCACCTTCTCCACATGTTAAAGGATAACCATGATATCATCAATAGGGGAAAATACCCATTAATACGGGGAGGACACAAAGGTCAGCAGCCAGATTCAATGTTACTTACATCAGACTCAAGGATCTGTTCACAGATTGATAGTGAGGTCAGGATCACATGCTTCACTAGTGCATATATTAATGCTGGATGTCATTAACATGCTATTACTCTATAGCAGTATTAGTCTACATTTAAGCTAACAACAATCATGTCTCAGATATCTGGCTATATGATATCTTTACAATTGTGGGAGAAACGTGTTAAGGGGCTGTCATTAATGAAATGTCTACCTGAGAAACACTGTGAAAACCTTAAACCTCCTACATTTCCTTCACAATGCTTGCAGATGCAGAAGATGCCTTCATGGACCTGAATTGTACTTAAAACAAAGCAAAAACATAACAGCTACAAAATAAGGCCTTAAAAAAGATAGCGATTGCAGCATCTCTTCTTAAAAGCATTTCTCTTTGACCATTAATTGGGGAAACAGAACCCTACGTGTCCACAGAGAAAAGGGTCATGGACCAAGTGATTGGAGGTAGCCATCTGCATACAACATATCACCATCACATAGGCCAAGATCCAATACTCTGTAGCCAGGCTAGATTAGGGTAACATTTGGACCAATAGATTGTCACTAAGGAGTGCTGTTTAGAAGGCACCCCTTGGTCCTCCTCCGCCTAGCTATACGGCCCCAATCCCCCATGGCTGATTGCTATCTCCCTGGTTGTGGTGGAGGGGGGCCTGGGGAGGCATTCCTCCAAGAGGCAGTGGCACCTCCAGTGGCTTCTGCTGTCACTTGCTGGATTGAGCTCTGGTTGCTCTAATGTTGGGGATGGAGGCCCCTGGGATGTGGCCTGGTGAGGTGGCAGTGGTGGTGTCCTAGTGGGGATTATCTGGGGCCTGGGTGTAGCCTGGGGATATAAGGGCGGTGGTGTTGGTGGGCCCGGTGGTGGTGGTGGCGGCCAGTCCGACCCACTGCTGTGGGAGGACCCTGGCGAGATCCTGAGTCTCTAGAGGAGGGGGATAGTGGAGTTAAATCCAGACGGTATGACTGGTGGTCCTGCTGGTGACCCAACTAGCCAGATGATAACCTCCTCCTCTGAACCAAGGCCCTTGGGTCAACTACTTTCCTCCTTCCCCTGCACCAGTACATGCTGGGCATGGCTTGCTCCTCCACTTCCTGCTCTGATGGAGCTGGCAACCCCACCTCTGGCTCATTACTGGACCCAGACCTCCTTGATACTGAAAGAGAGAAAATAAAGGTATATGTTATTAGTATGATGAATTGTTTTTTTTTTCATTCCTAAATATCTGACATCTAGGCTTGAACCTGGATTATTCTCTTAATTGCAACTCAGATAAGCTATAATTTGCTAGATATGATCTATTCTTTGGGTCTTGGTTTTGATTGTTCTGGGCTCCTAAAGCTATCTTGATCCGGCTGCAGTCTGTAAGTGCATAGGCTGCAAGGGTCACACCAATATATGGACTCTCTATTGATTGATTACTGTTTTTGTGCCCAGGAATGAACGTGTTTTGTGAGCCTCATGTATCTATCCCGTGTTTCCATGGAGCTGACATGCCAGTGTCCTTGTTGGTCA
Source organism: Discoglossus pictus (assembly GCA_027410445.1). Taxonomy (NCBI): domain Eukaryota; kingdom Metazoa; phylum Chordata; class Amphibia; order Anura; family Alytidae; genus Discoglossus; species Discoglossus pictus. The sequence goes on along the minus strand of CM050165.1, from coordinate 439,394,996 downwards.
ACATGTACATGTTTAGTATGTGTGCTGTATATGTGTTGGTATGTTGGTGTATGTGATATCTACCTGCCATGGAGGCGGAAGTTCCAGCGGCGGCCACCTAGCTCAGAAGGTCCTTTGCCACCCTCTCCCACTCATTATACTGGACAGTCACCTGCTTGTTCTCCTTGGCCATCATCCTCCTCAACTTGGATCTTACTGTATGTCATCAAATCAGTGCTTGACGGACTTCACATGCCTTTCCGCTGTGCACACTGCTGTTACCTCAGCCACTACCTCCTTCCATGCCTGGGCCCTAGGCCCTGGCCTGACTTCCCTTCCCCTGCAAGGATCACGGGGATCATGGGGCGGCCATGGATGGCACTAAGGAGGACCACATTCTCTTGGTGCATGTAATTGTGGACCCTGTGCTTTCCCTTAGCCTCTTGCCCTCTCAACTGCTACTTCTTCAGAATTTATACCACAGTCAACGCATGGGCGGGTGGAATGCAATTTTATAATTGCCCTCTTTCAATCATCTGGAGCTATACTGCTTTCTATTGGCTGAGAATTTTATAACCCTGTAAGTTGAGATCTGGCAACTAAGAGGTGGGGGATGTATCATCGGATAGACATCTCCCAGTTGGTGAGAGTGTAACAAGCTATTAACCGCAAGAGAAGGGGTTAGGCATTTGGTGGTAGTGAGATCTTTCTGTGTTTTTATATATCTCTGTAACAATACAGAAGTGTTCATTCTCCATACACTAAACACTGGTGTGGTCTAATCTCTCGGTGGTCCCATGACTGATGTCCAGATCTAAATAGCTGGTGTGCTGAGATGAGAACAATGTTACAGCCTATAACTGGTCCCTGTAAGCTAAAGCAGGAAAAGTAGGGGTGCATGGACCCCTCAGTTTTTGGGTTCTGACATACTGGTGGAAGTGTTGGCATTTCAGTTTGGTAACCAGCAGAAGGATGGCTACTTACAAGGACATGATGGAGAAAAAAAAGCCAGAGGATGAACCCTGCAGAGGGGAGGACAAATTGGAGGCAGGTGATAATGTTGTTCAGGTCACCCCAAACCCAGTCTCCTTCCCCAGGTTATCTGCAGCTGAGGAAGATGAGGATGGTACCATACATTATGGGTACATCTCAAAAGTAGTAGAGTCTGAGCCTAAGGCAGGAATAGCAGGCCAGATGGAGGGTCTGGGAGAGTTCTGGAAGGAAACAGAGATGGATTGTGAACCTAGTATGGGGTTTTTGTGGATAACTACAGTCCAGGAACCAGCCACAGATACCGGGGCCAACACAGAGAATTACCTTGGGACTGTGTCAGACCAAGGGGGCCAGCAATACCCAAATGACTGGGGCACAATTGCTAATCACAAGGCAGTTGAGAAGACAGAGAAGTTCTGTCAAACTGATGGCCCATGAGTAAGTCTGGATGAGAGCTGTGAGGCCCTGCCAGGGAACACGGGGGCCATGAAAGGAAGGTGAGTTCTGTGCCCAGGTGGTGGTTCCAGAGAGAGGTGTGTGTGATATGCTGATCCAGATGTACCCTAGAGGATTGGAGTCTTTAGACAAGGCCACAACATTGAGTGCCAGCTTCCAGATCCATCCAGTACATTCCCCCTTGGAACTACTATTTTTCTGGTGGCCCCAGGGGGGTGTTTTACCCATGCAGCGGGGCAGAAGAGTGCGTCGGCCCTGGTTTTTGGGGTGTGTGATGGCAATGGCACCCTTGGACTGTATTGATTATCTTGGAACAGAGGACTGTCAGAAGCCAGGCCAAGCAGAGAGTCTGGATGGGATTAGCTATGCTCACTGTGCCCTGGGAATGGACTATGGGCCTAGCATTGGTCTCCAGCTGATAGCCAATGTCAGAAAGCCAGCCACAGTTCAAGGGACAGACTCAGCCAGCAGCCCTGTGACCATGGCAAACCAGGGGCCCCAGCTCTATCCAAGTGGTGGGGACACCATTGCAAAGGACAAGGCAATGGGACAAAAAGAAAAGAACTGTCAGATTGCAGATGCAAGGGAGAGTCTGGGTGGGAGCTGGCATACCCTCCAGCCCTTGGAGGAGAAAATGGACTGTGAACCATTAAAGGAGCTCCAGCTGATAAAAAATGTCATAGAGCTAGCTACAGACCAGAAGACAGGGGAGGTTATGGACCCTGAGATCATGTGGGACAGAGACCAAGCCAGTAAGCTAGACTGGTACAGCACACCATATTGTGTGCCCAAGCAAGCAGAACTGGAGCACAGTGCCCTGATTGTGGTTCCAGGTGAAATGGAATACAATACACTGACTGTGGTCCAAGGAGATGGAGAAATGGAGTCTCATGTACAGACCATTGCTCCAGGTGAGCAGGGGTACTGTTCCAAGACTGAGGTGCTGGGGAAAGTGGACCCTCCAGACCACCATCCTGGATGCTGAGTTCAGGATCAGACCGGTATGTTTCTCCTTGGAGGTATTATTTTATGGGCCTCCCAAGGAAAGAGGAAGGCACTAGACCTGGATTTTCGGAGGGGGTCATCTATGTCACCTTGGAAAATTTCACCTGGACTGGGTACCACCCTGAGACTTTTTAGACTGGGTGAACTAGAAGGCCCAAAGAACACCCCTGAAATCAGACACTGGTCAGGGGAGGGACCGGACCTGGGGAGGGGGACTGGATTGCCCACTTGTGGTCACATAGACCCAGAGACTGTTTTAGATATCCCAGCACAGGTGTGGGGACTGGCTGGGTGGGACGAGGTTGCTCTGGGAAAAATTGTGGCCCACATTTTGGACCCACAGGCGTGGATTCAGCAGGTCAGGTTACTTTACTACTCTAACTGGGGGATTCTTGAAAGTACCTGTTAGCTTGGACAACAAGTAAGGGCCTCCCAGGAAACTGCTGCCATGTAGTCCCCACGAAGAGTTGTTGGCCCCTTACCCGTGGGAGGGAGGGGGCATTTGCCATGGCCGGGGGGGGGGGGGCAGGTGGGCAATCGCACCATGGAAACTATGACCAATGCGGTGTGCCCAATAGACTTTGGGAGACTGGGCAGAATGTGGGGTACCCACCACCTCATCACTGACATAAGTGAGATCAGTGTGGCTAGGAAGTCATCCAACAGTATCACTCCCTAGGCCACATGAGAAAAGGGAGGAAGAAGCTGTGATGCCCAAGAAGGCCACCACTGAACGTTGGGAACTATGGACTATCGTAAGGGTGGAAGGGAAACGGGTACCTGCTTATATATAACTCCAGCCCATGTGATGGCTAAATATTGTAATGGACATGGGACTTGGTAATGAGTATGATATGTTGCTGCTGTGTAATGTAATGTAGATCTCAATAAGTAATGTTGGGATCACCAAGAGAGTATGTGTGTATTATACAGAACAGTGTGAGTATCTGACCTTAACAACATAATTTATGAATTATTAGTGTATCTGTGTCAGAAGTAGGATAATAGGCTATGTCATGATTTAATTGTTTAAGGACTCATATTGTCAGTGGTTTGTGAGTATGTCCAAGGGAGCATGACATTGTTGCATTGGGATTATGTGTTATTGTGCGGTTATATGTTGCCTGTACATGGTTATTATGTATCCTAGGTATAATATATTATGAGGGAAAATGTTATATAGAACATATGTGGAATTGGTAGAAATGTTCTGGATAGAAGTTAGCTGCAGATCATTGCACACTCAAACATGCAGACCTTGGGTCAAGACAGATGCATGTGCTTCAAGTGGTCCTGGGCAAACACTTGAGTTTAACATAAAGGTTATCTAATGAATGTGATGTCAAGAGCTTTGATAGCCCAAGGTTGCAAGCCAGATGGTCTGACATCACACATACACAAATGTACACAAGGGTGTGGTATTGGAGAGTATAAATATGTTGTTTTGTTCATTCAATAAAGGTTGCAATATAGTTCACATAAACAAGGTGTGAGACTATTTCTGTGTGTTGTATACTGACTTGGGGAGTGGTCTTGCTATGGGCCACTAAGTAACCTGGATCCAGTATTCTCTGCCTGTAGCTTTTGGGCCTTGCAATCTTCAGAAGCCATCTTTTGTGCCACAGAGATCAGGAAGTACATGATTCTGCTGGGGTAGGTTTGAACTAGGTTCATATCAAGCCCCCTTGAAGAAGCAGATCGTGACATTTGGCTGGCAGTGGTGGGGTCTCTGTATAAAACACAGAAGGATGGCAGCTTATGAAGAGATGTCTGCAGCAGAGGAGGAGGAAGTGTCCAGACGGTACCAAAGATGGATGGAGGTAATGCCTGCAGGTTTAACCAAGGATCAGCAGAGGGAACTCCGGATACAGATCACACAGGAGGTACAGGGGAACAGGAGAAGGGTAAGCAATGGCCCTGTCTCAGCTCCTGCGGAGGGGAAATGCTTATCCCCAGTAGAGACAAAGAATGTTCTGGTGACTGGAAAGGACTGTAGAGGAATGGGCCTTCTAAATAAATGGATGGCATTCCTGGGACTATGGCCAGGTCACAGGCTAATGGAATGGCTGGAAGAATTGGTATATGAGGAGGTCGCCCTGGAAGATCAATATGCTTATTGGGTTGGACCTGTTGGGATACATCATCAGTTTTCATTGGGGCTGGAAAAGGCACTTTGGGACATAGTACATGGGGATCCGGACTGTGGCTTGGGGACAGAGAAAAGAAAGCTGTGTCTGTTTGCCAAGCGCTGTCACATGCTGGGACTGGAGACAGGCTCTCATACAGCTAACTTACTTTGGCTTTTGATCCAACAGGAGCTACAGCTGGAGGTGGATTATATAGACTTACTGGATGAGGCATCCCTGGATGGTTGTTGGCCAGCCAGCTGGGAGGGCTCATGCCAGTCAGGCATGGAACAGAACCACCTAACAGGTACTACAGAGACCCAGCTAAATATTGCTGAGGCTGGGTCAGAAAATGAATGTATGGACTGGGGGGAGAATTTTGATATCCATGATTCTCAAAATAACAAGGGTGCCGGCATCCATGGGGTTGACTGGGAAGAGGAAGAACTGGTCCCTATCTTTAGGGGGCTAAGTCTCACCCAGTTAGAGGAAGGGGGACAGGGCCAAACCACAGCAGTGCCAGGCCCAGGGGAAGAACTGGGGGAAAGCTACTCTGCTCCTAGTGTAAGAGAAGAACCTAATGAGCACTGGGCCCTACCATTTGACTGTGGAAATTGTAGAGAGGTTCCTTGGATGACCATTGTCCAGGAGCAAGCCACAGACCCTGGAGCAGAAACAGAAAGTAGCCCTGTTCTTCAGCCTGAACAAGAGGCAGTAGCTGCTGCTTCTCAAGGGCTGCCTGTAACTACACACCAGGCAGTCTCAGATGGAGAGAGTCAGGAGGTTCCACCTGAGGATCCAGAGACCAAAGAGCCAGAGGGTACCCCAGATTGTGATTTGTCTCCTGGTATCCCTACAATGACTCCCCTGCAGCTGCCCAAAGACACTGGCTGTGTACCTGTAACCCTGGAAAGAAGGGGCCATTGGCCAGGCTTGGTGGGAGAAAGGTTGGCTACTGAGCCACAACAGCTTGTATCAGAACTGCCCATTAATCCAGCATGGATGCCACCAGTGAGTGTCACTAGCCCATGTTGCAACTCCCGTATCCCAGTTTATTCAGGAGAAAGATCAGGCCTGACAAAGGGAACCTTGTACTCTTCAATTTTACCCATGGGACAGAGTGCTGATCCAGAATCGGCAGGACAGGAGGTCTCCCTAGCCTGGAAGGAAAGGGCTTTGCTGGGTAAGGATCCTCCCAAATTTATGCTGGACTTACTAGCTGGGATGTACTGTTTCCCCTGGACTACCTTGAAGGGTCCTCCATGGCAGTTGTCTTATAAGTCTCCCCAGGGGCTTGGGAAAGTCACAAGGCCACTGGGAAGGAGCGAGTATTCGCCCTGGACAGGGGGAGGCAGGGTACCCAGAGAGCCACTGAGGCTATCACATGGATGGACTTTCCAGACAGGAGGACAAGTAAAAGCAGTATAGCTAGAGAATTATCCGTTAGGATGATCCTCTATGCTATACTAGAAAGGAAGGGGGAGAAGTTGTCATGATTTAATTGTTTAAGGACTCATATTGTCAGTGGTTTGTGAGTATGTCCAAGGGAGCATGACATTGTTGCATTGGGATTATGTGTTATTGTGCGGTTATATGTTGCCTGTACATGGTTATTATGTATCCTAGGTATAATATATTATGAGGGAAAATGTTATATAGAACATATGTGGAATTGGTAGAAATGTTCTGGATAGAAGTTAGCTGCAGATCATTGCACACTCAAACATGCAGACCTTGGGTCAAGACAGATGCATGTGCTTCAAGTGGTCCTGGGCAAACACTTGAGTTTAACATAAAGGTTATCTAATGAATGTGATGTCAAGAGCTTTGATAGCCCAAGGTTGCAAGCCAGATGGTCTGACATCACACATACACAAATGTACACAAGGGTGTGGTATTGGAGAGTATAAATATGTTGTTTTGTTCATTCAATAAAGGTTGCAATATAGTTCACATAAACAAGGTGTGAGACTATTTCTGTGTGTTGTATCCTGACTTGGGGAGTGGTCTTGCTATGGGCCACTAAGTAACCTGGATCCAGTATTCTCTGCCTGTAGCTTTTGGGCCTTGCAATCTTCAGAAGCCATCTTTTGTGCCACAGAGATCAGGAAGTACATGATTCTGCTGGGGTAGGTTTGAACTAGGTTCATATCAAGCCCCCTTGAAGAAGCAGATCGTGACAGGCTATGCTTAGATAATATAAAGCTAATGCAGTCATATCTGGGGTATACAAAGGGTTAAATATTCTAAAGAATTTATATGGCTTTGAGAGGCAGCCACGCACAAATCCTCTAGCTGTAGTCTGGAGGGGGGACATTTAGTTTTATAACCCTGTGAGCTGATATCTGGCAACTAAGAGATGGGGGATGTATAATGGGATAGACATCTCCCAGGTTGTGAGACTATAACAAGCTATTGCCCACAAGAGGAGGGGTTAGGCATGTGGGGGGACTGAGATCTTTCTGTGTTTTTATATATCTCTGTAACAATGAAGAAGTGTTCATTCTCCATACACCAAACACTGGTGTGGTCTAATCTCTCGATGGGCCCATGACTGATGTCTGGATCTAAATAGCTGGTGGGCTGAGATGAGAACAAAGTCACAGCCTGTAACTGGTCCCTGTAAGCTAAAGCAGAAAAAGTAGGGGTGCATGGACCCCTCAGTTTTTGGGTTGTGACACTGCAAGACAATGGATCAAAGGAATATCACTTACAAAGTAATTGATAGATCTTGAACTTTGTTTAGTGAAACAAAGTATTTCAGTTGTTGTCTAACAACCTAGTTAACTATGCTAGATGTCTAAATCAGTTCCTTAGAGAGCCCTATTAAAGTCTACTGAGACTATGTACTCTACACACTTCAAAACACATTATAAGATGGGAAAACAATTAATTGGGCTCCAGTGGGCTAAACACCTAAGGGAATATCCTTTATGGGGTTTGCAGACAAGGAGGGCTACTTTGGCTTGGTTTCATAACAAGTCCAATTTTTAAACTTGTCATCCAGGGAAATGAGAACCAGTGAGGCTGTTAGGACAGCTTAGATAATTGTTAGAACAACTGGGGAAAACAAATAGTCTGTGGTTGAAGAAAAGTCCTCTGCTCTTCCCATACACTTTGTGGCCCTGCAATGGCCAAAACTTATTTTTAAAGTAGCTACAAGCAATTATAATTCAAACTACTGAGAGTCTATTTAGGGAAACCTAGGGTCAAAGTAGGGCATGTATTTAATGCACCCGATTCTCTCACTAAATGTAAAGCTATACCCTTCTTGCCATGATTACAGCAGGGAAGGAGTTTTATAAAATTGTAAAACATGCTGTAATTTATGCAGTGACTGAGCAAGTGAATATACCCCCCCCTCCTTAATAAGGGCCCAGTTTCTTTTGGGTTGGGGCCCCCAAAGTCTGGCACCCCTCCAGTTTAAATTTTAAAAAAGTAAATTAAACTTTAAATTTATTTTTATTAAAAACATGATATATATATATATATATATATATATATATATATATATATATATATATATATATATATATATATATATATACAGTTGTGCTCAAAAGTTTGCATACCCTGGTATAAATTGTGAAATTTGGTCATTTATTTTGAAAATATGACTAATCATGCAAAAAAAATATATATATTTTATTGAAGAATAACAGAAATCTCTAAAATGGCCCTGATCAAAAGTTCACATACCCTTGAATGTTGGCCTTGTTACAGACACACAAGATGACCCGCACAGGTTAAAATGGCAAACAAAGATACATTTCCCACATCTGTGGCTTTTTAAATTGCAATTAGTGTATGTGTATAAATGGTCAATGAGTTTGTTAGCTCTCACATGGATGCACTGAGCAGGCTAGATACTGAGCCTGTGCGGGTTACAGACACACAAGATGACCCGCACAGGTTAAAATGGCAAATAAAGATAAATTTACCACATCTGTGGCTTTTTAAATTGCAATTAGTGTATGTGTATAAATGGTCAATGAGTTTGTTAGCTCTCACATGGATGCACTGAGCAGGCTAGATACTGAGCCATGTGAGCAGAAAGAACTGTCAAAAGATCTGCATAACAAGGTAATGGAACTTTATAAAGATGGAAAATGATATAAAAAGATATCCAAAGTCTTGAAAATGCCAGTCAGTACTATTCAATCACTTATTAAGAAGTGGGAAATTCGGGGATCTCTTGATACCATGCCAATGTCAGGTAGACCAAGTAAGATTTTAGCCACAACTGCCAGAAAAATTGTTTGTAATACAAAGAAAACCCCCCACAGATAACCTCAGGAGAAATACAGGCTGCTCTGGAAAAAGAGGAGCACAATACGACGATACTTGAATAAAAATGAGCTGCACGGTCGAGTTGCCAAAAATAAGCTTTTACTACGCCAATGCCACAAAAAAACCCGGCTACAATATGCCAGACCACACCTTGCCACGCCTCATAACTTCTGGCACTCTGTAATTTGGAGTGACGAGACAAAAATAGAACTTTATGGTCACAACCATAAGCGCTATGTTTGGAGAGGAGTCAACAAGGCCTATAGTGAAAAGAATACCATCTCTACTGAGAAGCATGGTGGTGGCTCACTGATGGTTAGGGGGGTGTGAGGTCTAAAGGCATGGGGCAATGTGTGAGAATTGATGGCAAGATGAATGTAGCATGTTATCAGAAAATACTTGCAGACAATTTGCATTCTTCTGCACGAAGACTGTGCATGGCTCTTGCACTTTCCAGCATGACAATGACCCTATGCACAGGGCCAAGTTGACTCTCCAGTTGGTACAGCAGAAAAAGGTCAAGATTGTGGAGTGGCCATTACAGTGTCCTTACCATAACATCATCGAGCCACTCTGAGTGGATCTCAAACGTGCGGTTCAGGCAAGACGACCAAAGACTTTGCATGTCCTGGAGGCATTTTGCCAAGACGAATGTTCAGCTATACCACCTGAAAGAATTAGGGGCCTCATAGACAATTATTACAAAAGACTGCATGCTGTCATTGATGCTAAAAGGGCAATACACAGTATTAAAAACTAAGGGTATGCAAACTTTTGATCAGGGCCATTTGGGTGATTTATTTTATTATTATGATTTAAAAAGGACACAGGGTCATTTCATTTTTTTTCTTTGTTGCCATGTTTTGTTTTATGATTGTAATTCTCTTATAAGCTTCATTTGAATATGAATCCCATAAGAAATAAAATAAATGTGTTTTGCCTGCTCACTCATGTTTTCTTTAAACCATTTTTTTTAAGTTCTTATATTAAGACAAACAAAGTTTACATTGCAAATAGACAATAGAATACATTCACTTACAAGAAAAAAAAATACAAAATTAAATAATAATTATGCCCTTTGACATCACCTCTCTAACATAAGACTATTTAAATCCGAACCTATCAGCATAAAAAATAAAACACATAGCACTGGTTTTAGAGATAAGGATGTAAGGCGGCCAAGGTCAACGAGATTATTAACAAAATGTTTCAAATATTTGTTCTTGCTAATAAGTCTGGGGTTCTAGTGTATTATCCCATACCACCCACTTATAGTGGGGGCCTTGGCTAGTACCATAATCCTCAAGATTTGTTTCCATCAAGCGATTTTTACTTAATCTATTTAGCACTTAATTTCAAGCAGGTAAGTCTGTGTGCTTCCACTTGGAAGCAAATAACGTCTTTACAACCAAAAGGATCTGGATCAGGAACGCCTTTATGTCCAGGGGAAGTGCTACAGGCAAGATGTGGAACAAAATAATCTCTGCAGATGGTGTTATAAGCTGATTACAAATTCTAGAAATTTGAGAAAAACAGTCATTCCATTACTTCTGGATTCTTGGGCACTCCCACCAAACATGTAGGTATGTTCCAATTTTCTAGCATTCTTACCAGCAATATTTCTGTTTATCTTCTTTACTCATTTGGAACAGCTTAAATGGCACTATGTGCCATCTGTTGATGATTTTGGAATGCATTTCCCTATATGAGACATTCTTAATTAGTTTCTCTGTTAATCTAAAGACACTGTTCCAAGTATCTAAAGACCAATTCGTTTTCAGCCCCTTCTCCCAAAGTCTCAATTTAGGTAATTTTGTTTCCTCCAAACTATTTTTTATAATGTTATAACATTTCAATATAAGGTGTGTTTTGTTTTTAGACAACAATAGGTGCTTAAATTCTGTTAGTTTTCTGTTATTTAATGAGTTAAAACTAGAAGCGGTCAGAGACTTTATTTGTGTATTATATTCTAACCACCTATGTGGTGTGATTCCATATTTCTGGCATAAGTCATCAAACAATATAAATGTATTAATTGGATAAAGGTATCTAAGATGACCAAAATCTAATTTAGCCAGAGTCATGAGCAACTTTGAACCCAAGTATTTAGCTATTAATTCAATAGCAGTTATAGGGTTTGGAAATCGGATTAATGAGTATTTAAGGTTAAGTCTAGCCCAATAATTAACATATTTCCTAATAGGTTTAGCCTTATGTGTAGTAACTTTCAATTGTGATCTGTCCTGAAACAAAATAGACTATATCTCCTTCAGGAGTCATCTCGTTTTCCAGTTGGATCCAATTATTTGAGTCCATTGGGTCCAACCATTTGCTCATATGGGCATTACTAATGGTGTTGTAATAATTCTTAATTATCAGAAATGCCACCCCTCCTCTGTTAAATTTGCGAGCCATATACATTTTCTTAAGTCTCATCTTTTTGTAATTATGAATACATTTATCTAAAAGATCTTGCAACTGGTTTATTATATATGAGGGGACCCTATATGGATACAACACATTACATAGCTGATCTTAGGCAAGAGAATACTTTTAGCGACAATTATCCTGTTTAACTGATTCCAAGGGTAGATCATTTATTTAATTTTGTTATATACTACTTCCAAATGTAATAAACTGCTTCAAATCTAATTGAAGTAAAATCCCAAAATGTTTTGCCATTTTTATATGTTTAGTTCTTTCTCAATACCGTTTTCCTTCTCTGAAATATTTAAAGTCTTAGCCTCCGATTTTACTATATTTAATCTATAGTTTGAAACATGACTATATTCTTCTATTATAACCTGAAGACCTCCCAAAAAATTAAAAGGATCTTCAAGCATCATGATAATATCATCTGCAAGCAAATACAGTTTGTGTTCCAAATGACCTATTTTTATTCCTTGAATCACATTTGAAGCTCTAATAGCATCAGCCAGTGACTCCACCATAAGTGCAATGATTATAGGTGATAAGGAACACCCTTGTCTAGTTCCATTTCCATGACAGAGGCAGACGGGGCTACATAGAGGGCTTGTATAGCTTTAGCTCCAAATTCTCTGAACCCATATTTGGCCATGTAGTCCCATCCTACCCTATCTCTGCAATTTTTTTTACATAAATCTTAAAATCGGTGTTGAGCAGAGATATAAGGCGAAAATCTTTACATTCTGGAAGCTCCTGTTCATTTTTTGGTAAAGTAATTATTAATTTCTGCTGGTGCAACTCTTTTTTCCTTGATTTCATTAAATGCTGCTTGCAGGGATTTCACTAATTCCTGTTGGCATATCTTATAATATTGGTTTCTAAAACTGCTCGGTGAGGAAAAAAGTTTTAGTTTTGAAATTGCCCACAATATTTCTTTGTCTGTAATTTCTCCATTCAACATATCTTGGTCTGAAACCAGCACCTGTGGGAGTTTAATAAAAAGAAAAGTCTCTATCCATCAGGTGGAGACATCTCCAGGAGTCATATAATCCGTTTTTCCCAAGATTTGATAACATTTCTTGGATTTTTGTTTTGAGTTAAGAGCTGGCTTCAATCATTTATCAGATTTTTTGTCTATTTCTGGGTTTAAATAGTGATGTCGCAAACATAAAATTTCCGGTTCGCGAATCACGAATGCGAAAAGCCGCAAATCTTCGCGAACCGGCGAATCCGGCGAACCGACATAGACTTCAATGGACAGGCGGAATTTAAAACCCACAGGGACTCTTTCTGGCCACAATAGTGATGGAAAAGTTGTTTTGAGGGGACTAACACCTGGACTGTGGAATGCCGGAGGGGGATCCATTGCAAAACTCCCACGGAAAATTACATACTGTAGTTGATGCAGAGTCTGGTTTTAATCCATAAAGGGCATAAATTACCTAACATTCCTAAATTGATTGGAATAACGTGCTTTAAAACATCAGGTATAATGTTGTATCGATCAGGTAGTGTAAGGGTTACACCCGCTTCACAGTAACAGACCAATCTCCCCGTTTAACGCACCGCAAAAAAAACGCATTTGCAAACTCCCCATTTGCACAAGGTTGGATACCAAGCTAGCCATGTCCCGTTCCTTGTCCTCACTGATGTCATTGAAGGTCTCTTCCTCCACCCAGCCACATACAACACCAAGGGTCCCCGAAAGGTGACCACAAGCCCTGTGGGACGCCTGCTGTGTTTGGTCTTCCACCTCCTCAAAGCCACCTTCCTCCTCTGACTCCTCTTCTTCAGACTCCTCTCACTGCGTTGCCTCTCTCTGCATTATTATAAGGTGTGTTAAGTAGTACTACTCTTATCAGTTTAATACTTGTTACGTCACCTATCAAGGGGCGTGTATAAGGCCTGGATTTTTAGAACCGGGAGATGGAAAAAGATGCTTGGTTGGTCGTATCACTTCAATTTTGGGGCACGGCGCGTGCAATCTAAGGTGACACCAGATAGGAGTGGCATGTTTGTAAGTACTACTCTTATCAGTTTAATACCTGTCACAGCACCTATCAGGGGTGCGTGTATAAAGCCTGGATTTTTGGAACCAGGAGATGGAAAAAGATACTTGGTTGGTAGTATCACTTCAAATTTGGGGCACGGCGTGTGCAATCAAAGTTTCCACCAGATAGGAGTGTCATGTTTGTAAGTACTACTCTTATCAGTTTAATACCTGTTACGTCACTTATCAGGGGGCGTTTATAAGGCCTGGATTTTTGGAACTGGGAGATAGAAAAAGATGCTTGGTTGGTCCTCCCACTTCAAATTTGGGGCATGGCGCGTGCAATCTAAGGTGCCTCCAGATAGGAGTGGCGTGTTTGTAAGGACTACTCTTATCAGTTTAATACTTGTTACGTCACCTATCAAGGGGCGTGTATAAGGCCTGGATTTTTAGAACCGGGAGATGGAAAAAGATGCTTGGTTGGTCGTATCACTTCAATTTTGGGGCACGGCACGTGCAATCAAAGTTGCCACCAGATAGGAGTGGCGTGTTTGTAAGTACTACTCTTATCAGTTTAATACTTGTTACGTCACCTATCAGGGGGCGTGTATAAGGCCTGGATTTTTAGAACCGGGAGATGAAAAAAGATGCTTGGTTGGTCATATCACTTCAATTTTGGGGCACGGCGCGTGCAATCAAAGGTGCCACCAGATAGGAGTGGCGTGTTTGTAAGTACTACTCTTATCAGTTTAATACCTGTTACAGCACCTATCAGGGGGCGTGTATGAGGCTTGGAATTTTTGAACTGGGAGATGGAAAAAGATACTTGGTTGGTCGTATCACTTCAAATTTGGGGCACGGCGCTTGCAATCTAAGGTGCTACCAGATAGAAGTGGCTTGTTTGTAAGTACTACTCTTATCAGTTTTATACCTGTTACGTCACTTATCAGGGGGCGTGTATAAGGCCTGGATTTTTGGAAATGGGAGATGGAAAAAGATGCTTGGTTGGTGCTCCAACTTCAATTTTGGGGCACGGCGCGTGCAATCAAAGTTGCCACCAGATAGGAGTGTCATGTTTGTAAGTACTACTCTTATCAGTTTAATACCTGTTACGTCACTTATCAGGGGCGTGTATAAGGCCTGGATTTTTGGAAGTGGGAGATGGAAAAAGATGCTTGGTTGGTGCTCCAACTTCAATTTTGGGGCACGGCGCGTGCAATCTAAGGTGACACCAGATAGGAGTGGCATGTTTGTAAGTACTACTCTTATCAGTTTAATACCTGTTACAGCACCTATCAGGGGGCGTGTATAAGGCCTGGATTTTTGGAACCGGGAGATGGAAAAAGATACTTGGTTGGTAGTATCACTTCAAATTTGGGGCACGGCGTGTGCAATCAAAGTTTCCACCAGATAGGAGTGTCATGTTTGTAAGTACTACTCTTATCAGTTTAATACCTGTTACGTCACTTATCAGGGGGCGTTTATAAGGCCTGGATTTTTGGAACTGGGAGATAGAAAAAGATGCTTGGTTGGTCCTCCCACTTCAAATTTGGGGCATGGCGCGTGCAATCTAAGGTGCCTCCAGATAGGAGTGGCGTGTTTGTAAGGACTACTCTTATCAGTTTAATACTTGTTACGTCACCTATCAGGGGGCGTGTATAAGGCCTGGATTTTTGGAACCGGGAGATTGAAAAAGATGCTGGGTCGGTCCTCCTACTGTCACAGGGCCGGGGGCACCCCCTAGTCAGGCTACCTGGTTGATCCTGCCTCAAAGATTAAGCCATGCACGTTTAAATACACATAGCCGGTACAGTGAAACTGAGAATTGCTCATTTAATCAGTTATAGACTGGTTCCTTTGATCGCTCCATCTGTTACTTTGATAACTGTCGAAATTAGAAAGGTGATACATGCCGACGAGCGCTGACTCCCCGGGATGCATGCACTTATCAAAAATTAGGTATTGTTGCAGCTGCTGCTGCTGCAGCGACCAGAAAAATTTACGTTTGTTTCCCAGGCAGATACTGCCCTAAAACATTGCGTCTTGAACCCTAGTTGGTAGTGGATAAGTCACGCAAGTCATGCGGCATTCAAAGATAAAATACTGCAGCTTGTGGACCATTTTTAGCTCAAGGCAGCTCATCTCATCAGCCCTTTTTTAGTCTAATGTGTCGCCCAGTGTCAGTCCGTTCGGGATCCATCCTTCATTCATCTTTATAAAGGTGAGGTAATCTAGACTTTTTTGACCTAGGCGACTTCTCTTATCAGTGACAATATCTCCTGCTGCATTTAAGGTCCTTTCTGACAGGACACTGGAAGCGGGGCAGGCCACAAGTTATATGGCAAATTGGGATAGCTCAGGCCACAGGTCAAGCCTGCCCACCCAGTAGTCAAGGGGTTCATCGCTCCTCAGTGTGTCGATATCTGCAGTTACATCGAGGTAGTCTGCCACCTGTCGGTCGAGTCGTTCTCTGCGGGTGGATCCCGAAGGGCTGATGCGATGCGTAGGACTGAAAAAGCTCTGCATGTCCTCCATCAACAACACGTCTTTTAAACATCCTGTCCTTGCCGGCATGGTCGTGGGAGGATTACTTTCACCTCTTCCCCTGTTAGATTCACGTTGTGCTGGTACATCACCCTTATACGCAGTGTAAAGCATACTTTTTAATTTCATTTGGAACTGCTGCATCCTTTCTGCCTTGCGGTAATTCGGTAACATTTCAGGTACTTTCTGCTTATACCGGGGTCTAGTAGCGTGGACACCCAGTACAGGTCGTTCTCCTTCAGCCTTTTTATACGAGTGTCCCGCTTCAGGCACGACAGCATGAAAGACCCCATTTGCACAAGGTTGGATGCCGAGCTACCCTTGTCCCGTATCTCACTGAAGGTATGTTCTTCCCCCCAGCCACGTACAACACCACGGGTACCATATAGGTGACAACGAGCACCCTGGGAGGGCTGTTGTGATTGGTCTTCCTCCTCCACCTCAAAACCACATTCCTCCTCTGACTCCTCTTCCTCACAATCCTCCTCCAGCGTTGCCGCAGGTCCAGCAAGCGATGCTGATAAGGCTGTTTCTGGTGGTGATGTTGACCACAACTCTTCCACTTCTTCATCACGCTCATCTACGGCCTGATCCAACACTCTTCGCAAGGCACGCTCCAGGAAGAAAACAAATGGTATGATGTTGCTGATGGTGCCTTCTGTGCGACTGATAAGGTTTTCACCTCCTCAAAAGGACGCATGAGCCTACAGGCATTGCGCATGAGCGTCCAGTAATGTGGCCAAAAAATTCCCAGCTACGCAGAAGCTGTCCTAACACCCCGGTCATACAAATACTCGTTAACGGCTTTCTCTTGTTGGAGCAGACGGTCGAACATTAGGAGTGTTGAATTCCAACGTGTGGGGCTGTCACAAGTCAAGCGCCTCACTGGCATGTTGTTTCGCCGCTGGATATCTGAAAAGTGCGCCATGGCCATGTAGGAACGCCTGAAATGGCCACACACCTTTCTGGCCTGCTTCAGGACGTCCTGTAAGCCTGGGTACTTGTGCACAAAGCGTTGTACGATCAGATTACACACATGTGTCAACTTGACCAAATTCAATGCCGCCAACAAATTTCTTCCGTTGTCCCAAACCACTTTGCCAGTCTTCAGTTGGTGCGGAGTCAGCCATTGATCCACCTGTGCGTTCAGGGAGGACAGGAGTGCTAGCCCGGTGTGACTCTCTGCATTCAGGCAAGTCAACCCCAAGACGGCGTGACACTGCCGTATCCGGGATGTGGAATAGTATCTGGGGAGCTGGGGAGGTGCCGTTGATGTGGAGCAAGACGCAGCAGCAGAAGAGGACTCAGCTGAGGAGGTTATGGAAGAGGATGGAGTAGGAGGAGTAGAGGAGGTGGCAGCAGGCCTGTGTGGAAGTCGTGGCGGTGTTACCAACTCCTCTGCAGAGCCACGCATTCCATGCTTGGCAGGCGTCAGCAGGTTTACCCAATGCGCAGTGTAGGTGATATACCTGCCCTGTCCATGCTTTGCAGACCAGGTATCAGTGGTCAGATGGACCCTTGGCCCAACAATGTGTGCCAGACATGCCATTACTTCCTTTTGCACAATCGAGTACAGGTTGGGGATTGCCTTTTGTGAAAAAAAATTTGTGCCGGGTACCTTCCACTGCGGTGTCCCATTAGCTATAAATTTTTTGAACGCCTCAGACTCCACCAGCTTGTATGGTAAAAGCTGGCGGGCTAAGAGTTCAGACAAGGCAGCTGTCAGATGCCTGGCAAGGGGATGACTTTGTGACATTGGCTTCTTACGCTCAAACATGCCCTTGACAGACACCTGACTGTGGGGAGATGAGCAGGAACAGCTAGTGGTGAGAAACGGAGTGGCGAATGGTTGAGATGGGGCAAGGAGGACAGCAGTGGTTGAAGTGGATGAAGATGCTGGACCAGGAGGAGGATGGCAGCTTTTTCTTTGTGTGCTGCTTGTACTGAGATGTTGATCCCATTGGCGTTTGTGATGTGACATCATGTGCCTTCGCAAAGCAGTTGTACCTAGGTGGGTGTTGGACTTCCCACGACTCAGTTTCTTTTGGCACAGGTTGCAAATGGCATCGCTGTTGTCACAGGCAGACACACAAAAAAAGTGCCACACTGCTGAGCTCTGCAGTGACGGCGTTCTGGTGGTGGCAACAGCATGCATTGATTGGCGTGATGTCTGGCTGACCCCGTGTGCCGATGCATGCTGTCTGACTGTGCCACTAGCTCCTTGCGATGACCTCCCTCTGCTTCCGACTCGTCTCCTCCTCCTCTCTGTCTCCCCATCTGAACTTTCCCCCTGTTCTTCTTCTCTTCTAGCGGGCACCCACGTGACATCCACGGACGCATCGTCATCATCATCACCCGCTTCACTTGTATCTGACAACTCAACAAAGGAAGCAGCAGCGGGTACATCATCATCATCACACCGTATGTACATGTGTGTAATGCTGCCTGACTGAGACATATCCCTGTTATCTACATCCTCTGGCAATAATGGTTGCACATCACTCATTTCTTCAAACTGATGTGTAAATAACTCTTCTGATTAATCAATTGAAGCAGCTGTGGTACAAGTGTTGGTGGTGGCGGCAGGCGGGTGAGTGGTAACTTGAGAGGTGCCCGAAGCTAAGCTGGAGGAGGATGGTGCGTCAATGTTCCGTGCGGAAGCTGTAGAAGATTGGGTGTCCTGTGTTAGCCAGTCAACTATGTCCTCAGAAGTTTTTGAGTTCTGGGTAACTGGTCTCTGAACACTGGGCATTATTGTAGGGCCAAAGGGAATCACAGCACCACGACCACGACGGCCCTGCAGATTGGCCTGCCTCTGCCTGTCATTTTTTTTGCGATTAGTGGTACTATGTGTGCAAGCTACTGTGACAACAGATATGAGTGGCACTGTGCACTTGCAGAAGTTGGCAGAGTAGACTCTGTAGGCCTGACACACACGCTTGCAGACAAGTAACTGCTATTCAATGTATTACAGTCAAAATTCTTTGTTTAAATGTGGACTACTGACTGTAACACCAGATATGAGTGGTGGCACTGACTGGGCAAGTGGGCACAGTATATGCTGTGAGCCTAAGACATACACGCTGGCAGGCAGGCAAATGAAATTAGAAAAAAGTGTTGCTTTTTTTTAAATGTAGACTGCTGGTACACCACCAGATTGGGTTGGTTGCACTGGGCACAGTATAAGTTGTGATCCTGAGAGACACACACAGACTAGCGGTAAGGCAAATGAACTTAGATTTAACAAAATACAATTTTGGGTTTTTTAAAGGTAGACTGTTGGTACACCACCAGATTGGATTGCTTGCACTGGGCACAGTATCAGTTGTGAGCCTGAGACACACACAGACTAGCGGTCAGGCAAATGAACTTAGATTTAACAAAATACAAATTGTTTTTTTTTTAAAGGTAGACTGCTGGTACACCACCAGATTGTATTGATTGCACTGGGCACAGTATAAGTTGTGAGCCTGACACACACACAGACTAGCTGTCAGGCAAATGAACTTAGATTTAACAAAATACAATTTGTTTTTTTTTAAAGGTATACTGCTGGTACACCACCTGATTGTATTGGTTGCACTGGGCACAGTATCAGTTGTGAGCCTGACACACACACTTGCTAGTAGGCAGGCAAATGAACTTAGATTAGACAGAAAAAAAAAAAAAAACAGACTGATGTTATAGCCCTAAAAAGGGCTTTTTGAGGTGCTGTCCTTGCAGCAGAGATCAAAAGAGTCCATTGGGACTGTATTGGACACTGTGTACAGTAGCCTAGCTATGGTTTTCCCTATTGAATTAGTATCACCTACACTCAGCCTCCTCTCAGTAAGACTGCAAGTTAGTTATGATTCCAAAATGGCTGCTGTCCATGAGGTTGAAGGGTCTGGAAGGCAGGGTATGATGCTGATTGGCTGGATTGTGTCTGCTGACTGTGAGGTGCAGGGTCAAAGTTTGTTTAATGATAAAGTATAGGGGCGGATCGAACATTGCATATGTTCGCAGTTCGCCACGAACGCGAACATGCTATGTTCGCCGGGAACAGTCCGCCAGCGAACTATTCGCGACATCTCTAGGTTTAAAGCATAAGTTAATATCCCCACATATTATAAAAATTCCAGAGAAGTATTTTTTCATAAATTTTAATGTTTGATTAATAAATTTTATTTGGCCTTTGTTTGAGTCGTAGATGTTTAAGATCATATATTTGTCGCTATTTATCAAACCTATCCAAAGAGCAAATCTGCCTTCCCTATCAGTCTCAATTAGTTCTTCTTTTAAAATCAAAGTCCCTTGTGCCTTTTTCTTATAAGTAGAACTGAAGCCATGAATAAAATGTCTGTCAAAATATTTGGGGGCTTTATCTGTCTGCCAATGTGTTTCTTGTAGGCATATTATACCATCTTTACCTTTATAGAATGAGTTAAAAAACATTTGTCTCTTGCCAAACCATTTTTGATTTTGAGTGACATCTAATAATCATGAACTATTGGAACTTATGTCTGTGATAAACACAGCCCATCCTTCCTCCTCTCCTTGAACCAATGAGACAATCCAAAAAAAAAACACATCAATCAAGAGCACATTTGGGGGTCAATTTCTCTTCTTTAGTACAAGGAAAAAACCCTGGCAGGAAAAAAATAATGAACTTAATAAAGTTCAAAGAACCAAAAATATGCAACATATTAAAAAGCAGGCATATATATCAAATAAATACAGAGTATGAAATATACATTAAAGATAAAAATACTATTTCTCAAAATCAGATTTCTAAATGAAGCACCCAAGTAGATAACTTATATTGTTTGTCAAAAATACCGATCATGTAAAATATAGTTAGTTAATTGCTGAGTAAATTAATGTTTTACAAAGTCATAGATCATCTCTACTCTCCTTCTCAAGCAAGTGAAGCCTTTATACCCAAAGGGCCTCATTCTATTATCGGCCGTAGGAGATGCGGGGCCGCAAGGACCGGCCGCAAGCTATTCGGCTATTCTATTCCCCTCCGGCCGGGGATTCCGGCAGGCTTTTAGCCTCTCTGCAAGGCTAAAACCAAGCCGCAGCTTACTTGCAGAAAAAAGGTCCCGCTAGCACCAATTAAGCACATTATAAAGCCGAAATAAAGCCATCCTGCACTCTGAGGAGACTATAAAGTGATTGTAGGTGTGAGCAAAAAAAGCACAACATTCCCCTACACTCAAATACGTAAATAATTTTTTAAAAAATTTATGTAACATATCCATGTAAAAAGTCCCGAGGGCTTGGAGCACCTCAGACCCGCCCACGCTGCGGCCGGAAAATAAACAGTTAATGTAAACTCGGATTTGGGCTGATGTGCAAGCTTGAGAGGGGGTTGCTATTAATCCTCATGTCCCCCAATATGATCCCTAGCATTTACAGAGCTGTACAGTGCCGTCTTGAATATATTTTTGCGTTTAAAGATTTCTGAGCTTACGGCCGGTTGCAAGATATACCGCCGGCCGTAAGGGGAGATCCTTGTGGGGCCGTATAATTGAATTGCAAGATAACTGAACCCCTGCAAGGAATCGCAGCCTTGCGGCCGTTTTACTGCCGATAATAGAATGAGGGCCAATGAGTTTTGCTATTGTGGGCATTTTGTTCAATGAGGATTTAAATCAGACCCCACTGTGAATTTTCTAAAACAACCCTGTTGTGTATCCCTTTTCCCTCAAACACTATAAGCCTCCCTCTCTAATTTCCTTTATTTTCCTTTTACTTAATAAAGTATACAATCCCTCTGTTCCAAAACTACACTGATTTGAAAATAACACTGTGATTAAATCTCTTACATAAGGCTTTATATATTTAATTAGACCATTTAGTACTTAGTCTTTAAGATCCAGAATGGGTCCTACATCCAAATTTGTTTCATAATTAAGTGATCATGTATAAATAGTGCAATCATTTATAACCTTTGTGAAACTGCCCATTAAGACTAATACCTTTCTTTTTTACACTATACCATCCATTGTGCTTAGCTTCGTGCCTCTCAAGCAAAACCAATCAATGTGAACACATTTCCTCAATCCTACCATATTTTTTTTAACTTTACATACCAGAAAACAGCTAAAAAATAAATAATTGTGTTCTGACCTAGTGTTCATTTAAACTAGTAATGCATTACATTGGTTCATTGGTGGCTCAATCCACATACAACTAATTATACTCTTTTTCAACCTAATAACCATTGTGCTTTAGTCCCAATTGAACACTCCTACTTGTTAACTCCTTCTATTTAAATTGTGAGACAAAAAAAAAGAGAAAAAAATAAATAAATAACAAACCTTAATCCCACTTCTGGTTAGTATTATACTGAAATTGTCTCTCTAAAGTGCATACCTAAATTCTTTCCTTTACACTTCCTTTAATATATTTTTCTCTTTACCTTTCAAATGGGGCCATTACCCCTATCTGTCCTACCCCTTTTGGGTGATTCTTATTTTAATTACCCAGGTTTATAGCTATGAAATAAACTTCATTGTGAATCTTAGTCCCAACTATGACTTGTTAACACTCAGATTCAAATTTTTAACCATTTTTTCTCCTTCTAAAGGTAACTTCACTATAGTCTTATTAGAACCATCTGCAATTATTAACTTCGTGGGGAAACCCCATTTGTAGCTTATGTTATTCTCATGTAAAAATGTAGTGATCTTCCTAAATTCTTTCCGCTTACCAATGGTTTTGTCTGAAAGGTCTGTGTCTTGCCCAGGGCCTGACTGGACTGTTTTACACTATAGCCTGGGCCTGAATGGCCAGAGTTACCCTGTTTTTATCATTATGGTTATGTATTTCTCAGTGCTTATGGTAAAAATATGATTACATCATTATACTGTATATATGTTGGTTTATGTATATAGCTATTATTGTAATGAAACATATTAGCTAGACTGCAGTCTATTGCACCAGCCTAGTATCTTACAATATTGGCTTACTGTTGGCCTATTATGTTACAATTGGCCAGCCTGTGTGCCAGAAAATTGTATAAAATGTGCCAATTAATAAAGGTACGACAGTGGTATCTGTACTTAC
This sequence comes from Discoglossus pictus, assembly GCA_027410445.1. NCBI lineage: Eukaryota > Metazoa > Chordata > Amphibia > Anura > Alytidae > Discoglossus > Discoglossus pictus. The sequence goes on along the minus strand of CM050165.1, from coordinate 439,372,133 downwards.
ATAGACAAGATATAAGTGTCATTCTGTGCATTAATCCTAATTCTAAGGTAATTATATGGTGTTCCTGATATTTTGGTCTGCTGAAGGAAGTTTCTTACCAAGTCCAATTGAAGTAGCAGATCTTGACAGTCTGTAAAGATTTGAAAGTTTTCATAGGGAGCCTCATTTTTTTCAATTCAAAAGATTTTCCCACAATCGCCTCTTTATAGGGAAAATGGTGAAATTTGATAATAACATCTCTTTGGATGTGGTATCCAATGTATTCTATCAATCATTAATTCTGGTAAAAAAATTGATTTAATAAAAAAAAACAAAAAAGTAATCGCAAATTTGGATAACTCCAAATGTGAAATATTATCTGTTATTCCCCTTATTCAAACATTGTTTCTCCTTGAAAAATCTTTTAAAATGTGTTGTTCCTTTATTAAATCTTTTTGTTTCAATTACATTTCCTCAAATTTTTGTAAAATGAAATTAAAGGCCTTGGAGTTGTTTGTTATTTCTATTGTTAGTTCAGAAACTATAGAGGCTTTGAAATCTGGCAATAAAGATCTCATAGCGGAAACCGTTATGTCATCCTCCACCAAGTTCAAACTTCCTAAAGTTTCTTCTACCCTTTCTCCTTCACCAGTGTCTAGTTGGCTCATTGATAAATCCATTTGGGTGGTTGGGTTACCCCCAATATGGGATTTATTTAACTTCTTAGTTTTACTACCTGGAGAAAAAAAAGTTTATAGGAGATTTAGAGTTCACATTTATTTTGTCTTTTGATTTGGATTTGGTCACTTGACTACCTTTATTTTTCATTATGAAAGATAAAAAGTGAGCTTTCTAGGGGGTTTAACAAGTAGAAGCTTGCTGTATGCACAATTATTATTATTTTATTATTATCTTTATATCGCGCCAACATATTCCGTAGCGCTGTACAGGGGTTGAGTACATAGCAGAAAACAAATTAAACACCTTGTAAAGAATGGAGGGCCCTGTTTTTGAGCATAAAATCAAATGTACATAGAGCTTGTTTCCAAGGCCTGACACAAGATTGAAAACTCGCAAACTTACAATCTAAGGGTGCACAAATCTTGAAGTTTTTAAAGTTCATAACGTCCCTAAATAAGCCTATAATACAAACACTCTCCTCAATCAATTTATCAGAAAACAATATTTCTTGGGGGATGATACCTCCAAAATTGGACTAAAAAGTATTCATTTAAGGGCTATAGAGGCCCTTACTAGATTTTAAAAAAATACCAAAAGCCCTTATATACACAATAAAACCGATACAGCAAGTTTTTCTTTTTAGCTGGAATCCATGTCCATGTGGGCTCAGTCCATAAATACAGTTCTTCGAAATCTGTAAATGCTCTGAATTGGAATTATTATTATGTTATTAACTGATCAGAGAGACAGTATACCTTTATACGCCCCACTGAGTGTTGCAAAAAGACAGAGCTGCTTATCATATCTTTATAAGGTTGTTTCTATCTGCTACAGAAGCTCATGATTGTAAAATAAATGCTTTTGACATAAACGTCCATTTGACCTTCGACCATAAACTCTTCACAAACACTGTCCCAAAGAAAAGAAAAGCTGCACAGACCCAGGAAAGTTCAGCTTGACTTCCTCCACTCAAAGTGAATAATCCTCAATAACAGCTTTTTATTGCCTCACATAACCACATTCTGTATTCTGTAGTGCTATGCACTGAACTTCCTAATCCTCCAGTACTTAAGGGTTAGACGTTTTGTATTCTGGTCTCATTAACACGTTTATGGGGTTTTGCTCCACTCTATTTTCCCCTATAAATCTAGGGGAGCGTCTTCCTTTCTTTCCTTTGTAGGAAGCCTTTCCACAAAAAGTATCAACCCAAAAAGAAAAGTCTGCCTTATCTAGGCTTTCCAATCATATTATTTTTTTATACGTTATTCGCAAGTCCACGTGTTTAAAAATTACAGGTAGTATATCAAGACTGAGAACTCCTTCACTTTCTCCGTGGAGGTTGATAGTGTCTCTTAATGTAGACAGGGGTCTGGAGGGTCCGGAGGGACCTCTCAGTGTCCTCCAGCTCACAGGTGGTCCAGCGCATTCTCCACAATGCTCCCTCTCTTTCCAGAATAACTGGGGGATCCAAGCTTCTCCTCCCTTCCACCTGCTCATTAGACACTCTTTCTCCCCTCAGTGGCATCCAGACATCCGCGGCGTTCACTGGCTAGACTACTGTAGAGGGTGCGCTCTACCAAAAGGATCTGCTATGCAGAATTATTGTCTCCCCATTGGATAACTCTATGAGTCGCCATCTGAGCAGTTCTAAGACACAGTTTTACCGTGAGGTATATTAATGGGCTTGCATCCCTGCGTTCATGCCACCATTGCCCAGCTGTGTATGCAAACTTTTGAGCACAACTGTATATATATATATATATATATATTAAGAGATGAAAGGGGGGGGGGAGGCATAAAACCTAGTGCAAATAAATACTAAACTAGATAAATATATAGAATGCCGGTAAAAATGCCAACTCACGGTATGAGGTATTTCAGTCACTCATCAGGAATTCCTTCTCCTGATGGATAACACTGAGGTAGCTGGTTCCACTGGTCCAGGAACTGGATCTTCCTGTCTGTTTCACATGAGGTGGAGTGAGGAGTCACCCTATTTACAGCTAAAATGGCGCAATTGCATAGCTTATTTACATCACTTCTACAGGAAGAAGGACTTCCTGACGAGTGACTAAAATACCCCATACCATGAGGTTAGGACATGTGAGCTGGCATTTTTACTATTTTTACCATTTTTACTGTTTACCTAGTTTATTATTTATTTGCACTAGGTTTTACGCCTCTTCCCCTCCCTTATGTCTTTCATTGATTTTGCACATACCGCGTGAATGGTGCCATCTGAGGGGGCAGCAATTTCCAAGTGATCACCATTACACCAATTCCATCAAGGAGGACCCCCCATTACATGGGACTACGACTTAACGCCCTCCTTTAATCCACAGGACTAATTGGACATATTGGTCCTTTTTGGACTAAGGTACTGTGAGTACTGGGGCATATATGAGACTATGTATTGTATAATATCAAAATATTTATTCGTTCTACTACTACTACTACTTTGGGCCTATATTGACTCTGGAGCGCTGCAATTTTTAAAACTTTCATTGGTCTTATTTTATATATATATATATATATATATATATATATATATATATATATATATATATATATATATATAAATATATATGTATTAATTTTTAAAAAGTTAACTAAACATATATATATATATATATATATTGTAGCAGGGCGCCCCCTTCTGGCGGGGTTTGCGTCCTGCACTTTCTTATCTTTTCTTTATACAGGGAGGAAGACACAGCAGGCTTGTTCAAAGTTGAGTTGTACTGCTATTTTATTCATAGCACAAAAATAACAAAAACAGTGCTTGTATTCAGCAAAGAAAATAAAACCCTGCATAAACGTGCTGACTAAACTCTGCAACGCCCTGACTATATCCGGCCAGCTTCTCTGGCTCCGGAGAGTGCCACCTTGTGGCCAGGGAACAAACAGTCTCTTGTTTGCGTTATATCGCCACCTTGTGGCCAGGAAACAAAACAGTCTTTGGATGTCTTTTCCTCTATGGCTTCTGCCAATAGTGGGTGAAGCATAGGGCCCACCCTTCTCTCCCTTGCTTCACCCCAGGGACCCTTGACACCTTCTTGTGTTGAGGGAAGGTTATGCTTACTTAGCACACTCTTCTCCCTGGGGCATTTGTAATCCTTTTTCGGGTGTGCTCAAAATACATGTAGGTGGCACCAACCTTGTATCCCTTATTGCATCCAGCTTCCTAGGGATGGGGTCTTTGGATAATCCTTCCTCGGGGGAATATTTCTGATACCTCCGAAGTCCTCTCTGTGGACACACGCTGGAATATAATAGTCTTCCTGACTGTCTCGCTCCAGCACAAATCCCAGCTCTCTGGATCCCAGAGGCAGCTGAGCTGTTCAGGGCTTCCTGCTGCAACACACACAGCCCACGGCTCTTAGGCCCAAGCCTAAGTGAGAGAAACTCCACCCATCTCTCTGCTGCTTTTAAAGGCAGTATCCAGCTGGGTTTCCATTTAGCCTCTGATAACTGTCTGGATTTAACTCTTTCCATCCTCTTACAGAGCTCTCTTGTGACCCCTAGTGGCACTCCATCACAATATATATATATATATTATATGTTACTAGCGACTTGCCCATCAAGAAATGACAGCAATACAATTGTAAGGCAGGTAATGCTGTTTGCCACACAAAGTAAGTGTTTTAGTCATCAAGTACCTTCGTCGCTCATTGTGAGCCTCACGCTGAGTGTCTTTGGTGCTCATTGTGTGCCTCTACCCATGTGTACTTTTGGTCCTCTGAGCACCCTTGGCGCTCATAGTGAGCTGCGTGCTGAACGCCTTCAGAGTTTATTGTGATCCTGTTGTCTGGTACTTTTTTTGTCTATATGTATTTTTTTATGATAATAAATTAATTAATAAAATCATAATTTATAATTCTTTACCTATTTGTAATTAATATATGCAGCATGCAGTATCATGAAAAGCTAACAACTTTTTTTTGATGTTCCTGCTGCATACAATGTACATTTGCACTCTTGCTGAGCTGAGGTGTAACTGTCAGCAATGTGTGAAGCTACTTTCAAAGCCTTATCAAAGGCTCATCACCAGTTTGTCTTCTTACTTTTCTTTCTTTTGGGGATAATCTTTGTTGCTGTTTCCTGGATAAACTTCGGGCCAAAGTTCTTCAGCATTTCTATCTTCCATGTCTAGTCCTTTAAACCTATTCCTTATTTCCACTGCATATTCCCAAGGGATATTATTTATTTTGTATCTACTTGGTCTGATGGTTTTCCCTCTTTTCTTCAGTTTAATTTTCAACTTTGCAATAAGAAACTCATGGTCTGAGCCGCAGTCAGCTCCAGGTCTTGTTTTTGCTGACTGTATAGTGCTCCTCCATCTTTGGCTGCAAAGTATATAGTCAATCTGATTTCTATGTTGTCCATCTGGTGATGTCCATGTGTAGAGTCATCTTGGAGGCTGTTGGAAGAGGGTGTTTGCTATGACCAGAGAATTATCTTGACAACATTCTACTAATCTCTGACCCGCTTCATTTTGTACTCCAATGCCAAATTTGCCAGTTATTCCAGGTATCTTTTGGTTCCTTACATATGTCCCATTCGGTTCCATTTAAGTTCACCAATTCCCAGGATATAAATTTTTAACCTTGTCATTTCATTCTTGACCACATCTAGTTTGCCTTGGTTCATAGTTCTAACATTCCAGGTTCCTATGTTGAATTGGTCTTTGCAGCAGCAGACTTTCCTTTCCCCTTCAGACACGTCCTTTTGGCTTTCACTCAACCACTTCATTAGATCTGGTGCTACTTGTACTTGCCCTCAGCTCTTCCTCAGTAATGTGGTAGGGACATTCTGACCTGAGGGCTCATCTTCCAGGGCCATATCGTTATGTCCCTGGTTGTGCCTGTCCATAAAGTTTCCTTAGCAAAGTTACTAGAGTGGGTAGCCAGTTCCTTCTCCGGTGAACCATGATTTTCTGACCTCTCTGTCATGACCTGCCAATCTTGGCTGAGCCTACATGGTATAGCTCACAGTTTCATCAAAGTAAATAAGCCCCTTCACCACGACAAGGTAGCGATCCAAAAAGGGAACTATATCACTAGACCCTGATAAATTAAAATCGTTAAAAGAAAAATGTCCATTTCCTTGAAACATAAGTTCATAAAATATCTAATTTGAATCAGAAATTTAATACATTCATTAATTTGATAAACCATTAGCAGGAGCTGTATAAACTAATTTACTCTACAATATTTAACACTATCAAAAGAGATATGGAAAAATAATGCAACATTTTAGTCTTGTGACTAGTAGAACCAACATAAATCAAAAATTAACACAATGTTATGCATATTATACTTATTTCAGACATTATACATTGCCATTATTTTCAAAAAATGACGGCAATGAAATTGTAAGGTAGCTAATGCTGTTTGGTGTATAATAATGAAAGATGTAATACATTAATAAATGAATATACTTTACCTATTTTGAAGCATTGTGTTGAAGAGCTGTCAATGTGTTTTGAGGTTGATGCAGCATTAGTGGTGTGGAGCTGCTGTGTAAGCGTGCTGAATGTGTGCAGTGTAATACTGTGCGTGCGCGAGACGAAACCGTTAGCGTAGTGGTGTACTTCCGCATTGGCGTAAAATGGCGGGTTATCTGTGGTATGCATCTTTGCGGATTATCCGTCGGTGCTTCGTGGTGTTTTTCGAGTTTTGTCTGTTGTTTTGCGAGTGTGTTGGGGATGTTTCACGTGTTGAGAGTGCTGTAGCCTCGTTTTCGTTTTTTTCGTCGGCCATTTTTTCTCTCGCTTAGCAATTTTATTAGTGTCTAAAGTGTTTTATTTTTATTTAAATGAAGGTGTAACTTGTTTTTTTGAGGTGCTGGATGGTTCCTCTTGCTTAAGGTAAGCTTTTTATGTGTGTGTTGTGTGTATTTATTGTGTTTTAAATGTTTGTATGTCGGCGTGTTGCGTTCGATGTTTGCGAGGTCTCAATGTCTGGTAACGTGTCTCGTATGGTGTTTGCGTGTGTAGCCTCATTTTCGTTTTGTTCGGCGGCCATTTTTTCTCTCGCTTAGCAAATGTTTTAGTGTCTAAACTCTTTTATTTTGAGTGAAATGAAGGTGTAAGTTGCATTTTTGAGGTGCTGGATGCTTCCTCTTGCTGTAGGTAAGCTTTTTATGTATGGGCTGTGTGTATGTATTGTGTTTTGAATTTTGTAATGTTCGCAAGGTGCGTCCAAGTGTTGCGAGGCAGTAATGTGAGTGAACGTGTGTCGTATGTTGTTTGCGTTGCTCCTAAAATTTAGCGAGTGGCGTAATTTGTGTGTCTTGTTATTTGCGTTGCGACGTGAAGTTTGCGAGGGTCGCAGTTGCTGGCATGGAGCGCCTTTGGCGCTCCATGCCAGCAACTGCGGCCCTCCCTTCGCATGGTCCCCAGTTGCTGGCAAGGAGCGCCGAAGGCGCTCCATGCCAGCAACCGAGGCCCTCGCCCAGTGCCCTCGCTTTGCGAGGGCCTTGGCCCGCAAGCGTTAGCAACAACTCGCATGCTCACAACTATATAGGTGATGGAGATAAAGAAAATACAAACATTATTATTAAACCATTTTAAACCTATAACAATGAAAGTAATACCAAATCTACCCAAAAATATTGTATTCAATGTTAACCTCTGCTGATCCACATAATCTTTACCTCTGAATATATTATTACACTCCAGAACAGCAAAGGGACAAATTAGCAGCCTTATTAAATTGCAATTTGGCCAATTGAATAGGGCTCTGTTTAAGCACATAGCATTTTTTTTACAGAAGTTTTTAGTTAGTGATGACCTTGCTTTTGGATAGAAGTTCACTCATTAAAAACTTCTGTAAAAAAAAATATGCTGTGTGCTTATATAGAGCCCTATTCAATTGGCCAAATCACAATTTAATAAGGCTGTAAGTGTTTATTGATAGCATACTTACAGCCTTACTAAATTGCGATTTGGCCAATTTAATAGGGCTCCATATAAGAACAGAGCATATTTTTTTTACAGAAGTTTTTAGTTAGTGAAGACCTTGCTTTTGGATAGAAGTTCACAAACTAAAAGCTTCTGTAAAAAAATATGCTCTGTGCTTATATGGAGC